>BSBK01006134.1:1060000-1584940 GCA_027943335.1 Chamaecyparis obtusa | reverse complement strand
TTAATTTATTTTCTTTTTCAATATAAATCAAATGACTCACAATGACATGGTTCTAAAATTTAATAAAAGGGTCATGTGCAGCCATATATACAAATTTTTGGGACCAAAATATAACAATCCATGTCAAAATATAACATGATAAAGCTAAATTTGCCAAATTCGCCAAATTTTAGTGGCATAATACAATGATTATGCCCAACTAAATTGAATTCATGTTGGCCAGTCCATGGTAATGATGAAAAACTTCATTTTCACTCCTACTATCATGTCAATTTTGTAAACCATGCAAGGTCCTTTTTTGAAGTCTTTTCAAATTGGGAGCAAAATTTTCAAACCGAATGTCCATCGTCCGCCGATACTTGCAAAAAGATGTTCCTTGAAAGAAGTTGTGCTAAGAAACAATGGTAGCACAAAAACCAAAATTTTAAATTCTTCATAAACTTATTCCTCCATTTGAATAGGGGATGCTTTTCCCAAAACTTGTAGAGATTGTAATTCAGATTCACCTTGAAGATCTTCATCATTAAGCAACTGTGCACTAGTATTCAAATCTAGGACTTGTAGAGAACAACCTGGAAGGACCCCCCCTATCATTCTACAATGTCTTCCCTTCATCCCTACTTTTTTCATGCTCAAATAGTAACATGAAAAGGGCATTAATATTTTCTTGAATTTGGGCTACTAGAGGAGCACCCAATTCTCCACGATTCCTTTGGAGTGCATTTCATACAAAACTAAAATCTTTCAACTCTAGGGCCAACTTTATATTGTCATAGACTTAGACAAAAGAAGGGATACTTTATAGAGAGGATCTAGAGAATAATTGACCAACATACCCATCACCATTGTAAAGCTTATAAGCTTGAATCTCACAAAAAAAGGTTTGCTGAGAAACTAAACCTGGATGGACACATTTCATGACCAAATCCTCTAAAGAAAGATGAGATTGAATAAATTATATAGAATTGGAAATAAAGATTGAAAGAAGATGATTGGGAAACAAAACTCTTTGAGAAAGGGGAGATAAAACTTCTTCCACATTTAAACACCTCGCATACCTTTTACAAATGGCGCACTGCATATTGAACATATTTCCTAGGTCTTGATCCTAAATTTGCTAGAGAAATGGAGTTTATCTGTTTGAAATCTTGATAGGCACTCAAAGATTGAATGATCTATATTCCATTTTCCTCCTATCACAGGTTTCACATCGTAGACATTCCCTATTAACTTCTTGGTTTACTTTAGATGACGTAGTACTCATTGTGCCTTAAATAATATCAGTAACTACCAATGGATTGATGAAAATAAATGCCAAGGTATAGGCTATGTCATTCACCCCCCCCAGAAATGAAGATTGCAGATTAGTCATTATGATTCTTTAAACTTGAAATGTGTATAAATATTATCAATGAATTAATAAAGTGGCATATACTTGTTGGAGTGAACAAGTATTATGATAAGTTTAGGAAAGAGGACCAGGAATTAATTGAAGATGTTGTAGTTTACAGTATGAACAAGTTTAGTTTAACTTTGATGGAGTTACAAGGACAAATGCCCTCTTCCTTGTATAACAAACTTGATGCTAGATGGCATGCTACCATTAAACAAGGTAAGGAATTAATCAAGTACGTGTTAATGAAATTGCAATTGAAGATGTCTCACAAAAAAGTGAAAAAGGAACTTGAATAGACAAGACCATTATTCAAGACAAAGAAGAGACTCACAAGATTTTTATGCTGTGAATCTCTTGGTGTACAATATATGAAACTGAACTTATTATAATGAAACATTTTGGTATGCTTCAAGATGAAAAGGATGAAGAACATGAAGAGAAACTCATAAAAGAACATGAAAATGATCCAGTGGTTACTCGAATAGATGAGGGTTTTACTATTGACAGTGTGAAGGACACACTTGAGGAAGTTAGAGATGAGATGGACATTGTTGATGACATTCCTACTATGGAAATACATTATAAAACCATAGATGCACAAGAAAAAAACAAAATAGAGGAGAAAAAGGGTGTATCAGAGGAACAAAAGGATGATGAACCAATAAATTTGGTTACCGGTCAAGCTATGATTGATGATGCACAAGAAAATGTTCCTATAAATGATTAGTAGGAGGATCAAGAAGAAAAGGAGGATACATATAAAGATGTACAAATGAAACAAGAGGAAGTAATTATAGAGAAAGAACAAGAAAATTAAACGCCTTCCTCATTGACAAAGATGAGCATTGATGAGGATGAATTATTAGTCAAGGGGTAAGTTGCAATGCCCAAAATAATCAGGCAAAAACACAACAACAATTTTTTTTAAAACAACTATAACGTACACCTAGGTCAAATAAGTTATACAAGAGCCCTTGACGTGAAGCTTGGGGTTTGCTAGCTCGCTTAGGTGAGTCACCCAATGATACTTAGGGGATCATGAGACAAGCGTTGGCGTGCCTTCGTCCCCCACACGACAGAAGTCATTAGGCGATGAGTAAGTCAAAATAAGTTTTAAAGGAAATATCATATTCCAATGGTTTCATGATGTGCAAGGTTTATACGGTCTATCCCTATGAAATCTCAAGGTGGGATTAATTCGCTAAAGGATAGATTAATTTAGAATTAACATAACAAATAATCACCTAGTTATTTCTCTTATTAACTATGTTTTCTTCTCCTAATTTATAATCCTTAAGGTTTACTATTCTATTAATATTGAGGTTAGGAATGTTAATTATTATATTAAATTAACATTTCCAAAATTTAATTATAACCTTTGTGTAGAAAAGAGAATCTAGGTTTCTATGAAAATTTTAAAAAAAAATAAAATAAAATAATAAATCAATTAAAGGACGATTATAAATTTTTTAATACTTGTCATTTCATCACATCAAAAATTTACATAGAATAAATCCATATCTTAGTTTAATTAATTAATGAAAAAATCATAACCGAAGGAAAAACTAACTGTAAATATTAACTACGAACAATTTAAGATTTACTAACCTTCAAAAAGATTCCTCTCATAACATACCACTAACTTTAAGAAACAAAATTTACATTTCACTAAATAAATTATTCCCCACTTGCTCAATAAAGTAATATGGCCACAACTATTCAAAGTTTTAAATTCATAAAAGACAACATAACCGCTAAATAAAATTATATAATAAAGAATGGGCCCACCAAACCCTAATTCAAAATTAGGGTTTGGGGCCTCATTAAAACTTCTACAAACCCTAAAATCTCTCATTATTGTTTCTCTATTGTGCAGGTTTGAGAAGAAATGGGGAGTTGGGTTGCTGTTGCATCTCTCAGTGTGTGAGAAATGGTAGAAGCAAGAGATCTCTTAATCCATAAGAGAATCTCTTTCTACTAATCCAGATAGATGCTTCTACTAATTTTGTTAATGGGTCAGATAGATTTTGCAATGAGGTTGTTGGGTAATAGCTTGTGTCAAGCCATGAAAGACCCTCAACAGTGTAAGTTTTTTTTTTTTTGAAACCCATCTTGCATTCAGATGTTTATGTAGTTTGAATTTACATGCCATAAAATGGCGATGAATCTATAATGCAATACTGTACAATTGTAATTATGGATTTGGTACACATATCTTCTACTATTAAAAGTTTACATTCTTTTCTTTGTGTTAAAGATCTACCTGTTCAAAATGAATGGCACTTTCTTACCATGTTTTTCCATATAATATTCTGGCATTTATTTTATTCTTTTTTTTTTGCATTATACAGTAGCACTGTACAAAATAATTTTTTTAATTCTATGATGGCATTTGAACGGGTTTTAAACCCTAATGCCACGTGCGTAGTTGCGATAGAGGGCACGATGCTGCCATGGCTCTAAGCCACGATAGTGCTCAGCACTACTGTGACTTAGAGTCATGACAGTCCTACCGCGCAGGGGGGAGAGGAGATGGCTGTGTCCCGTGAGGGCTTCGACCCCAAAATAAATGCAATTTTTTTTAATTAAAACAACAATGCATTAAAATAGGGTTTAATACTATATATTATATGCTATACGATGTTTATCATATAGTATATAATATATAATATTATATTATATTTCATTTCTGTTTCGTTAAAATATATAAATCGTATAATAATATAATATATATATATTGTGTACTATACATTTTCTTGTGTAGTATATAATATATTATTATTATATTATAATTTTTTTGTTTAGAATATTACACAGTGATATAGTGATAATTGATATGTATAGTATATCTTTATATATATTATATTATACACATTTGCATGTATAATATAATATATATATATATATATATATATATATATATATATATATATATATATATATATATATATATATATATATATATATATATATATATATATATATATATATATATATATATATATATATATATATATATATATATATATATATATATATATATATATATATATATATATATATATAATTTATATGCATACAATATATAATTTCTAGATTGTAACAAATGAGTAGAGCAGAATTTTAAAGATGAAATTAGGAAATAATAAACAATTAGAAATATCTATATAAATATATATTTATATAGTAATGCACTATATTTATATGATACATGATACTAATGGGTTTAACATTAACAGTTCATTATCCTCAACATGTTAAGAATAAACAATTTAATTTCTTAATCAATTCCTTAGAACATACCTATATAGTTTTTCTTTAACAATAGTATAAGAGATATTCCTTTGTAGGATTAAAATTTCTATCTGTATTGGTTTCATATTTATAAACTGTGGTGCATTTACAAGTCTGTATGCATATTCAATTTCTGCAATCATTTCAACATGTATTCTAATTCAAAGATAGGAAATAAAATATTACTGACTTTGTAAGTACAAAATTTACAGATATAATAATAGTACTAATAGAAGTATCCTTTTAACTTAATTAAAAATACATTTCACAAGTGTAAAAGAAAAATTTACCTTAGAGTAACAATCAAAACTTAGTCTAATCCATTTTTGTTCATAACCAAATTTCCTTCTACAGATTTAATGGAAGACTGATTTAGTAATAAAATTTATTGCTACAGGAATTAACATTTTCAACATTTTCTGGACAAATAAATAAATTAACATTTCTAGATTCATAACTAGCCCACTTAATCAAAATAACAGAGAATTGAATTTTTTGAATAATTTTAATAGTTGCAGAGACTAGAAAATTACTATTAAATTCAACTACATTTACTATGGCTAAAACAGATAACTATAATAACCAATCCAATATCCAGTTCACAATATTACAAATTATTTAAACATGAAAGACTAATGTATGGAGAAAAACCAATTACAACTTTTAAATAGACTTTAGGAGTTTCAATTTTGACATTATCCTTCAATCTTGAACTGCTTCTTCAAACCAAGAACTCAAACCTGCAAACACAAGACCTTCTTCACATGGTCATGGAGGCTCACCTCCTAGCCTAGGCCATTACATGGGCACCCCCGAGCTTGGGGAAACAAGTATAGGATAGGGTACAATCACACCACACAAACATAAATATTTAACATAGATTTGGAACATAGAATTTCACAAAATACTCCCTGCCCAAGCTTGCACAAAGGACTCTAACATAGAATCCATGAAATGGGTGAAGGTGGAATCTTCCTTATGGAGACATCTATCTTACAATAAACATCATAATAGCATGATATAAAAGCCTTCACAAGGCACTTCCATCCCAACTGCTCAAATCCATGAGCATCACAATCCCCTTATGACCCCCATACAAACATAAGTAGGTTCTCATGGTGCCCATACAACCATGTACTCATACAAAAAGGAAATCCCAACTTAGGCCCTTCACCCCAAGTTCTCCTCTAATCCACCCAAGGATGAGGAGTGAAACTTGCACACCCATAACATGAACAATTCAAGAAAAAACAAAGATTTGAAACAAAAATCTCAAAATGAAACAAACAAATAAAGAATCACACATGGTAAAACAATTTACAATTTACACATAATTCATTTCTTTCAAGCATGTTCAAATAAAAACAAATTAGAAAACCACCAACCTCCTCCTAAGGCAAGGCTGATTTGAAGAGTTGATGATGAGCTTTCTTTCCTTCCGAGCTTGCTATCCTCAATTCTACTTAGTTCCCAAAACTATCTCGTTCTCCTCTCCTTCTACAACTCCCCCTTAGCCAAAATGAACAAGTCCCCTTCTTCTCCAAGTCCCTCTTGCTAAAGTCATACCAACATTCTTCTCCCAACTCTCTTCCCGAAACAATTAGGTTTCTAGAACCTAGACAAGGTGACACTTGTCCTTCCTAAAGGTTTGGAAATAAACTTTTACACATGCAAAGGTGAGACTTCCTAGACAACAATCTCCATTTTCGTGCATAACAAAAATGGCCCATTTGGAGAGGCATAAAAGTGGCCTAGAAAAGTGAAAATAAAAGAAATAAGCCCCCTAACCCAAGCACTAGCCTTGGGGCACCAAAATTCAACCTAAACCACAACCTAGGACTCCACAAACTCTCTCAAAAACCCCAATTAATCATGCATCTGAAAATGGAGTATTGGTTTCAACAATTCTTGGTCCCTTAAACCACCTACCTAGCTTAGGAAAGCTCAAGACTAACTAAGGAGGGGGTGGGGTCCATACTCCACTCAACATGCCACTTCATCAACATGGTGTCAAGTGACACCTCACTAAAGCACATTTCACAAACACATGTGGCATGCCTTGTGGGAAAATACATTTATACATTTTTACAAAAAATAAAATTTACTTACAAACATATATTTCAAACATTGCCAACCATATACACACAGGCATCACGTTTATGAAAGAAATCACGATATGATGAGGTTGTACTCTTCTTAGAGTCGACCTTGGTTACAAACTGATTGCACATAGATCCTATATTGTTTCCTCAACTTACAACCATGACCATGTTCCTGCACACTCAAATTTGATGTCAGTACATTATAAAATCTTGCATTAATATTCATTTCAAAAATAGAGTAGTAACATCTAAACTTGACAATACATATATATCTGCATTCATAGAACATTACGTATTCCACATAAACATGTAATCCTAAACTTATCATAGAGTCATGATTTCACCAATATTCATTATATCGAAAGATGTCATAACAATACATAATGTAGAATTCATATATCATAGATAATCATGGAATCAAAACAAACATATATAAAAGTATGACTAATCATGATCACCATAAGAATCTATAACAACTATCTCATAAGATCCAATGATAGCATATATAAATCAAAATAGATCAAATGTCTATACTCAAGGTATCATCCTGATGAATCAAATGTCAAAATGAAAGTCAAACTAGGATGGGTCGGGATAGGACCTCACATAAGTAGACTTAAGCGCAATGAGCCCAGTGGACATGATCAATTTTTCAATGGTGATCGAGTCTAAAGACAAGAATGAAAAGATGAATCAAGAGGGAAAAATCATAGTGAAAGCCATAGACATATTTGTTGATCTAGTGCTAGATGTGGTGTATGATAAGAAGGCTACTATGATTGAGTAGCTAGGATAGTTAATTATTGTAGTTGGTGAGGAAATTAAAAATCTAGAAGATGTGGAAATTGAAATGGTGGAGAAAGTATATGAAAAGAAAAGATCCGAGAAATTGTCACAGTCCATTTCCCAAGATAGGAACACTCTTATAATAGATGTGAACTAGATCAAGGAAGCATTACTTGAAGGAGGTAAGACACTAAAGATTTTTTGTGATGTTTCTCATTTTGTGCAAGATCTTGAGAAGAAAAAGGGTGAAGCTTAATATGAGCTGAATATTTTGTCACATAATTATGATCCCATTCACATGACTACTACAGCTTTTGGAGTTGAGGTAGTAAAAATAAATCAAAAGTTGAAGAAATACATGGATTAATAGAATAAGAGACTTGAAAACTTGATGGAATTATAGAGCATTTTGATCCCTAAATTAGACATTCTATAATAGAGTTTCAAGGAAGTTGAGCTAGCCTTACCACCTCACCTATTGAACTTAGTTGAAGCATTAGAGGACTCAACATTTTTACTTCATGGACAGATACTTATAATGGAGAATCTGCACAAGTCATGGGTCAATAAGTGACAAGTATTGAAGACTAATTTCCATGAGATTTTTAGAAGAATGTAATAGGTTATGCTACTCTTGATAAATAATTTTTTTCCTTTTGAATATCTTGTAATACCTTTTTCATTGTTATCAAAGGGATAGAATAGTGTACGAGTAGTAGTAGTTTCAAATTTCTTGTGGAGTCAATAGGAGTTATGTGTTATGTATAGTCAATTTTTCCCTATGTTGCCATCAATACCAAATGGGGGAGATTGTTGGCATTTTGATGAAGGAAATATGTGTTTTGGCCACATGAGTGTGTTGTGATGTTGTCATTTCTGGAAACATGCTCTATTTATGTCAAGAGATCATATTTATCGATGGTTTTGGAGGATCAAACTGAAGATGCACTAAGTGTTTATTCAGTTGGTAAGGAGACAGTAAGCAAGAAAAAGTCAATTGGATATGAAGTTACAGATCGAGTTAAGGTGTATGATTGTAAAAATATGATCTATAGAGGTATATTGAGCTATATCTATGATCTCATCATTTGGTTTGAATATTTGAGTGAGTTATTAGGGATTGAAGTGGAACTGACATAAAGGAAAGTGAACCGGTGGATATAGTTGGTTAGATTAGTGCTATGGTCAAATATAAGTGGTTGGCCGACATGTTTTTGAGATTTAATGTTTTGATCCAACATGAAGGATGTTCACTTTTGATTTTAGCATGCTCTCTCATGTGTTTAAGTAGGATTTGAGGGCCGATTTGTAAAACATTTTAGGGTTCTAGCACCAACCTAGAACAAGTATATAAATGGTTATGAAAATCACTGAGGGAGTTGGATGATATTGAAATGGTATGTCATGATAGAAAGAGATTGTTGAAGACAATAAAGAGGCAGTAAAGTGCTCCGAGCAACACAATTGATTAGGAATACATTGGATCTATGATGCATTGAGTGCAAATATCAGTGCATTCTTCACTTGTTGATTCTAATAGATTAGAAAGATAAATCTTTCATTAGGGTGACTCCTAATAGGGTTAGAAGGACATTTAATAGGATTTGAAGTGTAAATCCTCTAACAAGGTGAACTCTAAGAAAGAGTTTTAAACCCCTTGACAGGGTAGTCTTTAACAGGGTTGTTGTAGTTCTTAACTGGGCTATCAATACTCTTAACAGGGTATAACCTCAGAAGGGTTGTTGTAATTTCTCCTAATATGGTGGATTTCAAAGTGCACTAGTGAAATTTGCTGCCATCATCCCCACACATGGTTTTAGCCCTCTAGTAAGGGTTTTCACGGGAAAAATCTTGTATCAAGTGTTCAATGTGTGTGAATGTTTTACTTGTTATGTTTTATTGTCATAATATTATTTGCATGTTGGTTATTGTGGAAGATAATTGTTAAAAGTATCAGATTTGTGATTGAATTGATTCACCCCCCCTCTCAATGCCTTAGTATACTAACAATTTATGTTCCACTATTGCATTTCCTCTATTAGAAGATGAAGATGAAGATGAATCAATGCCAATAAATCTTCTCCATCTTTAATAGAGCCACAATCAGATAAAGTAAATTATTGTACCTTCAAAATAGAATGATTCATCTATGTGATGCAATTAGCACACATTTCCAAAAGATTACCCAAGGGTGAAATAATATTTTCTCTTTGTTTTTGTAGTCAAATAAATTTTTGTGTAACTTATCAATTGTGGATCTCTTGGTACTAGTTAAGACTTCAGAAAGTTTGAAAGTGAGATGTGCCTTCTAGATAGATAACTCAATAGACTCAATCTCTTTTCATATCTCATTTGTAGCATCCATCCATTGAAGATTACACACAAAAAAATAATTTCCTTCCTCAAGAAGGTCTTGACCTTGCCCAATAAACTAATGAAGGTTGGAAAAAGCATTTGCACATTTGGCTTTTAATTCCTATAGTAGATTATCCTTTATATCATCCTCCTTTTGATTGAACCTTTTTCATCCATAGATGTGGAAAAACTATTTACAACATCAATAAGTTTTCTGCACTTCTCTTTAAGACTAAAAAATATATCCATTTTATACTCTGGAATAATGCTTTGAAGAGAAGAAATTTTCTCTTCAATAAGATTATCTTTTTCCTCTAAATATTTAAACAAATCACATTTTTTTTAAGGTGAAATGGATTCACTTATCTAAAACTTCTATAAAGGAGTGACTTTGTGAAAATAAATAATCAACTTATAAGTAGTGATAGGTTGAAACATGAGTCGTGAGGCAAGTAAGTTCCTTAGGGAATCATCAGAACTTGTACTGGTGAAATTTATTGCAATCTCTTCTCTTCTCTCAACTGTCTCTATTACCAATTCTTTGTCTTTCTTTTGCTACACTATGTTCTACACTTACCAATATCAACTTCAACTACAACTATTTATTATTTTCATGTTTCCTCTTCTTCTTTTTCTTATTTCTTTTCTTCCATCTCAATTCTTTCTTTTTATTTTCTTTCTATTTTCTAAATCTTCTCTTCTTTTTCCTGTACTTCTTCTTAAATGGATGAAACTATTGGAGAATAGGTTCTGACAAGAGTGTGTATATTCTCTATTTTTAGAGGATTCATATCTAGAGAGTAAACTTCCTCATTTCTTTCTTCAGGAATAAGACTTGTTGTATTTTATTTCTCCAAAGATTGATGTGAAAATGTAGGAGTAGCAGATGATGGACTAGACTCATCACCAGACAAAGTTCCCAATTTCCTAGCCATTCTAGTAAGCTCACTAATACTATATTCCTTCATCTCAATTGCAACACTTTTCTTCTCCATAAGAATGTGTTCTCTTTTCCTTGTTCTTCCTACCTCATCTTTATCGATTGTCACAAACATTTCCATAAATCCTTTATTTACAAGTTTTGAAATAGTAGTAATGGCAATACCAAGAATATCTTTATCTCTTTTTTTTTCCTCTGCATGGGTTCTATTTAATCCTACCCATATAATTATAGAATATATTTCTTGAAACCATCTATGCCAATATCTAATCTAGCACAATACTGTACAAATGCTTGTATACTATTTTCTTGACCTTCTGACAAAGAAAACTCATACAAACTATGAACTTCTTCAACATTACCATCTGAAATCATATCACATAAAGTATTTACATAAAAATAGACTTGATTTGAATTTTTACTCCTTGATATGAATCTGAAAGTTTTCCTTGACTGATTCTTCTTCTAATTCCACTATAATGGGATCAACCCTGGTGGCTTTGGTTTTTGTCTTTTTGGATGGAGTAGGAGAAGGAAGACCTTTCTTTCTCTTATTGGATGGACTCTCCTTCTCAACCAAAGGAGTAACTACCTTTGTATTGGTGTCAGATGAGCTATCAACGACAATTCAAGTAATCCTCTTAAGAGAAGAAAGCTCTTCCACTATCATGCCTCCTCTTTCCTTAGGCTCCTTAATTATTTTCCATACTTTCATTTTGACATCCTTTGAGATCTTCTCTTTATGGATTTCATTGAACTTTTTTTCTATCATACCAAACCTCTTCTTAGATGTGTCAACGAGACTTTTGAGGAGTAGTTTTTCATAGCTATCAATGTGTTCCTCAAATACTTCATATCCTAGTGAGAATATCCACTAAGTTCTCAATTCAATGGATTCTATTATACATTTATCAAAGGTAATAATAAAAGTGATATCTTTCATGTAGTTCTTGACTATAGATTTGGGAATCATAACCTAGTTATGCATTTTTTATTGAACTAAAGAGAAAAATGATGTAAAATCCATTTCTTGAGGAGTAGTATCTTTGTACCTTCTCATACACTCAAAAATTTGATGAGCTACCAGTTTCTTACTTGTCCAAATTACTAGACCTTGACTGGGCATTGTATTCATGAAGTAAAATAGAAAACACAGAGATAAGATTCCAAATCAGAGCACAACTTTCTTCTTGATCATATTGAATTAATTCAAACTATAAATGTATCTCTTTAATGAGCTCTCATAGATCATAATCAACCCTGTTGACAAAAATGTCATAAGCTATGAACAATGTAATAGAAGAAAATGAATTCTCCCAGTTGGAGTAGTAGACCTTGTTTCCAATAACCTGAGCAGTGTATTTGAATGCAAGATTTGTGATGGTGTGAATGGAAAAAGATCAGCCATCATGAAATACCTTGGTGAGGTTTTCAACCTCCTTTGTTTTTATTTCCTTCAATTTTGGTACAATATCAATATCATTTAACCCTATAACTATCTACATTAATTCCTTAATGATCAAGTGTGATTCATCCAGCCTTAGAAACGTATCATAAAATATACTCATCGTCATTTTGACCCATTTATCATCATAATAAAAGTGTGATTATTTATTCCATACATGAAAATCCTTCTCCACTAAGACCTTGTATTTAGGATTGACCTTCATATCTTTATCAAACACTTCTTTTTCCCATGAAACTAACAGTTTTGTGTGATCAAATTCTTCTTATTTTAAATGGATATAAATTATAACATTCTTCGTAGGAATTACACCATGAGGGAATATTGAAAAAAAAACAACCAAATCATTTTCAATCAAAATTCATAGGTATTTCTCAAACATAGGACAAGGCTCGGAAGATGCATTCACCAAAATAGGAGTAGTAGGAATGGTCATAGCTGAAAGTGCAAATAAAATGTAAATCATAGATAAATACCTCTTATCAAAATTGGAAAACCCATGTTCCCAAGATAGATTCCATTCTTCTTAGGGATTTTAAATCCTTCTTTTCTTTGTGATTAAAATTATTTCAAAACCCCTTTTGGCGGTAACTTATTCACTGATAGGATGTGACGTTTGTTGAACTTACTTCAGTAGTATTTTTCTAGTTCTATCTTTATCAAAGACTCCTTCATTGAGTGGATCTATCATGTTTGTAATTGTTTCACTCCTATAGGGGAAGATACAATATTTGAACTTCTCTCCCCCTAGGCAACAACCAAAGGGTTTCTAATTATGAAAATTTATGTCTACACTAGATTTGAAACCATTATCTTCCTTCTTTCTCTAGATTTTCTTCATCTCTGCCTTGAATTCCTCTTTGTTGATTTTTTTCATAGGTCTAGTCTTCTTGGCTTCATTAGATTTGTAGAATCTTGCAATATGTCCAAATATTTTACAATTGTAACACTTGTTTGTATTCTTATCTTGTATTTACCTACACTGGTTAGCCTTGTATCCATATGAAAATCCAATATAAAAATAACCAATAAATTGATTGATTTTATTTGGTTTTCTACATTGATTAGCTTTATGACCATAAATATTGTAATTATAGAACCTACCAGAACAAGATCTATCTTTCTGATTTACTCTATTTCTACAATATGATGTTTTATGACCTAATTTATTACAATTAAAATAACGACCATTAAAAGAGTAGGGTTTCTCACTTACCTATTGGTTTACTAGAGACTTATCTTTTTCCTCATCAAATTTAGTTTTAGCTTCTCTTACCTGATTTGGTTTTTTTATGGGTTTGACTTTGTTTGATCTCTTTCCTTCTTTTTGTTTTGTCCTTTGGTTCTCTCTTTGTGTTTTATAATTTTCTTTATTTTCAATCCTCTCTTGTTCATGACCTCTTGTACTCTCACTCCTTCCACCTCTCCCATTCTATTTATCTTGTTCATGTTTTCAACTTCATCCATATTTTTCCTTGTGCTCTCTAATGCTCTCTATCATCCTGATGATGGATCACAAAGTGTGATCCGAAATGTTGATGTCAAAAAAAATTTACATAGTTGCATCTTATGATCATTATTAATTTAGAAATTTGACTCTCTTTTGTTTTGATTGATCTTAATGAATGCAAAGACAATATTTTATAAAAATACGAGTATAAATGTATGAATAGAATTAATCTTATGAATCTTAAATCTATTTCATCAAATTTTACTCAAAATAACTTGATTGGTTATATATACTTTTAAAAAAATGGCTATTCATATGGTTATTGATTTGGACATTTAAGGAAACCGTGCATTGAAGACCCAATTTTTTTTGGTATATGTCCTGTATCATCTTAAAATGGAAGCACTTCTATGTTAAGAAAGTTTAACCCTCCTTAGGGGGTGTTTTGGGGCCATCATAATATTGTCTTCTATTTTCTACCCCCTTCCCATCTTTGTGCCTATTTAGGGATCTGTTTGGGCCTCCCCGAGCACTATTTTCCTCTTCTGGCTCATTTTCTAAGGGTCCTAAACCCCTGGGTCAAGGTCGACCTCGACCTTGACCTAGGTCAAAGTTGACCTTGACTTTGACCTAGGTCAAATTCCAACCTCTTCCTTGACCCATGTCCCCCTTTTCATCAGAAAGTTTGCCGGATGCGGGGGGAAACTCAAAAGTTTATTTTTCAACTTTTGGGTTGGCTATTTCGGGTTTCAGAATGGTAAACTCTTAGATTGTATTTAATCTAGGTCCATTTATAGGGGTTAAGGTTTAAATGGGAATTTAATTCTCCTATGTCAGCCTCTCTAGAAGTTTGTGCCCTAGACTACTATAAAAGGAAGCCTTCCTCTGTCATTTTCATCCATCTATCATCTCTCTTTTGGCAATCAAGCGCTCCATCAATCAAGTGTGAGATCTTCCATCTCTTGTTCAAGCATTCAAGTATTCAAGTTCTCCATTGAAGATCAAGGATTCAATCTTTCAAGTCTTTTGGAGGAATTTGGTTCAAGCATTCAAGATTCATCATTCAAACCCTAGATCTATCCATCATGGTGGTGTGATCTTCCTTCAAGATCCTTTTGTTCATCTTCAAGATCTATTCATTCTCCCTTCAAGGTGGATTCCAAGCATACAATCATGGTGTTTTTTATTTACATTTGTTAGTGTTGAGTCCAAGCTTTCATATTAACATACTTGTTTACATTTCAAATACAATTGCATATCTATTGAGTATCATAGCTTCGTTGTTAGATCTATTTCTACTACTTGATAGCATTCTCTATTTCAATTCTATTTCAAAGGTTGATTCCAAACCAGAGTTTGACCAAGGAAAACCCCTCATCCAAAGAACAAAAACCCTCTTTTTTCTTGTAGGTATAGGTGCGAGATATCGAATTGCAGTTCAGATCTGAGTACCCCTTTCAGCGAACTTCCAGGATCCGCGAATAGAATTTCTGTTAGAATAGTGCAAGTCAAGGATGACCTTTTGGGGTAAGATTGTACCTCGAGGTAAGATCTTACCCCTATTTTAGGTCAAGGATGACCTTGCTCAGAAAGACAAAAGGTTTTTGGGTTTTCTCTATTTCTGCATTTCTAGGCCAGATCCGATTGCAAAATTTCTTGAAACTGAACACAGACACCAAAAAATAGTGATTTCCAAATCTTCTCCTTATCAAGATAAGTATTTATGTTTTCTTAAGTTTATATGTCCACAAAATCTTCCACACACAAATCAAATCAATTATAATCCTTAAAACCCATAGATATAAAAATATCACTCCCTAAAAAAAAATATTTTTATATCTTACATTTTGGTGAACCCGACAAGCTTACCTGCTATCTTTTGTGGAATTAGATGCTCTAATGTGTTAGATTTCCCTTTGTATTCTCTTGTGTGTTCAACTTCATCTTACATGTCCAAGGGTTTTCTTTGGGTAGCTAACCACATGGCTAGGGTGAAAAATAGGTGTACGTAACCTTGACTTTATTTTGGATCATCCATTAAGTATCTAACTCATGTAATTTTTAGCATTCCAAGACATTTTTTTGTTGGGAGTCATTTATGGAAAATGTGCTTCTCTTTTGGCCCTTGGCATTTAGCCTACAAAGAGGCTCATATAGAAATCATCTTCATTGCATTTGTCCCCGACAATTGAACTATTTAATCTTTAAACTTCCATGTTAGAACTCTTATGAAGCTTGAGTGTATTTTGGTTAAGCTGTTGACCTGTCGTTAAACCACGCCAGGGTATTTTAGTTGCTAATGACTTGGCTTGTATCTTCTTTGTTAAATCTTCGTTGTTTCTATTAAACTTTCAAACAAGGGCCAGTGTACTTTCTTTTCCCATGTGAATTTTTCCTATGCTTGTTTGGTAAATCCTTATCCCATCTCTATTGCAACCGAACCATTGGGTTTTGGGTATTAAATCAAAGTGCATTGGTTCTAAACATAGACAACCTTTTCTTCACTCTAAGTTTGGAAAATTGTCCATCTAGAAAAATATATATATAATATTTGGATTGGTTTGAGGCATTGTGGTTTTTTTACATCTCAGTTAAGATATTATCACCTTAATATTTACCTTATTATATCATCCTTTATTATTATTCCCTGTTCATTCCTTAGACTTTCAATATAGAATAAAATGTCATATTTTAGGTGGAGGTTTTACTATCATTCATTTTGAAGATAAATATACAAATCTTAAAAAAACTTTATATTAGTATGGTTGTCCAATCCTGTAGAACATGAATAACACATAAAGTATTGTCAACCTAAAAATGACTAAGAGAAAACAAAACATTGGCTACTTTTCTTACAAATGATTAAGGTACTTGAAAGATATGCCTAGAACCTATGTGATTAATGAGGAGAATCTAAATATGTATTGTTTAAATGTCTTGTGCCTTTGTAGCTAGTTGTGGATACTTATGTATTTTAGAAGGTGCCTCTATATGGGAAAACATGTACCATAAGATCAACCAAACTATTATTTTCCAATCACATTCAAGTTTTATTATTGAGTATCAATAGATGACTTGACTTATTTGAAGTATGTTCTACTACCAATTTCTCATTACATAATGGAGTGATAGTTGTTTGTCCTAAATTGAATGTGTGTACCTATATGTGTTGGCTGAGTATATGCATGTATCACATGTGGACTATGTAAAGTTTCTTATAATTTTGTATACTTCTTGTAAAATTTGAGCTAATTTGCATACTAGAGACATGTCTTATATTATAAGAGTGATTGATGTATGTTTATTGTACCTGGGATTTCTATACATTACATAAGGGTAAATTTTTTTGAAATTAAATGCATGGATAATGATATCTAGGATGAGGTTTGCATGTATTGAGAACTATTGAAAAGTATGAATGCATCATGGTGACCTCTTTATCTTTTGTTACCAGTACATTTTTGCAAATGTGGGATGGATTTACAATTCTTGAAAAGATAAAATAATAATTTTTTTTGCTTCTTTGCATGATTATGTCTTTTGCTTACTGTGTAACCATGATTATGTTGTTTTGGTTTATGGACTTAACACTACTCAACTCCATTACTCCTCTTAGTTTTTATTTTTTAGACTATCTCAAGACAGGCTAGGTATGTTTCATATAAGAAAAGAATCTAGGGAAGCTTAACAACTTCGTGGTAGGGTAGAAACGTACTCCCATAATATTCTTTCCCTTGATGATTTATGTGAATAGGTGATCATAGATTCTTTTAGGAAGGACTTTCTTTATAGTTCTTATGCTCCTATGTATTCTTCCTAGTGGTATTGGTAACTTTGTTGTTTAATTTATCATTAATATGGAAGTTCATATTTTATCTAACCTTTATCTTACATTATTTTGATTCAACAATTGGTCGATATCTTTTTGAGTTGTTTTTTTAGACAATTTGGTTGGATCCTTTATATTGAGTTGATGTAACATCTATTATTATGATTGTGTTAGGAAATTCAACAAATGGTCGACATTCTACTTTTCTTGAACACAAAGGTACTCCCTATCTTTTTGACAGTTTTGGTTGTAATTGTACTTCTTTCATTCCCATATTCTAGGGAATCTATTTATATCTTATTGAATTATGCATTCGACCTTTGACTTGTTGAACAAATCCTTTGTATTTATTATATTTGTTGATGTTGAATCTATGATAGAAGGTTAGTCATTAGATATGGTATCAAAGCACTCAGTTATATGCTAGGGCCTTAAGCTTTCTATGCTTAGTTGCAACCCTTAATCACACAAATTATGAGTCGACTAATGCTTAGTATATGAACATAAGTGTGGACCCTTGGTCAGTTAGTGTGTATTCTAGTTATAGTTGCTCCTTATGAGATGGAAAGAATGTTCCTTGTTTTGTGTTATAGAGTGGAAAATAAACACTTATAGGAGAATACCTCTTATGTGTATGTAATTTCTTGGTATGAAAGATTGAAACATTTTCGCGAGCTTAAAAAATTGTCTACCTTTGACTGGTGTGATTGCATTTTGTCTCTTATTTTAAAATGGTAGAATATGTGAAAATTTATGAGGTACATAATGTGTAGGATACACGTAAAGTTTAATGTCTATTTCTCCATGCATGTGTAGCAAAGAAAGAAGATAATTTTATGAATTACTATGTAGTTAAATGATGATTGGTTTTGCACTAAAAGTATGAGTGCTTTCCATATTCAGGACTTGGCTTGTGATAAATGATGGAAATATGTATTATTGTAAAGTATTTTTACATGTGTAATGAAAGGATTTTAATACTAGATCCTTATGAAATTCTTGGGGAAGAAGAATTCAACATATTCTATATGAAAGGGAAATTCGTAGAATTTTTGTGAAAATATATATATATATATATATATATATATATATATATATATATATATATATATATATATATATATATATATATATATATATATATATATATATATATATATATATATATATATATATATATATATATATATATATATATATATATATATATATATATGTCTTACCTTGCATTTCATGAGATTTAAAAAAAGAAAAGAGAGAATTGACAATTCTATGTTGTATTAACCAAATGAATGCATTACTACATGATGGTGTAATCTTGGAGATATATGTTCTAGAAGTATGGTCATGTTCTTTAGTGCACCTTAGATGCAAGGTGACGTGTAGCATTACTCCCTCCTTGTGGAGCTAGTATTAGTCACTCTGTAAATGTGAATTGGTTTTCAATTAATTTTTTATATTTAACTTTGATGAACTTTGAAGGACTAGATTGAAATTTTAAGTTCTCTTATGACCAGCTAGCCACCAATTTGAGTTTTTCAATCAATTGAGATTTTTGTTCATACTTACTTCTACTAATTTTTCTTATGACCTTTGAGGTTTTGAATTGAAATTTGTGAACTTTGATTATTGTGATTTCTTATGATCTTTTGGTGGTTAGAATATGTGTTTTATGTTGCTAGTACTATGATGTCAAGGATGTCATTTATTATGTTCAATGTACAACATTGATAGATTGTAAAATGGAGTAGATTGCGAAGAACACAACATTCTTAATTTTGCATACATATGTTACTTGAAATATATTTCAACTATCATGCAATGATCAAAATAAAATGACATGAACATGGTTGTATAATATAAATTCATTGAATGAAATAAATAACATTGATTAATATTATTTGAGGTGAGTTTTTTATGCTATGAGGAGCATTGCATGGATATTCATGGAATGATGAAATCCATAGAAAATATATCTTTTTTACTCTAATAGGATATTAACAGCACAAGGGTGATTATACATGAGAAATGCTTGAAATTAATATGAGGTGATTGAAATAGAATTATTAGTTATGATGCACTATTGGCGTTCTTCATAGAATGATCAACACTTTCTTCTTACATGAACTCTTATGATGTATTATGATTGCTCATGATGATAGGCATGATTCATTAGACTAGTTTCTTTGTTGTGTGACTTTTATGATTTTGTTAATGTAATATTTAAGAAAAAAGATACACTTGTGTTTGTGTCATTTATGTACTATGTATGTGTTTTGGAAAGCTTACCTTCCAATGAGGGTGCTAATGTGGAATAAGTAAACATGGAAGGGTAGAAAGGGATGTTTCTCTACTTGCAAGTTTTCATTCCTGGTGATAAAAAGATGTTTTGGCCAAATATTTTTTTCATATTTTTTTGAAAATATGCTTCCCATGTTCCATCTCCCTGCCAAATTCATGAACAATAGAAAGTTTCATGGCCACACCAAGGAACCTCCTACCTTTTATTCCTTTTGGGCATTGTAGGGATGGGAATTATGAAGGGTGATAGAATCAAAAGGAAGTGTAAGTTTCTGAGCCACAATGGTAATTATTTGTGGATAGAACCTACTAGTATCTAGGCCACACTCCCATCTCTAGATGGCCTTGTACTAGGAGAAAAAGACTTAGAGAAGGATAAATGTTTGATTGCAATTAAATATCTTGTCTCATGATTGACCTTTATAGTTATGTTTTTGGATATGGTATTATAGATGTATAACATGCATGATGTATTGATTTTATATGGCGATGAATTATCATGATGTATTGGGATGCTTATTCTTAGATTAAGCACACTTGCATTACATTGATGAAAATGTAAATGCTTATTCATGTTAAGATGTAAGACTTTTAGGACTTATTTTGTCTTAGAAATGAAGACATAATTTTTATAATGAAATAAGTTAGGATTTCTCTTTGGAATAATTTTTGTGACAAGATGGGCATGAGATCCTAGGTCACATAAATTAAAAAAGTGGACCGACTAATCTTTACAGGTGACTTGCAAGCATGCCTAGATGATTTACTCACTTAGTGAGCACCACATATTAGATGGTACATACAACCAATTTATTTTAGTTACTTATGATCAAGTTGTGATCTAAAGATAAGTTGAGCTAAGAAATGTTAATCTTTAAATGATAAGGTTGTCCCTTGATATTGAAAATTGAAACATTTTCTCCTTGAGCTATTGACATTGTGAATGAACTAAAAATATTGTGAGTATCTAACTCCTATAATTTTTAGCATTCAAAGATATATATTTTTTAGGAGTCATTTATGGAAAATATGCTTCTCTTTTGGCCCTTGGCATTTAGCCTACAAAATGACTCATATAGCAATCATCTTCATTGCATTTGTCCCCAACACTTGAATTATTTAATCCTTAAACTTCCATGTCAGTACTCTTATGAAGCTTGGAGTGTATTTTGGTTAAGCTATTAACTTGTCATTAAACCACGCCAAGGTATTGTAGTTGCTAATGGGGTGAACCCACAATAGTGGGTTACACTTTTTTGCCTGAACGGACACTGAACTCTACATTTTAAAAAACAAAATCATATTCGGATGCATATTGTCATTAAACCATTTGAAATTGGAAGATGAAGTAAATTAGAGTCTTTTAGTATTTTTTGTCTAGATTCTATATATATATATATATATATATATATATATATATATATATATATATATATATATATATATATATATATATATATATATATATATATATATATATATATATATATATTTATATATCTATATATATATATATATCTCTATATATATATATATATATATATATATATATATATATATATATATATATATATATATATATATATATATATATTATTTTAATAGTTTTTTCTTTCTCCCAAGAAAACTAGTATGTGGCTGAAAATGTCATTTTCGAAGAGTTACATTATTTTCATAGAGCATAATTTTTTTTCTAAAATCGATATCAATGTGATTCTTTCAAATTTAGTTTTGTAACATCCATATGGAGGGCATGCAATTGGTTTGACGACATTATTACTATTATTGCACATTTTATTAATGTCTGAAGTTGACTAAACTGTAATTTTGACATGCCTTGACTACATAGCTTATAACTTGTCATATATTTGTCCAATTTTATTTTTATTTTTTTTGATAGAAAGATAACTTCAATACCTAGCGCATAGATATTTTTTAGAATTTTTTTCCTCTCATTTACTATTTTTCCATAAGTGTCAAACATAGAGGTAGACATACGATGAAATATCTATGTTTAGTAAAACTAAAAATACAAAGTCATAATAAACTTAATATATATTAACATTATAATCATTAAAAATATTTTTCTCAGTAGTACCTTACTAAAAAGATAGGTTTGTCAAATGGATTCATTTGATCTACAAAAAGATAAAGTCGAAGTGATTTTTTGTCAGCATTTTAATAGGTGCGAAGGAGACTCCATTGTAGGTATGAATGAGGAGTATAGATGTTATATCAATGTTTTTCTTATCTAAGAGGATTTTGGCTAGCCATTTGTAGTTAATTCCTTCAAAGAGAACCTCTCAAGGCTTAAATCATCATATTTTATTAAAATTGTGTTATTTTAGCA
This sequence comes from Chamaecyparis obtusa, assembly GCA_027943335.1. Taxonomy (NCBI): domain Eukaryota; kingdom Viridiplantae; phylum Streptophyta; class Pinopsida; order Cupressales; family Cupressaceae; genus Chamaecyparis; species Chamaecyparis obtusa. The sequence continues at coordinate 1,562,672 of BSBK01006134.1, read as the reverse complement.
AAAATCAGCATATCTAAAAAAGTGTAACCCACTATTGTGGGCTCACCCAATGACATGGCTTATATCTTCTTTGTTAAAGCCTCGTTGTTTCTGTCAAACTTTCAAACAAGGTCTAGTGTACTTTGTTTTCCTGTGTGATTTTTTTCTATGCTTGTTTGGTAAATCCTTATCCCATCTCTATTTCAACTGAACCATTGGATTTTGGTTATTAAATCAAAGGGCTTTGGTTCTAAACACAAACAACATTTTCTTTATTCTAAGTTTAAAAATTGTGCACCTAGAAAAATATATATTTAATTTTTGGATTGGTATGAGGCATTGTGGTTTCCTTACATCTTAGTTAAGATATCATCATCTTAATATTTACCTTATTATATCATCCTCTATTATTATGCCATGTCCCTTCCTTATACTTTCAATATAGAATCAAATATGAAATTTTAGGTGGAAGTGTTATTATTGTTCATTTTGAAGATAAATATACAAATCTTTAAAAAAAAATTATATTAGTATGGTTGTTCAGGCTTGTAGAACATGAATAACACATAAAATATTATCAATCTAAAAATGACTAAGAGAAAGCAAAACATTGGCTACTTTTCTTGATGATTAAGGTACTTGAAAGATATACCTAGAATCTGTGTGATTAATGAGGAGAATATATCTAAGTACTGTTTAAATTTCTTGTGCCTTTGTAACTAGTTGTGAATACTTATGTATTTTAGAAGGTGCCTCTATTTGGGGAAACATTTACCATTAGATAAACCAAACTATTATTTTCCAATCACATTCAAGTTTTATTATTGAGTATCAATAGATGACTTGACTTATTCAAAGTAAGTTCTAATGTCAATTTCTCATTACATAATAGAGTGATAGTTGTTTGTCCTAAATTGAATGTACACACCTATGTGCTTTGTCTGAGTATATGTGCGTATCACATGTGGATTGTGTAAATTTGCTTATAATTTTGTATACTTCTTGTAAAATTTGGGCTAAGTTGCATACTGGAGATATGTCTTATGTAATGCCCCACCAGGGAACCCAAGATAACTTAACCTAAACATGCAACTAAGTTTGTAGAATAATTTTTTAAAAAAGTTTACAAACAATAACAACAATGTCTCACAATGAGGAAGCAACACAATGAAATATACAACTCACATAGATTACAACTCTCAAGGGTTCCTTGATGAATATTACAAAAACATTAATTAATTAATTAGATTAGAAATAATTAAAAAACTCATATTAAAAAATGAACAATAAAAGAATCACATAAAAGCTAACATAGATACAACTGGTACCATAAGGTATCCATAATAACCTACATCCATTGCACATGTCGGAGGGTATGTAATACAATAATCTAGAATAAAGTACAACATGATATCTCTGAATAACTGATACAATGATACAAGGCCACATAGAGTAAGAAGATAAGAAAACATCTCCACCAAAGAAGAACAAGAAGAATCAACTACTACAAGGATCATCCAAAACTGGTACACAAACATCAGAATCTCAAATGGTAAAAGAATCACTACCACTTGACCTCATGGAACCTAAATGGTCCACTCCCACTGTGCTAAGGAGATAACAACAGATCCCTCTCGGATAAAAAACATAAACAAAAACAAGCTAAGGAAGATATCTTGAAAGCTCTCTAATACCAGGTGTACAAAAGATAGTGATAGGTAAGACTCACTAATCCAGAGGCAACTGACACATGTAGGATAACTAGACTATGTATAGGAAGGTGTCATCATGTATGTCTAACCTTTAAGCTTCATCTTGGTAGTCTCTCTAAGACCCCAACACTCAAGTGACCATACACGGTATCAATGACCTCTCATAAAGACAAAGCCATTAACTATGCCAGACACACACCTCTCAAGTGGAAAGCATCATCTCATCCTCCATCTTAGTTTATACTAGCACTCAAGCATGGGTGAAGAACCACACCTTATTAAGGTTATTTTAATACCCCCCAATGATATATTAAGTTTTCACTTGATTAGGATTACTTACAATAAGTGATCTTGGGAGCCACTTCTGGGCCTCAATGCTTATTGCAAGCCACCCCCTACTACACATCTAGGTAACCTACCCTAGGCTCAAAGATGCCACATAATATCACAAGATAATAATAATGTCCCTTAGGATTGTTCCACAAAATAACAGGAACATGCAACAGGTTTCCATCCATAACATCACAAAACACTCTCCAATTGTTCACAAAAGAATATACTCCTAATTCCATGGATAGGACATAAAAAGTCAACACCATATTCCCCTATATAAAATATGAAACATAACACAATTATACAAAATATCACAGAAGAGAATTATAGAACAAAATTCACATAAGGTTGGGTCAAATCAATCGAATACAATAGATTATACAAGGCAAACAACCATGATAAATAAAACATCCAATTCCTGCCTCTGGAATTACATTCCCACTAGTTGACAATTCTAACCTCTCAAAACCACCACATAGGATAATAGAAGACCAATCAAAATTTAAGTAAAAAAGACTAATTACATCCATATTGATGCAAATCAAAAGACATCATCAAGTAGAAAAAACTTTACTAATCCACACAATCAGATTTAAAGTTTAATGTCGTCATACATAATCTCAGCAAGAAGGCCTCAATCTCAAAACATGTGCATATAAATTTATGCAAATACAAACAGTATACCACATTTAAAATAAAATAAAGTCTACACATCATTTAACACATGAACAAGACATCAATATAACTATATTTACCCTTTCCATTATCTCAATTAAATTTAAGCTTAATTAAAATAAACATTAATTAAAACATCATGCAATTGGAATTATTGATCCCTAAATAATCCATGCAATGTAAATCAAATAATAATCGTATAAATAAACTACTACATAATACTTATATTTTATATTTTAAATATAAATATAAGTAACTATACAAAATTTCCATGCATCTAAATGATTAATTAAAAATCCAAATTTAATATTTATAAAAGAAAATACCTTTCTTGAAATAATAATATGCCCTTAAAAATCAATTAACTACCAAAACATATTAAAACAAAACAAAAAATATATATATAAATAAATAAAATAAACCATACTAAAAAAACAAATTACAAAAAAAAGCCTTTAATGAAGGTCGTGTGAGGGGGGGGGGGCATACCTGCTCCCCCATGCTATCCATGCGAAAGCACTACTACCACATGATAGTAGGCCTATGTAGGCAGGGTACTGCCTACGACAGTACCATTGTGCACAACAGTGAGTATTGATGTCAATAGTACTTCTGCCTTCAGCAGAGGTGCTGTGTGTATGGGGGTAGGGGGTTTGGTGGCCCCCGCCCCCATATCACATATTAAATTTATTTATTTTTTTAATATTTTCCTTTTAACAAATATTTCTAATACATCAAAATTTATTTAATATATATATTTTTTTGTTTTTTATTTTTTTATTAAATTTTAAGTTCAATTTATTTTTATTTTATTTTATTTAACAATTATATATATATATATGTGTATATATATATATATATATATATATACACATATATATATATATACACATATATATATATAGATATATATATATAGATATATATATATATATATATATATATATATATATATACACACACATATATATATATATATATAAATTATATATATATATATATATATATATATATATATATATATATATATATATATATATATATATATATATATATATATATATATATACATACATATAGATACATATATACATATATATACATACATATATATATATATATGTATATATATATATATGTATATATATATATATGTATATATATATATATGTATATAGATATATATGTATATATATGTATATATGTATATGTATATATATATATATATATATATATAAATGTATATATATATATATATATATGTATATATATATATATATGTATATATATATATATGTATATATATATATGTATATATATATATATGTATATATATATATATGTATATATATATATATCTGTATATATATATATATATGTATATATATATATGTATATATATATATGTATATATATATATGTATATATATATATATATATATGTATATATATATATATGTATAGATATATATATATCTATACATATATATATACATATATATATATGTATATGTATATATATATATATACATACATACACACACACACACACACACACACACACACACACATATATATAATAACATATTCAAAATGCTAAAACCATATTTTTAAAAATATAAGCAAATCAGAAAACTTATTTAATCAGCTGGGTTTTCCAAACAGACGTGTCCTACGGTTTGATTGAGTTTTTCTTTCAATTTCATTCCAAACCAAACAAATCCATAATTTGACCAAGTCTAAGGTTTTACCAAGCAACTATCATTTTCCACAGAATATCAATCATTTTCACCATAACTCAACAAATCAATAATTCATAAACAAGATATGGGAACAACAAGGGTTTTACAAGACTGATTTCAAAATTCCAGGAAGAGAGAGAAATATACATAGAATAGAATAGAGATCCAGACATGCAATTACAAATAGGCATGAAGAATACAGTTCTTTCTAAATCTACAAAACAACATGATCATAAAGGAAATCAAACCCTACCTCAAACATCAAAGAATAATATTTGAACGAAGACCAGATCTGAAGACAAATTCCCAAAACTTTGAAGCTTTTCCCAAAATTGAATTCTCCACCAAAATCCTTCAACCTGCCTGCCTAAATTCCTCAACCTATCTCCTCCAAATTCTGGCCAAATCTCCAACATGTAGGAATTCCCATCCCGCATGCCAGGGTTTTGAACTCAACTCCCCAAAAAGCTTTGCTTAAATTTAGAATTTGATTTGTAGTTCAATTTCAGTTGAACTCAAGTCTATTCTCCACTTTGCCTTTTGTTGAAAACACTTAACCAAAATTAACTAATACCTTTAATTTAATTTTATCAATTTTGATTGTGCAACTTTAATGCATTCAATAATTTAAAAATAAAACATTTAGTCTAAAATGATTTCCACATGCTAAGTTAATTTTTAAATTAATAAATACATTTCAATTGAGCAAAGGTTAAATTTACAATTAAATAATTCTAAGGTGAAGATATTTAATTAATCCTCATTAATTAAATACTTCTACCACATAATAAACTAAACTTAACAATCACATTTAATTAATTCTCAATTAATTAAATAGTCTCTCATATCTAAAAATAGCAAAGATTCAATTTATTAAAATTGCACCATTTAATCAAATTAAATAGTCTAAATATAGAAAACACACCAACCACCAAAATCAAAAGAATTAAAAAGACCTAGGGACCCACATTCATACTCAAGAACAAGGATATAAACTCACGTCAACTGGATGAGTTTAGAAAGGGTAGGAATAACAAAATCTTGTCAACTATTTCAGGACAATAATATGGCTTAGGTTAGGATTTGGATCTATGTATTATCTCCCCTATCTTACCATTTGAGATATTGTGATAGGGCACTCTCATCCTGCCAATTTAGGGAAGTTGATGCTCGGTACCTGCAAACCCGCATACAAAACCCACATGTACATACATATATAAATATATAATAGACAATGGCAGAGATCGGTTAATCATGTGTATCTCACAAGCAAGTAACTACGACTTTGTCCCTCAACCACATCAGGCACACCAAACAGAAATATAAAACAAAAGCATCAACCATATACATGCAAGTATGAGGTCAGTAAAACCATAAGCATCAATGATTTCCTAACATATAAATCATCATCCTAAAATAACCATAATGTATAGAAAATCGGACTATGGGAGCCTGGTATTACATCTTATATTATAAGAGTGATTGATGTATATTTTTTGTACTTGGGATTTCTATACATTACATAAGGGTGAAAAATTTTGAAATTAAATGTATGGATAATGATATCTAGGATGAGGTATGCATGTATTGAGAACTATTATGCATTACAACGACCTCTTGATATTTTGTTACCAGTACGTTTTCCAGATGTGGGATGGATTTACAATTTTTGAAAAGATAAAATAAGAAAAAGTTGTTGCTTCTTTGTATGATTATGTCTTGTGCTTACTGTGTAACCATGATTTTTTTGTTTTGGTTTATGGACTTAGCACTACTCAATTCCATTACTTCTCTTAGTTTTCCTTGTTTAGACTGTCTCAATCGTGGATGGGTATATTTCATATTAGGAAAGATTCTAGGGAAGCTTAAAAACTTTGTGGTAGGGTGGAAATACACTCCTGCAATATTCTCTCCCTTGATGATTTGTGTGAACAAGTGATCGTAGCTTCTTTTAGGAAGGACTTTCTTTATAGTGCGTATGCTTCTATGTATTCATCCTAGTGGTATTGGTAATTTTGTTGTTTACTTTTTCATTAATATGGAAGTTCATATTTGATTTGATCTTTATCTTACATTGATTTGATTCAACAGTTGGTCCTTATCTTTTTGAGTTGTTTTTTTAGATAAGTTGGTTGGAACCTTTATATTGAGTTGATGTAACATCTATTATTGTGATTATGTTAGGACATTTGATAGATGGTCGACATTCCACTTTTCTTGAACATAGAGGTATTCCCTATCTTTTCTATAATTTTGGTCATAATTGTACTTCTTTCATTTCCATATTATAGGAAATCTATTTATATCTTGTCGACTTGTGCATTCGACATTTGATGTTTTGACTGACTCCTTAGTATTTATTATTTTTGTTGATGTGGTATCTATGATGGAAGGTTAGTCATTATAGTGAAGTTTATAGGAAAATATTATGTAATTAAATGGTTTTATTTTTAATGGAGATTATTGAATTAGTCTTAACTTCTGAAGCTAGAGGTAACAATGATTACATGAGTGTTTCTAAATTTTATCAGAGTTAAAACACAAGAAAATGCATTTAACAAACTCCTTTAAATGGTATAAAATTATATATTTCTAAGTCCTCTTAACTTTATGGGTGAACTTAACAAGTAAATTAAATAAGAAGATATTTTTATCCTTCCAATTTTTTTAATTATAAGTATCATTTTTCTTAAATTTGTTAGTTTTTACTTAGATAATCATGTGCATATTATAATAATTTTGAAATTTCATAAATTTATTATCAATGTTACAAAAAAGATCATCAAAATGATATAAATGTATTTATAATACATATGTATAATCCTAACATACAATACTTAAATATTATATTTGAATTCATAATGTAAAAATGATTGAAACATTACATTAAGATTAGTTCCACACACATATATACACATGTATGTATGTGTGTATGCATGCATGCATGTATGTGTATACATATACATACATGCATACATACATACATACATACATACATACATACACATAGATATAATAATATATAATATTAGTGTAATAAATTAATTTAATTAACATTTATTTACATAATACATTATCTCATTGAAAAGTTAAAATTAATACAATTTTCATTGGACAAGACAATAATGTAAAATAGAATAGGTTTAATCATTACAATATTTCAAAGATAAGTACTATATTATTATATAAAACTTGTGCTATAAAATTTAAATAACACATATTAATGCTCAATAAAATAATTAATAGGTCTTAATTATCTACACGTAACTAATATTTAAAATAGAAGAACAATGTGGAGAATTAGGATAAGAGCATGGATTCGAAAAAGGAAATGCAGGAAATGAAAATCCACATCCAGGAAATGGAAAAAACTATGAAAAACATGACTACTATGCTGGGAAAGATGGAAAGTAAGGTTCTTGATAAGGTTAAAAATAAAAATACTAATGAGGATGGCACTGCTGAGATGAGCAAGAAGGTTAAAGACAAGATGAAAGAATTAGAAGCCAAAATTAGCAACCATGACAATATGATAAAAGGTGTTCTGAACCACAACAAAGAGGGTTTGAAGGTGACCATTATGAATCTGAATATGTTGCATAACTATCTGGAAAGAACCACTATCACCATTAACGAGGATGCTGGCAATACTGGGCTGGGGACGAGAACTAGAGAGCACACCCAGAGGAAGGTCCCTGAAAAACCTAAAGAGTTGAAGGAGCTACAAGAAACTATCCAGAAGATGGAAGACCTCTAGAAGAAGGTTGATGAGATGATAATAGATAATTAGCTAGTTCTTGCTAGTAGTTGTTTTGTAGTTTGTTTTGTCTTTTAGTTTCTACTTTTGAACTGGTCGGTTGTTGGTCCCTGTTGTTGTTTTCCAGTAAGTGTTTCATTTTGTTTACTTTAATGCTCTATCTTTCCACTGTTTTGTACTCTAGTTTTGGGTCCATGTAAAACCTACTTTTACCTTAATCAAAAACTAATATTTAAAATAAATATATAATTAAAATAATGACAAATGTGAAAAATATTTATATTTCATGATCAAGATAGATACAAATTGGAAACATAAGTACTAATCATTATACAAAATTCAAAGTGATTTATACTTAATAAAATAATTAAATATTCATAAAATTTATATTAAAAAAATTATGAAAAAAGTCAATATATTTCCTATTTACATATTTTATTATAATATATAAACAATCTATTGTAAAAGCATTTTTGTGTTACCATCATAACACTTTGACTAGTATATTTTTTATTTTTATGATGAATTCATTTAATTTGCATTTAAAAATTTAATAAAAATATTAATTTATATAAAAGATATGTAAAATAGAATTCTAGTTCAAAAGTTAATGTAAGTGTCTCAAGATAACATTAAGATGATAAAATTTCTATAAAGACTATCTTACTAGTAGGAGGAGGGTCTTTATAAGATATATTACTCCAACCATGTTTTTGTCATTGAATGGTATTGAAATTATAATAAGAAAGAGATTAAAAAAAATATAGTATTCAATGTATATTTTAAAATTTCTCACTAATCTATGAGTAGTTTCTTTTCCTAATATTCATAGTATGGATAGAAAAAAAAATGATTAATTCATGTTTAATAGTGTAATTATAGAGATATATTTTTTCAACTATTATTATCATGGTACTTTTTAACCAATTAAAAAATTCTATTTTATTTATTTTTTTGACAAAATAGAAGATATATTTTAAGATTAAATGATTAAAATATTATTTATCTCAAACATCATTAAAAAAAATTGAGTTCTTATCATGACCTATCTCTAAATAAAAAATATTAAAAATAAAATTTTAACAATTTGAGACAAAAATTACAAGAATCTTTATTAATAATGCCTTCATGACGTGACTATAGAATGGTACACCACTATATACCACCATTTAAATATTCTATTTCTTACTATTATCTCTTATTTTTCATAATTGACAAGTTACTAAAATATTTCTTACTTTTTAAATTTATAAAAATTTACATCATGTCAACATCCTTTATTAAGAATCAAATAATTATCAATAACTTTGTGTGATGTTGGGTATCACTAATTAAGAATGGAAGCTAAAAAAAATTAAGTCATTGTCCCCTAGTTTTGTGTAGGAACCATGTAATTCTACCACTAGCACCCATGGTGGTGGGGTCCTTCTTCATGGTTCCCCTTTGTATGAGGGCTCTACTTAGAACTTTGGCTAATCTTGATAGGTCACATGTGTCCAAAAGGTTTCCAGACATAATCTTTTCATCCATGTCCACTGGCCACTATCCTAAGTGGGAAATTTTGAAAGTTTTTTCACTAGATGTGAGGTTTCTTTAATTATAGTTAAGAAGACTATCAAGAAGATGATCTCCATGATGAACTATACTTTAATTTTATTTTAATATCTTAATATTAATATGGTCATAAAATGGGCTTTAATAAGATGGAATGCTAAAGGTAATGTGGAGGTATGTATTTTATCAAAAGTCTTTTTTGGTTCTCTTTTTATCTCAAGGATGATTTCATGCATGTCCTAGTGAATGTCTTGGGATTCCTTGATAAATCTAGTTTATCAATTTGTAAGTGGAAGCTAATTTTTAACCCTGAAAAAGATTTGGTCTCTATGGAATCCACTTGTTTTTGTCTCTTAGGCCCACCCATAAAATATTGGGATGAAGCGTTATTTCTATAATATCCATTTCTTTTGGTTAGTTCTTAATGTTGGGTAAGGTTATCAATAATAGGATTAAAATAATCTTCATGAGATATTGTACAAATGTGGACTTTAGAAAGAAACTCCCTAAATATGTTATCCTATAATTTGAACTATATTAGAATGGATGCAAAATATTATTTATGAGATGTCAATTATTCATTTCTAGAATTGTTTAAATATTGATAATATATCTATCATTTTTCCCTTGTAGAAAAAGGATGATAGATTGGAACTTTCCCAACATTAGAATCTAAAAATATTCTTATTTAGGATTCTACCCATGACCCTAGTCCAACTCCTACCGTAATTTATTAAACAAATCTACTTCTAGATGTGTCCCTCAAAGCTAGTGGATTCATCCCCACTTTGGGATATATGTCTCTTGTCGCTTTAGATTTGGATTCTACTAAAGATTTTCATAAGTTGGAAAATATTTTGGGAGTGGTCTCTTCCCCCTTTATGAAGACCCCTTAGTTTCACCTTATGGTGAAATATGTCTCTCTAGACCCATTTATACCTTCAATGGAGATTTTTTTTGGTAGAGGATGCTCCCTTAAGTCATCTTCTTTACTTTCTATCCCCCCTCATGATTAAGGATGCTACCTATTCTCTCCCATTTGTTTTTTAGGATGCTTTCCCTAATCCATCTTTCTTATCCTCTCCTTCCACGTGTTTTATGGATAAGGTAAAATACCCCCTATGAGATAAAGATCAAAGAAAATAACTAATTTTGAGAAGGATTCCAAGAGAAGAGATCCAAAAAAGAAATTAGACTAAAATAACTTTTAAATGTGTTGCATATGAAAAATTAAGCGGTCTTAGAGCTGGCATGCTCCAGGTGGGAAAAAAATGTTACCATGTCCTATAATTTTGGAGGGATTAATAGCCATAACCACTATGTTATTATTATAAATTTATGATAGGTTTTGTTCAAAGAATCTAAAATTTTAGCAAAATCATTTTCACATATTGACCTACTTGTCTATCTTGGGTAGCCTTTGAAGCTACTACTATGTAGATGGGGATTTTGGAAACATCATTACATTGTGGAACCATACTCTACTACAAGGTACATTCTTTTCTACTCATAAAAAATCCTTAAACAAACTTTCACACATTCTATTTTGAGATATGTGGATCTTTTCTAATATGTATGTTTTGAATACCAAAATCAATAGATTATCTCTATCAAAAAGCTTTACTAGTTTCCTCATGAAATTTAATGAGTTTAAATGGATGGTGATAGGATATTTCAACTCCCCACTTTATCCATCTAAAAAAATAAGGGGAAGCATAGAATGTTATGATAGCATGAGTGACTTGGTTGAATTTATCATTGATGGTGGCCACATGGCCATTGAATTAGAAAACCCTTCATTCACAGTGTCCTATAAAGGACTTGGAGAAAAAATTATTTGAGTCAAGCTAGATAGATTTGATATCTTTTCTAGTTGAAATATATTAGACAAATTATGTCTAGAGTCTTATAATATCTATCTAATACTAAGTCGAGATATGAGGATATTTAAAGGAAATCACATATTTAAAATTCAAGTAATAGGGATTATGTATATGGACCTAAAAAAGGTTATCAAAAATTAGTGAAATGAAGAGGTTGGCGGGTCTCATCAATTTTAAAACTTTATAAAAGAAAAAATTATATAAATCATTTAAATAATAGAACAAAAATTCATTTGGGAATATTTTAAGGTACAAAAGGAGGTTGAATAGAATCTACTCAAAATTTAAAAAGAAATGGATTAAAAAGGATCTAATGAGGAATTATGCTCTAAGGAAAATAAGCTTCAAGTGATCTCCAAAATAGAATAGCTAAAGTGATAAATTTTGGAAATAAAATTCAAGGAACATATGGTGGCTTTAAAAAGTGATCAAAACTCAAAATTCTTTCATATATTGGCCATTAAACACAAGAAGAAAAATATAAATTTTGAAGTAATATTACCAAATTTTTTGAAAAAAAAGATATACATACAGAGGGAGTATGGTTCTTCCACTCTATTATCAATTCTACACAACCTCTAGAACTACCTTGGTTGAGGATGTAACATAAGTTATTCCTACCTTATATTTAGAAAGTCCTAGGAAAGAAGTCATAAATGAGGATGTTAGAATTTTTATTTTCTCATTTAAACCATTCAAAGCATTAGGTATTAATGGATTTACACTAGCCTTCTTCTAAACTTATTAGGACATTATTATTAGGGATTTCATTAAAGCCACTCAATATTTTTTTTCCTCAATAAAATCCCTTGTAGAACTTAATAACACCTTCTTCGTTATCATCCATAAGAAGATTAGGGCTAACAAATTACATAATTTTAGGACCATTAATTTATGCAATAAATTTTTACATAAATTTTTCAATTTACTAACATACTAAGAGTTTATTCATTGATTGATAAGATCATTCACCCTAACCAAAATGGATTTGTCCTAGGCAAATTTTTTTTTGGATGTTGTTATTATTATCTGAGAAATCCTTCATTCCACAAAAAGAGTAGAAAAGAACACATGGATTCATAATTTGACATAGCTAAGTCTTATGATAAGTTCAATTGGAGTTTCTTATAAAGTTTATTTTTCAAGATAAAATATTGAATCTACTACAAAGCTTCAACACCTCCCCAATATTTTTGTTATAGTTAATGGGTCATTAAGTGGTAATTTTTCTCCTAAGGAAAGAATAAGATATGGAAACCTCCTTAGGTTATCTCTTCATCATTCTTGTTGAATTTCTAGATAAAAATATTACCTCAAACATAATTAGGTGCATCATTAAAGGGTTTTGTATATCCTCTAGTTACAACCCTTATTTGCACAAAATATTTATTGATGATACTCTATTGATTGGTAGAACCACTATTTTGTAAGCAACAAATTGGGAAAGTATTATCCTCCAATATGCTATTATTTCTAGGTAGAAAATTAGCATGGACAAAATGTATTTTTATTCTTCACTATAAAACCACTCCTATAATATACTTAGATGAATAATAAACCAATTCTTAGTTTCCTACCAAGTTATAAATCCCATTTCATCAGGATGATATGAAAATTGCACTTGGAGTAACATAATATAAATAATTTAGAAAAAAAAAATTACAATGTGAAAAGGAAATTTCTACTCAATCATGGTACTAAAATTTAGTAACTAAGTCCTCCTTCCAAAGTATGCCTATATATGTCTCCTCTCTCTTTGAAATCCCTCAATTAATGAATAAAATAATTGAACAAATGAAATAAAATCATCTGGTAAAAAATTAAAGTTAAGAAAAGGATGGCACAAGTTGCCTAGAAAATTATTTATCTCCCAAAAAATTTAAGTTTCCTAGGAAATAGGAAAAATAAAAGACAAAATAGTTCTAATTGCTAAAGTGGTTTGGACACTCTTAAGAGGTAAGAACAATTGGAGAAATATAATAAGACTAAGAACTTTAGGGTTTAGGATTTCATATAAATTTCTTATCATCTTACCATCTCTTGATAGTGTAGACACTAAAAAGTGGTCAACGCATAGGGATCCCTTTTTTTACATGTCTTCTATGTTGCACATTTGATCTTCATCATTCATCAATATTGTGTCATTCTTCCATGCCGTTAATTAATCTTTTTCATCATCTGATATTCATCATGTCTTATCAATTTGTCTTTCATCACATATACAATTGAATGATCATGTCAATTGATTAATCCTTTAGGGGAAAAACACCATTAATTTTCCCCCTTGTCATAAGGTCTTGTGTCATGGTAAATAAATTATATTTATTTACCCCATTTTATCAATTAAATTTATTTAATTAATTGGTTAATTTCCAAAATGTGTAGAGTTAATAATTTTTAATTATTAAAATCTCCTCATTTTCCAACTCATTTCATGACCCCTAATTTCTCTAATTCCCACTTTTCCCTCGTATGAAACCTTCCCCTAATTTCTCACATGTCATTCCCATTTTTCCTCCCACTAATTTCTCCTTCCCAAATTCACTCACCAATTTTTCATAATTTGTCATAATTTTCCATTTGCCAAAATCAATTTTCAATTTGTCATTTTCCTAAAATGAGTTCTCAAATGAGACCCTAGCCATTGATTTGTCTTCAATCTTGATTGTTAAATTTGGATTTCAAAATCTATAAATTGGCCTCTTTAGCCTCATTCTTGAAATCAAAATTTCTAGTATCCTTGCAATTAATTTTTTAATTTTCCATTGCTTTCATCTTATTGGTGCACTTATTCATTGGAGAGTAACATATCATATTAGAGGATAAATAAAAAACAATGAGGCTTCATTAAAGGAATGGTTTTCTTATTCTAGCTTATATTTTATGCATTTCATTTTGATGGTCTTGTTGGTGTGATTAGAATAGTTTGTGTGATTTTATAGCTTCATGGTTGGATTTGATCATTTTGTTTTCTAACCCCTATTTTCCTAGTCAATAGATAAACTCCACTATTTGAAATAACATTTTTAGATTTTGTAGTGTCCTAAATTTTAAGCACTGACAATTTTGGTCCTTAGTTAGGCCCTATTTTAGTGTGTGTTCATTATTATATGTATCATAGGACTTTTTCTATTCCTTTAATTCATTTCTCTCAATTTAATTAACATGGACCCATAATTATGCTTGTTCCCTTTGAATTATTTCATCCACTCAATCATCAATTAGATACATAAGACCTATTATTATATGTGGCATATTTCATATATATTTTTTTTATCACACCTTGATTTTGCACTTTTCTTAAGTATCTCCATGTTCATTTTGTCTCCTTATTTGAATTTGAGTCCTGGTTGTCTTGTAAAGGGTGACTATGAGTGTATGGGGGGACACAAGTCACCCAATAAATTGGTAGGAACCCCTTAGATGGAAATTTGGGCCCAAATTCCCATTAGAGAGAGGTCTTTTGATTTTGAGTGAGATTCCAACTCTCTGTCAGCCTCCTTCAAGTTTTGAGCCCTAAGATGGCTAAGTGAGGTATAATTACAAGGCTACCTCCCTCATTTTTGGATCCATCCATCAATATTCTATCAAGAGACAAGTAGTCAAGAATCCATTACCTAAAGCACTTTCAAGAACTCAAGGCATTTAATTCTTCATATCCTTCATTGTGGCAAGCATAAAAAATCATGCAAGCATTTTTTATTTTAATTTCCTATTGGGTATTTATGGAGTTGTGATATTTTATCAACACTTGTGATCTCATTCCAAGTGTGTTCAAAACATCAAGATGTCAGACACTTATCAAGCCTCTACCACTTACAACATTCTTACTTTCCTTTATACAATTTATATTCAATTTCAAGGTTAATTACTATATAGGGTTTTGAAATAGGAAAAACCCCTTCCCCGACACTTTTCCCCTTTCTTGTGTGTGTAGGTGATAGGTGATAGAGTTATAAATTCAGCTACAATAAGGTCTGAAAATATGTGTATGATACATGAATTCTATATCACTTTTTGGTAGATTAAAGGCCCCTCCCTCCACCAAGGTTGACTCTAGTCACTCCATACACTCTAGGTCACACTCTACACTCTAGATCACCCTTGAATAACAATTTTGGCTGAAATTTGGTGTACAGGAAAGTCTCTGTATTTTATTTCCAAATTTGGTCTTGAAATTAAGTTCTCAGTTCATTAACTGTCTTTGTTTTGCATAAAGTTCCTTTCTCTCTCCCCCTAATTGTAGATATCACATTATTTATTCACATTTACAAAATCATCTTCAAAAATAGTGAATTATCACAACTTTCACTTAGTGTTTTAGCCTCCTCAAGCCTAGTGGATCATCTTCCTTCCAATGTAAGAGGAGATAGGCCCATTGTTCATAGTTTGTCTATACAAGCTAGTGAACATTATTTCCTTCATTGCATTTTGGTGAGCTCACCTCTTCTTACATACTTTTGATGTGTTATTATGAGATTTTATTTTTCAATGCCATTATTAGATTTAGATGCATTCATTTGTGAAAAATACATTAAAAAAATTGTACAGTGTCATCTCTTTCATTCTTGCATTGCGTTTCCATGTTTGCATGTGTCAAAAAATATATATTTTTAAATATATTTCATTTCATGTAAACCTTTCATGTATCTCAATTTTATTTGTATGCATTACATTCCTTATTTTCATGTTGTGAAAATTTCTTAGGGCTTTATCCTAAACCATTTCATCAAATTTGAGTTAAAAACACCATCCTTCAATTAACTTGTCTTTGCATTATGTTAGAACTAAAAGGAATCAATTTAATGCATGTCATGATGCTTTAGCTTCTCTTATATTACAATACACCTCTCCCAAATGTTCTCTCCCTCATGATCACATATTGGTGCAAGGAGATGTTTTTAAACCTTCTCTTAATGACCCCTCCCTTTGGGGAGATGCATTGAGGATTGATGTTAACTCCTCTCTTAATGTGTGCCTCCCCTGTGACAATACCTTGCTAAAAGATGATGACATTGTGATAGAGGAGTTTAGTATGATTGATAATTTCCTTCATGATACTTTCCCTTCTATTCATTTCAATGACTTCCCATTTACAAATGAAGCTTTAGTGAGTTATGATTATCCCCCTCCTAAAGTTTTCTTTATTCATATGCATAGTGATGTTTCTACTTTTGATGATCCCCCTATTTGGAATGAAACATTGGAAAAGGATGTTGATTTTTATCTCCCCATGAAATAACCTTTATGAGACAAGATGATATTGTGGTATATTAAAGAATAGTATGATTAAAAATTCTCTATATGACACTTTATCTTCTATTCGTCTTCCCTCTAGATATGAATCATTAATGAGTTATTTTTGTCCCTCTTCTAAAGTTTTTCCTACTCATGCATATACTTTGAAGAAAGAGAATAATATACTTGATGTTCCCCCTTTAGTAAGTGAAACCTTTGGAGATCCTAATCAAATCAATGTTGTCCATGTTTTGGGTAGTGAGAAGACTAAGATTGCTTTCCATATTCATCGAGATACCCTTCAGCCTCAAAACAAACTATTGGTTATGGTGAAAGGTTCTCAAAGACCTGATTATCTTATAGTAGTTGATGGGCCAAATTAATGGCATGTTTTATGTTTTTTTTCTATGACTCAGTAGGGTATTTTTATATTTTTTATGCAAACTTGGATGATGTTATATGTATGCCTTTTATATGTGCAAGTGCATTGACAATACTTTAAATACTTTATAGTTTAGCATGATATGTGATCTAAGTTGGAACTTATGGTTAAAAATTATAGATATAATATGATAGATGAATTAGTAAACATACATGTGTCTTATTTAATGTTCATCTCTCCTAAGTTATTTTGGGTTAGGATTCTTGCAACCACATATCATGCAAGAGTTAGTTAATGAGATAATGCCTTTTCTAATTTAAATGATGCAACTATATGTGTTTCTAATTTGGCATTTGTTACTAACTCCATGTAGGAACAAGTCAATGGTTTATTCATTAAGAAGCATGGTGGGATCGACAAGATCAACTCTGCGGCTGAAATAATAAAGACATTGTTAGAATAATTGAGAGGGGGGTGAGTCATTTATCCATAGTCCCAAATCAAAATGTATAATCCAAAACAATTTACTTAAACTTCTACAACTCAGTAACATAAGATACTTTACTATCTATGCTTTTACCGATTACTAGTCAATTAACAACTAATGATTACTGACCAAATCTAACATGTAATATGAAAAATATGATAAAAAAAAATCACCACAATGACCACAACACAAAATATTTAACGTGGAAACCTTGTGAAGGGAAAAACCACCTGGGACTGGCAACCCAAAAATGTTCACTCTTTTGAAGTGAGGTCGATGAAGACCCAACCCTATTAAAGGTTACAAAGACACTGTTAGGTGTGACCTTGTTAGAGGATTTTAGATCAACCGTTATCATCCAAATAGCATTCACTATGGGGTTGATAGGATAGAAATGCTCATTCTATGAATGAACCATATAAGACTTTCAAGTCCACTCTGTTAAGAGATTTCTCTGTTTACAATGGTTAAAATGTAATAGCAGTTGATCTGATTACAATAAAACTTCAATTGCAGATATTCAGATCTATTTTATGCTCATTCAAATCCTCTGATTAGTATTAAAATTCTATATCAACAATAATCAATGACTTATTGTCACTCGATAATAGCTTTCTGATGCTCGGTAAACTCTACAGTTCGATTTTCCTTAACTAGTTTGATCAGACATACATGAAGCTTGTTCATGCGATAATTTTGTAGTCCTTCTTCTAACATTTTTCATAATGAAACTCTGATCTCTTAAATATACAAGTAAACCATTTTCTTTTCCTCCATTAGATTTTTCCGCTTATTCTCCTTCATCCATTTTTCCACTTAAACCTTCCTCGGTAGTTGTGCTAGTAAAACATTTTGATTTCATCCTTTAGATCTTCCTTGAATTATGCTAGCTGTAGATCTTTGTAACAAACATTATCTTCATCACTGATTTCGATGTACTTTCTAGCTCATCAATCCTTAATGGCTAAACTAATCATTTAGTTCATTTTCTCCTGCTCGGTTAACAAAGAAATGTGTTGGTGAACACAAGCTCAGTTTATACTATGCTCGGTATACACTACATTGCTCGGTGTATACTGTAATGCTTCATCAACTGACCACACTGCCTTGTGTCTTTCAGCTCTTTTCCTCATCACAGATGAATGAAACATAATCAAGTCAATAACATAAGCTCATAGACTCATCAGAAAGTTACTCAATGTATTCCTTATCCTCATTTGTCATATATATCTTCCTCATGTAGATATTTCTATTCTTCATCTCTCTTACTCCTTTTCTACAAATGTTTCAGTATAGTAACTTACAAAATAAGTGCTATCAAACTAGTTGACATCAATGACAACATATTACTAATTTAATCATATTACATATCTAATCAACAACTCAGTGATCTCTAATCATAGATCTTCAATTAGGCTCTAAATCAGTTGTAGTTCATCAATCTCTCCCTTTGGCATTGATGGCAACTCAAGTAATATGAAATATACCGTACACATACCAAACATGTATCCTACAACTCTGTGAACAAATGTTGTACAAGCTCTCCCTAGCTTAATATGTTTAATCACTACGTTACTCAACAACATTATCAAATGTCGCTATGACATTCTGAAAATATGATCTTTTCAGCTCTCAGATTCCTTCTTCTATTCTCAGTAATTGATCTTCAGTGCTCTCCCTTTCTTTCAATTTGTCTCTCCCTTAGATAGATGTCAGTGTTCTCATCGGTGCATATTGTTTCATATTGTTTATCTCTCCCTTTGACAATAATGCCAAAGAAACAAATAAACATATAGCTCTATAGTATCCAGGTAACTCCCTATTGTCCGGTGCATACTCTATATCTCTGTGTATTGATATGCCAATCTATTCTAGTTCTCCAAAATTTTCACAACCTTAGACATGATCCAAAGTGTGAACTATGTTGCATCAACATGAATGATCTTTTGATAGGATTAGGCTGATGCAACATCCAAATCACATTAGTGACCGGTAGACAGGGGACAGACCCCAAGTCTAGTCCTCAAGTATTCAAATGTATCCTTTGGTAGAGGCTTTGTAAATATGTCTGCAAGTTGCTCTTTTAATGTAACAAACTCTAGCTTAACTTGCTTCTCATGTACTTGTTCTCTCAAGTAGTGATACTTAATTGATATATGATTTGTTTTAGAGTGCATCACTGGATTCTTTAAAATGTTTATTACACTTGTGTTATCACAGTATATAATCACCGGCTTAGTGATTACCTCATTCATACCTTCCAGTACTTGTTTAATATATGCAATATTTGAATAGTTTGTAGCAGCAACAACATACTCTACTTCAGCTGTAGATTGAGAAATGCAAGCTTTCTTCTTACTTGTCCATGTAACAAATCTTTCACCAAATAAAAATTCTCCTTCGGTGGTACTTTTTCTGTCATCCACATTTCCAGCCCAATCAGTGTCGATATAGACTCTAAGTTCAAACTTTCCTTCCTTAGGATACCATAATCCATAATCTTTAGTTTTTTTCAGGTATCTTAAGATTCTCTTTGTAGAAATCATGTGTGACTCTCTAGGGTTTGCAGAAAATCTTACAACAATTCCCACAACATATGTTATGTCTAGTATACTATGCACTACATACATTAACTTACCAATCATAGATCGGTATAGTGTATGGTTCACTTTTGTAGTTTCATCTTCCTTAGTCAGTTTACATCCAGTAGCCATCGATGTTCCCACAGGTTTAGCATCTTCCATGCCAAATGTTTTCAATACTTCCTTGATATATTTGGATTGTGTGATGAATATACCATCATTATACTAAATCACTTGTAGTCCTAGAAAGAACTTAATCTCTCTGAACATAGACATTTCAAATTCACTTCTCATTTCATTAGCAAATGACTTACAGATTTGATCTTGACCTCCAAAAATAATGTCATCCACAAATATTTTAGCAATAAGAATAGTGTCATCAGTATCTCCTTTCATATACAAATTGTTGTTCTCACTTGTTCTAACAAATCCAATACCTAACAAATAATTATGTAGCCTCTCATACCAGGCTCTTAGTGCTTGCTTCAAACCATATAAAGCTTTGTGTAATATACATACCATATCTTTCTTTTCTGGATCAACAAACCCTTCAGGTTGTTCTATGTAGACTTCTTCTTCAAGTATTCCATTCAAAAATGCTGATTTGACATCCATTTGGTAAAATTTGAACTTTTTGTGTGCAACATATGCAAGTAACATTTTGAATCCTTCTAATCTAGCAACAAGTGCAAATTTTTCACCATAATCTATTCCTTCCTCCTGTGCATGTCCTTTGCATACCAATCTGGCTTTGTTCCTTGTTACTTCTCCATTCTCATTCTGCTTGTTCCTGAACATCCACTTAGTACCGATAACATTTTATCTTTAGGTCAGGGTACTAAGGTCCAAGTTTTTCTCTTCTCTATCTATTCTATTTCCTCTTTCATTGCATTAACCCATTCATCATTTTGTAATGCAACTTTTACATTCTTTCATATTCACAAACTAGACATGTACCTTATCTTACTTTACTCCTTGTTTGCATGCTAGCTTGTTTGTCTCCAATGATTTGTGTCTTAGGATGGTATCTTCTGACAAAACTTGCTAGTATCTGATTTCTTCTTTCTTGTTCATCCTATGCAGGTTCATTTTCTTGCTCGATAGGTCCTTCCTACTCGTCAGTTTCTTTTTCCTATTCCTTGGTATTGTTTTCCTGCTGACCGGTTGTCACTGTTTGTTGCATCGGTAGATACTTAGGTTGTTCAATGTAAATGAATCTACTATAGTCCTCAGGTTCCTTTCTACTTTCCTCTACATTCTTATCATCAAACTCATCAACTTGAACATTTGTACTCTTAATCATTTTATTTTTAACTATGTTCAGACACTTGTATGCTTTACTTTTACTGGAATATCCTAGAAATATCCCCTCATCACCTTTTGAGTCAAAATTTCCATTCCTTTCATCTTTCAGAATAAAACATTTGCTTCCAAAAAATTTGAAATAACTTACAGTGGGTTTGTGTCCAAACCATAACTCATAGGGTGTCCTATTAGTGTCCTTCTTCAGTTGCACTCAGTTTAGCACATAGACAGCAGTGCTAACAGCTTCTCTCTAGTATGTTTGAGCAACATTCTTTACTATCATTCATGTCCTTGCACAGTCAATAATTGACCTATTCCTCCTTTCAGCAATGCCATTTTTTTAGGGTGTCCTCGGTGCAGAGACATGTCTTTTAATACCATGCTCATTACAAAAAATAGTAAATTCATCAGAGATAATTTCACCTCGTCATCAGATCTTAAGCATTTCAAATCTTTACCAGTCTCTTTTTCTACTTTAGCTTTATACCACTTGAACATCTTGAATGCCTCATATTTTTCTTTTAAGAACATGACAGTCATTAACCTTGTATAATCATCAACAAAAAGAATAAAATATCTGTCTCCATAATAACTCTAAGTTCTCATAGGACCACATAGGTCGGTATGAACCAACTCAAATATCTTCTTTGTTAAATAATCTTTTCTTTTGAAACTAGACTTAGTCATCTTATCTTTTTGACATTCATGACACATAACATGACCAGGCTTAGATAAGTTAGGCAAACCTCTAACTCTTTTCTTTTTACTTATCTTAATCATGTTATCAAAATTCACATGACATAACCTCTTATGCCACAACCATGCATCTTCATCTTTCATCAATAAACAAGAAGACTGATCATTATCAAGATAAAATAGATTACCTCTGGATTGTGTACCAGTTCCAACAAGTCTTCCTTCATCATCAAATATTTTCACCTTTTTGCTCTCAAAAGCAACTTGGTGGCCTGAATTGTTCAGTTGTGCCACACTTAGCAAGTTATGGTTTAATCCTCTTACCCAATAATCATTTTCACATTTTAATCTATCATTTATCATCAGAGATCCTTTACCTCTTACCATATAGGGTGCATCATTTCCCATTCTTACAGATCCTCCATTGTATTCTTCAAGATAATCAAATTTTTCTTCATCATCAATCATGTGATGTGTACAACCACTATCAATAATCCATGTATCATTCTTATTAACCTTAGAGATAAGTGTTGTCTCTACATACCTTTCATCTTCTTTAGAATCATCCTTCATTGCCATAAATACTACCTCCACATCATCATCAGTGTTGGTATCAGTGATATCTTCTTCCTTAGCAATGTAGCAAACCTTCTTGCCTTTGTCATTATTATCTCAGTTATCTCTATTGTAGTGTCGGTAGCCTTTGTTGTATCTTCTCCCATAGCTTCCTTCAGATCAGTCTTTGTTTCTATCATCATCTTTCTTGTGTGGACATCTTGCAGCAATGTGGCCAACTTCTTTACAATTAAAGCATGCTAAAGGTAACTTGCCTCTATACCTTCCTTTTCCTTTAGGCAACCTTCTAGCCATAAGAGCTTCAAGTTCATCAAGCTCATCATCAGTATTGCTATCACTATCATCATTCTTATTTCTGCTACTAGACTTACCAATCTTCAGAGAAGTCATGAAAGCAGATTCAACATTGGGTACAACACTATTATCAAAATTATTTAGTTCAAATGTTGTAAGCTTTCCAATCATATTATCAAGAGTGAGTGTGTTGTTAAGTGCTGACCTATTTTCATGAATTGTAGATATTCTAATGGCATAGATAGGCAATAGGGTTCTCAGAATCTTGCTTACCACAATGTCTTCATCAATAACTTCATCTGATGCTCTAATAGCGTTAACTACCTCTTTTATTATGTTTGTGTACTGCACAATGTTTTCACCTTCTTTCATCTTCATGTCATCGAATCTTCCTCTCAAGCTTTCAACTCTTGCTCTCTTGACATTCGCATCACCACTATAAATTAGAGCTACTTTATCCCACATATGCTTAGCATTAGTACAGTCATTGATGTCTTCAAATTTGGCATCTGAATAGGAAACAACAATCTCCATCATAGTAACATTATGTTCATGTCTATCCCTTAGTTGATCAAGGGTCAAGGCACCAGTGGGTGGTGCAAGGTATCCATTTGTCTTAAACATTTTGAGACCTTTGTGCTGAAGTCCTTAAAACTCTATTCCAAGCAACCAAAACTCTGATACCAATTGTTATAATAACTGAGAGGGGGGTGAATCAGCTATCCACAGTCCCAAATCAAAATGTATAAGCCAAAATAATTTACTTAAACTTGTACAACTTGGTAACATAAGATACTTTATTGTCTGTGCTTTTACCAATTACCAGTCAATTAACAACTAATGATTACCGACCAAATCTAACATGTAATATGAAAAGTATGATAACAAACAATCACCACAATGAACACATAACACAAAAGATTTAATGTGGAAACCCTATGAAGGGAAAAACCAGCTGGGACCGACAACCCAAAAATGTTCACTCTTCTGAAGTGAGGTTGGTGAATACCCAACCTTGTTAAAGGTTACAAAAACACTGTTAGGTGTGACCTTGTTAGAGGATTTTAGACCAACCTTTATCATCCAACTAGCATTCACTATGGGGTTGACAGGATAACAATGCTCATTCTATGAATGAAACATATAAGACTTTCAAGTCCACTCTATTAAGAGATTTCTCTGTTTACAATGGTTAAAATGTAACAGCAATTGATCTGATTACAATACAACTTCAATTGCAGATATTCAGATCTATTTTATTCTCATTCAAGTCCTCTAATCATTATTAAAATTCTATATCAACAATAATCAATGACTTACTGTCACTCGGTAATAGCTTTTTGATGCTCATTAAACTCTGCAGTTCGGTTCTCCTTAACCAGTTTGATCAGGCATACATGAAGCTTGTTCATTCAATAATTCTATAGTCCTTCTTCCAACATTTTTCATAACAAAAATCTGATATCTTAAATATACAAGTAAACTATTTTCTTTTCCTCCATTAGATTTTTCCGCTTATTCTCCTTCATCCATTTTGCTGCTTAAACCTTCCTTGACAGTTGTGCCAGTAAAATGTTTTGATTTCATCCTTTAGATCTTCCTTGAATTATGCTAGCCATAGATCTTAGTAACAAACATTATTTTCATCACTGATTTCGATGTACTTTCCATCTCATCAATCCTTAAAGGCTAAACTAATCATTTAGTTCTTTTTCTCCTACTTGGTTAACAAAGAAATGTATTGGTGAACACAAGCTCAGTTTATACTATGCTTGGTATACACTACACTGATCGGTGTATACTATAATGCTTCATCAACCGACCACAATACCTTGTGTCTTTTAGCTCTTTTCCTCATCATAGATGAATGAAACATAATCAAGTCAATAACATAAGGTCATAGACTCATCAGAAAGTTGCTCAATGTATTCCTTATCCTCATCTATCATATACATCTTCCTCATGTAGATATTTATGTTCTTCATCTCTCTTACTCCTTTTCTACAAATGTTTGGGTATAGTAACTTACAAAATAGGTGCTATCAAACTAATTGACATCAATGACAACATATTACTGATTTAATCATATTTCATATCTAATCAATGACTCAGTGATCTCTAATCATAGATCTTCAATTAGGTTCTAAATCAGTTATAGTTCATCAGACATAACCACTCATCACTCTTCTTTGGAGTGGTCAAATGGTTTTCATTATACCTGAGCACAAATTTAGAAACACGACATACTATATCCTTGGAAGACTTGTTCTTGAAAATTATTGATTCTATTTTATGATATTATGAATCCTTTTGATCCTCATTGTTCGAGTGATTTTAGTTTTAGGAGTTAGTTTCTTAGTGTTTTCTTCAAAAAGTTAGAGCTAGGAAAGTTATTGTAATTTTGTAACAACAAATAGAATTCAGTTTCGTTCTACTTCAACTGTACCTTTCAATGAATGAATAGAATGCACTTTGCAATTTCTATCTCTTTATCTTGATTGTGTCCTACTCACTCATCCAAGGGGGCCAAATTGGTGAGTGAATTCCGTCGTTAGTTAGGATCTATTTCATTCTTTCTTAGAATTAGAAATAACTATGTTGTTCTTGTAGCCGTTGGTAGCAAAACTAATGAGTTATTCATGTAGCAAAGGTAGATAGAGAAGTACCTATCTTTGATTATTTATTTTAATAGAATAAACTTTTTTCTTTGTCCTAGCTTATTCTTTCAAGCTTCCAAGTATTTTAAATTCAACAGTTTAGATAAGTGGCAATTAGGATAGTTTGGAGCATATACTTTGCAGACACTATTTCAAGTTTGTGTTCCTAGTTGATACTATAAATGAGCTAAATGAGTTAATTAGTTGCTGTTTAAGATGTCCAATCTTGAATGAGTGAGTGTTATGCTCTAAGTTTCTAAAACATTTATTTGGCCAAGCAATAGCTCACACATATAATAATAGAAACAACAAACCAAATTCCAATTTTCTTACCCCTTCTCAACCTTTTATTACTCCCCCTCTCCTTCAAAATGCGATGGTAAGTAATATAATATTAGTGAACAAATTCTCGCTACTATCACTAAGATGTCTATTTAGGACTTGATTTAATTTTCACCCACACATGATACTATGCTTTAATATGTTTTATGAAATTACTATTGTTCCTCCTCTTTTTGGACATAATGATAAGGAAACCTTATTGGAATGTATGAATATAACTAAACATAAATCTAAAAAAAAAATTCCCATGAGGAGTAACCTTATTTTGAAGTGAAACACCAATACGATCCTCCCATGATAGCAGTTCTTATTACTGATAATATCATTAGACAAACCTTGTTTGATAATGGAACTGTTGGATATTGCTAATGCATTGGGGAGATGGTTGATACATTTAATATGTTTAATCACTACGTTGAGTGATGTTGGAACTACTATTGTTGTCATTAGGGTTTTTTCATTGATGTCAACATATGTTTCTGTAAAGAGAATAGGCTGGTTATTATAGTGTACGAACACTATATGGATGTTTCAAAACATGCGATGTCAGATGAGAGTACATGAAGATGTTGTGATCTTATATCCAAGATCGCATCATGTAATGTTGTGTATTAGCTGAGTTACAGATGTTTTGGTAAAGACTGGTTACTGGAAAGTGACAGTGAAAATTGACAGAGTTAGTCCCTGTGTTTATGGTATATCTTACAGAAGGTATGGATTCAGTGCATGTGAGCTCAAGGGATGATAGACAAGGTACTAAAGAATGTTCGTTGGTCAGCACAAGTCATAGAAAGTAGGATGACATCAGTTAGGGCGTGTGCTCTGGAGATGACCTATTTGGAAGCTGACTTGAGGGATGTAGCGTGTATTATGGATAGTGAATATGAATGCAAGATGTCAGTCCTTAATTGTGCTAATGCAATCATTGTATAATTATTTTAGATACCATGTGTATCTTAGCAAGGGTTTATGTAATTGTTTGTATATTAGGAAAGCCTAATTGGCTGACCTAATCATGTAAAATGTAATAGGGTATATATGTAAGATCTATTCTTTGGAAAATATATGGATGAGATGTATGTGATGTGAAAGAGGATTTTGGAAGCTGCGAACTTGTACATATTGGATGTAGAGTAGAGAATTGTATGTACTTCATTGGAATGGATCAAGAAAAGATAATTGTTGTCAAACAATTCACAAGGATTGTGTATTTCCGCATATACACTTGTATTGTGAACAATGTGTTCTGAAGGTGGAATTAACCATCTTTGGGCAATGAGCCTAGGTAGTGAGCCTAACCCCTTTTTCTTTGACTCCTAATAGGGTATATCCTCTAACAAGGACTATGTACTATAATGTTTTAATAAGCTCATAACTGTTACAAGTAGTGGTTTCCATTGTACCAAAAGATCGACATATTAATTCCTGATACAACCACTAGACTTATAGAAGACACAGGAGGTAGTTAAGCCATGTTGTGAACACTATGAGGGACACTGGCCCACTTCCAACAATCCCCCTCCCAGCATCACTCATCGTGCCCTGCATGGATTCGAACCTATAACCAAGATCTGATACCAATTGTTAGAAATTAAAGTCTAGCAAGATAATTGAGAGGGTGGGGGGTGAATCAGTTATAAGATAATAATAACTTTTACCACCATTATCATATTTCAACCATGTAATCAATATAAGCAACAACCATAGAAAGATAAACATACACAACAACAATAACACAAGATGTGTTGATTAGGGAACCTCTTGATCAGAGAGTAAACCCCGGTGGGAATGATACCCATTGCCCACAAAAGATGTACTAATATAAAAATTCCTTGTGAGAGGATGGACTCTGTTAGGAGCCTTATGAAATACATTTAGTACATATGAGTCCATGTTAGGAGACTTTGAATCCATGTTAAAATATTCTAACCCAGTTGAGAGTTATGGAAGACAGAAGGACCCATTGTCCAAACAACTTCAAGGGAAAGATCACTAAAAATATTATCCAACTGATCTTTGTATTATCCTAATAGAATAATAACAACAATTAGTGATCTCAGAAGCTTATCTTTTCTCTTCTGCCTATGCCAAACTGCACCAACTACTTCACCAGATCTCTGCAATTCGCATATCCTCTTACAATATCGACATCAACATATATTTATCACTTCCACAATTCACATCTATATCACATTTTTTACAATTAAGGAAAACAATCCTTCCTTTATACCACACTCAAATAATTACAAATGAGTCGGCCAACAAGCTTAACCAATTACAAAATATAAACCTTCACACGCTACATAATATTCCACAATTACATAAAAAATTTCAGTTTCAAAACAAAATAAATCTTCACATGTGCGACCTCCAACCATGCTGTCTCATCTAGTCACCACCAAAATATCTTCATCAACTTTATAACTTCACATGCCTAGATTCTATACCGATTAGGAGATATAATCCAATCATCACAAGCCGCTTCTCAGGAACATTGTCTGAATACTGCTTCCACTAAATTACACATAACTTTCATGAATAATTGAATTTTTGTATGTGCTCTTGACAAAAATCTTAGGACACAATATAGAATAACTCCTCAACTTTGCATAGCTTGATCTGCAATACTCCACGTGCGCCAATTCAAACACTTTCTACTTCTCTGCTAATCTCCAGTAGATCATTGTGTTGACATCAATGACAATCATAATCATGAATGCAACATACAACTACTATAGAATGACTCTGAATACTCCCCCAAAGGACATATTCTACATTCATTCCTAACAATCTCCCCCATTAGCATTGATTGCAACATAGATGAAAAACATCCAAATTCCATAAACACCAAACTCCTCTTCATCAATAAAATCTTCAAAGGTTTTTCATTTTATATTGTATTCTTCTCCACCATTGACATCAATGAAAAAGAAAGCATCACTATGTAAATCCATTTAAAAAACCTCAATGTCCAAAGATATTGTTTAGAAAACACATTCACAAGAGTCCTTTATGACTCAGCTCAAAATACACATAATCCCCCATAGAGGAATTATCAGCATATAGTCCAAAAAAGATAGAGCTCATAAACCACTAGATTGATGCAACTATCTGCATCACTTCTCAAAAGTAGGCTGGGGCATAACCCCAAGCATACCTCTCAAATACTCAAATGTATCTTTAGGTAAGAGCTTAGTAAATGTATCTGCAATCTCCTCTTTTGTACTTATATACTCAAGTCTGACTTCTTTCTCTGCAACTTTCTATATTACAACATGATACTTGATTTCTATATGCTTTGTCTTAGAGTGAGTGCAACACTAGATTCTTTGACATATTATGCTGGTTTCATCACAATGTATGATAACAGGCTCATCAAATTTGATTCCAATGTCCTTCAACATTTGTTTCATCCATATTATCTGATTACAATTGTTTGTTGCTGCTACATATTCCACTTCTATTGTACTCTATGAAATACAATTTTGTTTCTTAGCCAAGAAACCAATCTTCCTCCAAGGAAAAATGCCCCACCACTTGTACTATTTTTTTCATCAAAACTGCCTCTCCAATCTACATCTGTATATGGACATAGGATAAAGTCATTAGATTTTTCATACCATAAGCCATAGTCAATTGTGCATTTCAAATATCTAAATATTCTTTTTACTACTGCATAATGTGACTCTTTAGGATCAGCTTGAAATCTTGCAACAATTCCAATTGCATGTGATATACATTTGGTCTTGTATGAGTTAGATACTGCAATCCTCCAATCATAGATTTGTACTTCTTTTGTTCAACTATAGGAGTTTAATCTATGCTAGATAACTTATGACCAGTTACCATAGGTGTGCCAACCGGCTTACGATTTTCCATTCCAAATCTCTACAACAAGTCTTTCAGATACTTTGATTGACATAAGAAAATACCATTACTATTATGTTCTATCTGTAATCCTAAAAAATATTTCATCTCACCAATCATACTCATTTCAAATTATGTTTTCATTTCATCATAAAATTTATGACTAGCTTCATCTTCACCTCCAAAGATAATATCATCAACAAAGATAACTACAATCAATAAGCCATTCTCAATCTCTTTCAAATATAAATTACTATCGGTTGTGCCTTTAGAAAATCCCAATTTTATCAAATATTTATCTAATCTTGCATACCATGTTCTAGGTGCTTGTTTTAGTCCATATAAAGCTTTGTTCAGTTTACGTACCATATCTCCTTCACAAGTCAAGGGAAAACCTTTAGGCTGCTCAATGTAGACTTCTTCTTCCAATTCTCCATTTAGAAATGCTGACTTCACATCCATTTGATACACTTTGAATTTTTTATAAGATGCATAAGCCAAAAACATTCTTACCACTTCAATTCTTGCAACAGGTGCAAAAGTCTCTTCATAATCAATTCCTTCTTTTTGTGAGTATCCTTTACATACCAATCTTGCTTTGTTACTGTAGACACGCAAAAATGGACAAAGTGCTTTTAAATTGTAAAAATCAATAAAATGGCTCAAAATCATCAAAATGCATTAATTCAATAAAAAAGGGATCAAATCAAATTAAAATGGACATAATTAAATAAAGTTGGATAAAATCAATTAAAGAAAAGGAAAAATCAAATAAGGATGTTAAATAATTAAATCAAAGCTTAAAGGGGTGAAAAACACTACATAATTGATTTTAATCAATTAGTTATATAGTTGTTTAAATCAAAAATCAAAATGAACCTATTACCCTTACATGGCTAAATTTAATTAATTAATTGAATTAATAATTCCTAATATCTTTCAACAAAGTTGAGCAACCAATGAAAATTGAGGATAAAAAGACACAAATCACTCAAAAATGATGAATCTCAATCACTCATTCTAAAGTTTCAATCTCATCCACTCAATTTTGTCCTTTTGTCCAAAGCTTTGAGACAAATATTTAAATTATCCCCCCATTTATGAACAAAGCAAAGTATTTGACTCAACCAAAGGTTAATCATGATTACTTCACTCCACCCCCTACCCTTGGGAATTTACTATAAATATGAAGCATTTTGAGAGCAATTGATATCTTGGAAATTCATTTGCAAAGCATTGTTACTATAGGCAATTGAAGAGCATTTGCTTTATACTTTTGTCAATTTGAGCTAGAATCGTCACCATAGAAGCATTGTAGAAGCATAGAACGTCATACATTCTCATTTTAGAAGTGTCACTAGTGGAGATTTGAGTTGAGAGCTTCACTTACCACCTCTTTCTAGAGAGCCATGAGATGCTATAGATCTTAGTTTAATTTTTAAATAGATTTGCATTGTATTTACTTTAGAATTGTTGCTAATTTGATCTTAATTTCATGAAGGTGATTATCGTCATCACACAAATGGTGCCCACCATGGGGCCCTAGGCCTCATTTTATCATTTTCATCATAATTTGCATGCTTGAATTGTCTATTTTCCATGAATATTTTGCAGGAAACTGGCGAAGTCATGCTTACGGGAGATTTTTTCATGCCTGTAGTCATTTTACTACCACCTATGATCTCTGTCCCGATGCTTGTTAACTGAAGATTCACGCTTGGCATACAACTTCTATATGGTCTTGAGTACTCTATAGTCGCCTACAAATCATACACTCACACCTGTGAGATTAAAGCATTCAGTCTTTGGTGCTTAAAGTTGCGGCTGTGACTTAGGAAGTATCACTTTGCCATAATCTATTATCGCCTACCTTTACGCTTTGCTTCACAATTTTAAACAATAGTCACGCTTATAATCTTTCAATTCATGCTTACTATTATTAAATTTTTGCTTAGCATAAATCATTTTCTACAATTTTAAATTCTGTTCACGCTTGGTGATAAGTTGTTCACGCTTGTGTAATTTTTAGTATCACTTGTGTCACTGCAAAGTGTCGCTTGGTGTCAGTAAAGTTATGCCTGCTAACAATTCATTTACGCCTATTAGCTGGACAATGTCGCCTATTACCCATTGCCTTTATTTACTATTGAATTGATCAAATCATTTATCTAACTCCTTGTTTACATGATTTAACAATAAATGAGCAATCACAGGAAAATACAGAAGTCGCAAAGTAGATTTAATCAAGAAGGAAAGGCTTTAGCAAAGAGGATTAAGAAGGAGAACCTTGAGCACATCAAGGCTATTCTTGAGACCACTCAAGAGGAGGACAATCAGGTATTTTAGAACTATCTTGCAATTGTGGAAGCATATAAATCAAAATTTGTCTCTTTAAATTGGATTTTTAGTCCTTAAATCAAGTTTTCCTTTGAAAATTTGCAAATAAGTTCTCTAAACATATGTAATGGTTGCCACTAGGTGAGTAAAAGTAAGAGAAAAGGCAAAAATCACAAAAAAGCACCTAG
Source organism: Chamaecyparis obtusa (assembly GCA_027943335.1). NCBI lineage: Eukaryota > Viridiplantae > Streptophyta > Pinopsida > Cupressales > Cupressaceae > Chamaecyparis > Chamaecyparis obtusa. The sequence continues at coordinate 1,530,086 of BSBK01006134.1, read as the reverse complement.
CCATTGCTAGCTACAAAGGAAAAGGTATTCATCAAATCAAGCTTGCACTTGCTTAAATTGTGGCATTCATTGAATCTAGCTTAATTAAAATAAGGAATTTGACCAAACACCTCAATTATAAGAATCTCTTTGTTACGAGATTGAAAAAGAACTTTGTTGCTTGAGTGTTTGAGGAACTAAAGGGAAAGTTAGGGATATGCTCTTCACCTCCTAGGTGAACCAAATTCCCAAAAGCTTAACCTTAATTCCATTTTCCTTTCTTTATATGAACATGCTAGTTAAAATAGAGAATTAGTGGGCTCGCCTCCTAAGTTGTGCCTTAACGAGGCCGGTGAGAGGGACAACCCAAAGTGGGATATGCTCACTTTTGTTGTAGGAATCCAACCCACTATAAAATGAAACGCATGCATCCTTAATGGGGTGTGTGACAAATGGATTTTAAATTTTTTGAATTTCCTCTAGTAGTCTTCATAGATTACGCAAAATCATACCTTGGTGCATGTGGGAAATCCCTTAACATACTTGGGGGATGAAAGTTTAAGATCTATTTGAATGGAATCCACAATAAATCCTGGATAAATTAGCAAGAACACCTTTTAGAGCCATGTTAAGAGCCAAATTTGACTTTAGGTAAGTTGCTTGGAATTCTTTCTTGTGTTATACTTGTGGAAACGATCGAGAATATACACATTAGATTGTTTTAGGGACAGGATGAAATATTGATGTGTTTGTTGAGATTGTTTTTTAATTTTCAAACAAGAAAATTTCAAAGGACCCGATCTTAAAAGTTTAAAAAATTCAAAATCTTACAACCTGGTCAGAGAAGTGCCGCCTGTGCACAAAATAATCCCACCTATTAGAGGTTCAGTCATGCTTGTGACTTATATGAAAACACAAAGCAATAGTGAAGTCATGCCTAGGAAATATTGAAACACTCCTACTAAAACTGGAAAATCGCCTATCAATAGGAAAGTGTCACCTGCATACCTGTAGTGTGCCGCCTAACAATATACCAGTTCATGTGTACACAAAATTCAGTCATGCCTACGCTCAGGTCAGTAATGCCCAGAAATCTAAAAGGGCAAACAAAGAGTATTTGCAGAGGGGGTCAAACAATTTTGATCATATATTTGAATACCCTTTTCTATGTTCCTACTGCTCCAACATTCAACCCAGTCAATAATCCTGTTCTACACCATTTTTTTAAAATTTTACAAAGGATTTGACCAAGGGCACGATTGATTCTTGTTTTCCAAGTGGTTTGTTCATGCATGCTTTTACTAGATCCTACTACGTCAAGCAAACTCTGCAAGTGGGTGGAACTTACTTAAGACAAGAGCTCCCTTACCTAGGAGACAATTCTACCACTCCAAGAATACCCCAAAAATCACCCGAACAAGAAGTGGAAGACAACATGATGTACTATTGTAGCTTGGGTAATAAAAGAAATAGTGGCATCAACCCAAACAACCAAGGGGATGCAAATAATGGGGGTATTAATATGAATAATCAAGATAACACCAATAGTGGAGGGGTGGATCAAAACACCCAAGGAATTGATACCACTCACCAAAGGACTAATACCGAACCAACTGCCGATGATGCCACCGATGACAAGGTTGATGAAGCTATTCAGTGCCCCTATTTCTTAAGACTCATGGAAAAAGAAATGGCAAGGGATAAAGAGAAGTATTTCATGGACCTAGCCCGAGCAGGTCTCAAGCTCCCACAAGATTATGATGTGAATCAACTAAAACCACCCAAAGTTGAAGAAAGTGCCATTGACATCATGAACAAATAGTTCAAAATATTTCAAATGCAACTTGATACAATCAAGTAAAGCGGGGCTCCTAAACCCTTTTCTATCAAAGCATTGTGCCCATTCCCATTTGATAAAAGTCTAGTAATGGCACAATTCCCAATCATTATAGTGTTTCCTAAATATGACAAGTATGAAGGAACATCAGATCCACAAGATCACTTGTGAGAGTTTTGTGCATTGAGCTTAGAGTTCATGCACAATACCACCTATTTAATGAGACTATTCCCAAGAAGCTTAGGAGGCATGGCTATGGAGTGGTTTTCTAAGTTACTCTCTGGCATAAAAACCTTTGAAGAACTAGCTTCAAAATTCATGGCCCATTATTCATACAACATCAAGCATGAGGTCACAATGATAACATTATGCAATACTAAACAAAAAGATGGAGAGGCCTTCCTCAATTTCTTACAAAGGTGGAGGACAATATTTGCTAGGTATCCTAGGAGTGTGCCTGAGAAGGAAAAAATGGATATATTCATTAATAGTTTGAGCATCGAGATGAACTACCAATTGAGAATGCAATGTCCCAAGACATTCCAAGACCTCATAGAAAATGGAGTAACAACAGAAGAAGTGTTGGTTAAGAGTGGAGAACTGAAATTGTATAAAGATAACAAGAACAACTCTAACAACAATAACTCCAACAATGGCACCAATCAGAATAAGAATTGGTTCAAAAGCAATAATTGGTATAAAAACAACAATAAGGGAGTAGTTAATGATGGGATTGTGGATTCTAGCAACTTGAACGTGACTCCATTTTCTCTTACAAGAACACCTAATCAGGTGAATAATGCAAACCATACCTCCAATGCACTTTCCAACAACAATGCTAATAGTGGCAACCAAGGGAATAATCAAAGGAGTAATAAATTTGATAAATTTTTGGTGCCAACTCCTCAAAGGAACTTCACACCCTTGGGTGAACCCCTCGAAAAGGCACTAAAGACCCTCATAGCTAACAATATCATTAATCTACCTAGCATTCAACCTTATGAGCCACACAACAAGCCTAGTTGGTGGAGTGCCAATAACCATTATGAGTACCATAGAATTCGAGGGCACATGACAAATGAATGCTTGCAGCTAAAGAATATAGTACAAGACTTAATTGATAGTGCCATGATCACCATTGATGGACCTCAAAGCAATGAAGACCACATGGCTTTCAAATAGCCCTTCTATAAACATGACAAAGGGGAGTCATCTAATGGCAAGAAACAAAGCAGCAATAACATTAACTTTGCGCCACCCTATGATAACATTGTGAATGCTATAATAATCAAAGAACAGCCCCAAAAAGAGACATCCAATGTTATTACTAGATGGTAGACTTCAAGGATTACCCTAAAAGGGGTTGCTCCTAAAATTATTAGCACTCCGTAGTCCAATATTGTGATCAAGCAATCTTCTACAATAGCAAAACCGTATAGCTTGGTAGATCAGCTACAAAGAACTCTAGCACAAATCTCTATCTTAGAGCTATTGAAGCTATCTCCTAACCATAAGGAAATTTTAGAGAAGGCTCTAGTAGAGATGAATGTTCCTACTAACTTAGAAGAGGGGAAGTTTCAAAACATGGTAGGTCATCTCATTGCACCTCATTGCTTGTCATTCTCTGACCAAGATGACATATCTAGTACTCATCCCCAAAACCTACCATTGCATATAGAGGTCTTGATAGAGAGGCATAGAGTCAAAAGAGCTCTCATTGATGGAGGATTCGGCCTTAACATTTGCAATTTGAGTCTTGTCAAATCCTTAGGGTTGTCTGAGTCTTGCATTGACCCTATGAAAAGAATCACCATAAAGGCTTATGATGAAGCTGAAAGGGCCTCTAAAGGCATGATTGTATTGCCCATTCAAGTGAGACCTGTCAAAAAGAACACCAATTGCCAAGTATTGGACATGAAGTTAACTTATAATATTTTGTTGGGGAGACCATGGATCCACAAGATGCAAGCAGTCCCATCCATGTACCACCAATGCATCAAATTTCCATACATGGGTGAAGAAATTACGGTTGGAGGGGACTCAAATCCATTCCAATATTGCAATGCACTCAAACCCCTTTGTGAGCTATTTATTCCACATAACTGAGAAGGAATCATTCAAAGAGCCACCATTGAAGATACCAAAATGGATGATCCCATGATGACATTAAATGCTACTTAAAACCCTTCTCAAGCTAGCTCAATGACATCAACTAAGGAAAAGGAAAATATGAGCTACGAGGGTCCAGCTCCAAATGAAGGTTCAGATCAAGCACCTAAATCAGAGATAGTACTCTACAAACCCACTAGAGAAGAAAAAGATGAAGCTAAAAAGGATAACTATAGGAAAATGAGTGAGATGATGGAGGCATTTGACAAAAAATGCAAAATTAGTTCCAAAGGAGTAGGGGAATACTTCGTTTCCCTAGTTGACATGCCCACATCTCTAAGAACACATGGAAAACCATAAAAAAAACACTTACCTCATAAGTATAACTCTTACTTCATAAGAGAAAGTGACAAAGTAGCATTCAACAAGGAGGAGAATGAAGTCCTTCAATGGCTTTATCATGATGAAGAGGATACCTCAAGCACTCCAATGGAAAGAATCCAGCATGTTAATATACAAACCGAGCAATATGGGAAAGGGTTTGAGATAATGCAAAAAATGGGATACAAGGGAAGAGGACCCTTAGGCCAAAGGAATAGAGGTTTACTAGAACCCATTGAACCTACTTGGAGGGAAAAGGAAGAAAGATCTGGAGTAGGCTACCAATATAAAGGTGAAAGCTCTAGCCCAATGCAAGATTTCTATCCTCAAGTAAATGCCTTAGAATCTGATGGGGATAGTGATGACTCCCAGGATTATGAGTGGGATACCCTATTTGATGAATCATGTCAAGATAAAGTAGTCACAATACATACTTATGCAAAGATCCCAAGGCAAGAAACTCAAGCCAATGAAGAGCCTAATATACAAGGTCTTAACATAGGACAAGCACCTACTAGTCCGCCATGGATAGATACATTTTTTATGCCTTCGAAGGAGGGATTTTCAAATGTTATTTTTAATCCACTCATGGTTTTTCCCATGCTATTTCCCATATAAGTTGATGAGGACTCAAGTGAAGGTGATTTTGACCCTTCTTCCATGGACCATCTCAAGGAAGTGCACGTTATAGATCTAAATGATACAATCTATGAACCCTCAAATGAAGTCATGTACATAAACCCAATTGATGAGAACTTGCCTAATGAAACCTTATCTTTGATAAATCCCCATCTTATTGATTGGGACCAAACTAAGCCAAGTGACTTTTTTTATTTTCCAAATGACCAAGCACTAAACCAGTACCTTAATGCAGTTGAGCCCTCTTTTAACAATGAATTTGAACTGAACATGATAGAAATAGCGGGGGTTCAATCTCTTAGTCAAAAGAAAAAAATGAAAAAAAAAAAGAAAAAGAAAAGTTCTAGCACTGAAAACCACTATATGGCAGCACTGGAACCCAAAAAAGTAAAGATAAAAGATTTTTCCTTTGGTGTAAACCCAATTGTGGCATCAAAGGAAGAGATATTGGATACTCTATCGAAGCATGAGGAAGAAAGGTCACCTATACTCATAGAGTTGATAGAAAAGGTTAACATTGGGACATAATTATATCTAAAATGTATACACTTGGCAGCATCACTTACACCTCTAGAAAGAGTGGATTTCATCAAGTTTTTCCAAGAACAAGTTAACTTTGCATGGTCATATGCTGACATGCCCGGATTAGATCTTGACTTTATAATGCATCATTTGAATGTCCGAGTAGGGGTTAAGCCCGTCAAGAAAAAGTTGAGAAAAATGCACCCACATATAGCTCTCTTAGTCAAGGCAGAATTAGAAAAGTTGTTGAAGGTGGGCTTCATAAGAGCGATAGCCTATGCTGAATGGATATCTAACATTGTACTAGTCACAAAACATGACAAATCCATTTGGGTATGCATGGATTTTTGAGACCTAAATCTTGCTTGTCCTAAGGATGACTTCCAACTTTCGAGCATTGATGCAATAGTTGACTTGACAATGGGTCACTCCATGTACTCCCTAATGGATGGTTTCAGTGGATATAATCAAATCAAAATTGCACCTGAAGACCAAGTGAAGATCGCCTTTACATGCCCTTGGGGCACCTTTTGTTGGAATGTCATGCCCTTCAGCCTTAAAAATGTCGGTGCCACATATCAAAGGGCCATGACAACTATCTTCCACGACATGATGCACACATTTTTAGAGGATTATGTGGACAACATATTAGCCAAGTCCCACAAAAGAGAGGAACACCTACAAATTTTGAAAAGGATATTCATTTGGTTGGAGCAATTCAAAGTCAGATTAAACCCAAAGAAATGTGCCTTTGGTGTCCAATCTAGCAAATTGTTAGGCTATATAGTTTCAGCCAAAGGAATTGAAGTGGACCCAGAGAAAGTACAAGCAATAATGGATATGGAGATACCAAAGAACATCAGCCAAATGAGGTCCTTACAAGGAAAAATACAATCCATAAGAAGGTTCATTTCTCAATTGGCTAAAAAATGTCATTCCTTCACAAGGTTGCTACACAAGGATACTATGTTCATGTGGGATGAAGAATGTGATCAAGCTTTCACATTATTGAAGACCTATTTAATAAATCCACCTATCCTAATGCCACCAATCAAGGGAAAAGCATTGCCTCTATACATATCTACTACCGAAAGATCTCTAGGAGTGCTTTTGGCACAAGAGGATGAACAAGGAAAGGAAAGAGATATCTACTATTTGGGTAGGACATTAATCAAATACGAACTTAACTACACGTTCATGGAAAGGGCTTACCTAGCAATTGTTTTTGCATCTCAAAAATTGAGACATTATATGTTGATGCACAAGGTAAAGCTAATTTCCAAAATTGATCCTCTAAAGTATTTGCTCAGTAAAACTACCTTAATGGGTAGGATAGTGAACTGGGTTATGATATTGAGTGAATTAGACATTGATTATATCGATAGAAAAGCAATAAAAGGACAAGTGATAGCAGATCACTTAGCTAAAAACCCCATGAATTCTACACAAACTATTCAAGTGGAATTTTTGGATTCCACCATTGTAAACATAGAGGCTAAAACATGGAAGTTATACTTTGATGGGTCATATACTCAAGGAGGTTTTGAGGCCAGCATATTAAAGGTCACTCCTCAAGGGTACACAATTCCTAAGTCCTACAAGCTCTTGTTTCCATGCACAAATAATATAGCGGAATATGAGGCCCTAGTCATAGGTATCAAAATGGCTTTAGAATGGAACATCACAGAGCTCCAAATATATGGAGATTCTCAACTCATCATCAATCAAGTCAATAATGAATATAACACTAAAGATGAAAATTTGATGTCATATAAGACCATGATTGATGGATGGAAGAAGTACTTTGCCTTGATCACTTTTGAGCAGATTCTGAGAGAGAAAAACAAAGCAGCTGATGCCATGGCCACCTTGGCTTCCTTGTTACAAAAACCAGATCAAAATGAGAAGTACGAGTTCTTGGTGGAAGAGTTGGTGAAACTGGCATTTGATCTTCCCAAAACCCAAATTTTTGCCTCATTACATGGACATGACTCACCTTGGTACAACCCTATATATACATATCTCAAAGACCAAGTGCTACCTTTAGACCAAACCTGAGCCCAAAAATGAAATTTTATACGCCAATCAGCCCATTACATAATCCTCTTCGAAACATTGTATCGTAAGGGTCTCGATGGGATGTTACTTAGGTGTCTAGAGGAGGAAGAGTCTAAGTTAGCTTTGCATGAAGTTCACAAAGGCATTTGTGGGTCACACTCAAGCGGTTTAAACCTAGCTAAGAAGATCCTTCACTTAGGGTATTTCTGGAAGACATTAGAAAAAGATGCTTGCCACTTTGTCAGGATATGCAAAAAATGTCAATATCATGGTGACATGATACATGCACCAGCACAGGAATTGCACCCATTTGTGACACCATGGCCCTTTTATCAATGGGGGTTTGATTTAATTGGTGTCATATACCCACCTTCTTCAAATGGTCACAAATACATCATAACCACAATGGAGTATTTCACTAAGTGGGTTGAAGTAGTTCCTTTGATCACGGCCATGGGTAAACAAATTTCCATGTTCATCTTGAACCACATCATTTGTAGATATGGCATTCCTCATGCCATAATAATAGATAATGGAAAACAATTCAAAAACTAGGATGTGGATGAACTTTGTGCTACATTTCACATCACTCACCATTCTTCATCCATCTTGAAAATCTTGAAGAGATTAGTCAATAAATCAGGAAGGGATTGGCATGTGCAAATTAATCCAGCATTATGGGCCTATACAACTAGCATTCAGACACCTACAAGAGCCACACCATTTTCATTAGTCTATGGAGCTGAAGCAATTCTACCATTAGAGGTTGAAATCCCATCTTTATGAGTGTCATTGCAAGGGTTGATCACAAATGAAGACTATAGAGTCGCTAGACTTCAACAATTGGAGTTTCTAGAAGAGCACCAAACACAAGCTTATGAGCACCTGAAAGTGTATCAAAATAGAATCTCGAGGAACTATAATAAGAATATCAAACCAAGAGTCTTTCAGGTAGGAGACTTAGTATTAAGGGAAAACCCAAAGAATCAGGTTGAAAGAGAGAAGAAAGGAAAATTGGGGGCTAATTGGCTTAGTCCATTCATCATAGTGTCTTCATTTGGAATGGGAAGCTATAAGTTATCAAATTGTGAAGGAGAGGAACTCCAAGAACCCATCAACAACATTCATCTCAAAAGGTTCTACACATGAAGGAGATGAAAGAGTATAAAGAGTATCAGATGAGGAGCATCATATTTATTGCACATAGTCAAAGAGATCTTGAAAAATACAAAAAAATTGAAAAAAAGAAAAAAGAGAAAAAGTGCCTTGGTGAAAAGCTAGCAATAGGCACCTTGGTAGCAAAAAAAGAAAAAAATCCAAAAGGTGAAAAATTGGTAAACAAGTGCCTTTTGCTCCCTTAAGTTTGTCTTTCCTAGTCACATATGTGCATATTGCATTTCCAATATCCCATTTGTACAACTACCATTGCATCTGTCATTTGTACATAGTCACAATAAAGCCTTTCAATCGCATTGTTGCATTTCCTATCAGCCCTAAGTTTGACACATGATAACATTTATCAATTGGGGGAAAAATAGGATTAGAAATTTGGTACCAAATGGATTCAATAAGTGCTACAATCTGTCACGTCAGAGAGAGATTTATCAGAGTTTCAGAAGAGTGGAAATTTTATTGAACCTTTGATGGATATCATTTTTCAAATCTAGGTATTTGATCCTACAACATGATCCTTGAGCCTTCGTTGACTTTATAATTCAGGATTAAAAATTGACAAAACACCTTAAAGATTAGAATGCTTGGAAATACTTTTTGAAAATTAGGAAACATTGCAAAACACTTGAAACTTTTTTTTGATAATCTTTGTGAAATTGAATTTTTATCACCTCTTTTGAGCTAATCGATGATGTTTTGACTAGATTAGCCATGAGAGAGACGTGGTATTTTATTTGCCTTTGACTGATTGTTTTGAGGAAGATTCGTTGACTTATGAGAGTTCATCTAACGACATGGTCATCAAAGAACCAGTGAAGAAAATCTCATAAGAGGATGGATTGACCTTTTCTTGTTTACACAAATGGATCCCTTGGCTATTTTGATCTTCCATATATTAATACCAAAAATCCATTTGCAACATTGAATCCATTGACACCGGTATTCAAACTCCCATAGTTTGGTCATCCAACTAGTGAGGGTTGTACTTGATTTAAAAAAAAGGGTTACCAAAAGAGATAAAAAGGGGTATTCATATCATCATGATGTGGTCAATGATGATTGTACTTTCTTTCCGGTCCCAAAATACTCAATGATGAAAATTTATCTCCATGGCATTTCTTTGCTAAAAGCTGGTGACACTTAGGTTGCATTGCATTGCATTATCATGTTAGATTAATTGCATTATCATGTTAGATTAATTGCATTTGTTTGTGGTTAATTTTCCAAGGGCAAGGGGGTACATCAATAATCTTGGTGAGTCAAAACATTAAAGAAATGAGGGATTCAATCAAACATCTTACTTTGATCAATCAAAACAAAGAAAATGAGATTATCGTTTGCATTCACGCATAGCATTAATCATTATTCATTATTCATCTACCAGAAAAGAGAAAAAGAATCATACATCATTTGCATACATGTAGTTAAGGATAGCATTGCATACATTGAAAAACATCAAAAACATAGGGGCATTTCCATATACATTTCCATAAAACATCTTTGCAGCAATACATTGAGAAATAGAGAAAACCATGTCATAAATCCATACATCATTGCATTCATTTATTTATCTCATAAGATAAGATAACTGCATCCATAGCATAACTCGAAGTAAATGCATAAAACATCATATAGCTGCATAAAAGATAAATCTCATAAACAACTCATCAAGGAGAATGAAGGAGTATATCATCATATATCATCAAAAAAGTGTTCATCAATGATCCATCAACTCGATATATCAAGACACCATGTCATACAAAATGATACATCAAATGTTTCAATCAATCAAATAACATGGCATGCGATACAAGGACATCAACAATGAGAGAATCTATCATCAGTCAATCAAGATTCCATAGGACCTGATGCATCTGGACCTCTATCATCCTATGGAGGAGGAGCTTGAGAAGTGCTCGCTCTACTCTGTCTCTGAACCATCATTGACATGAACTACTGCATCAAGGTGACAACCTGATCTAAATTCCCAACAATAGTGGACATCTCTATCCTCGTAGACTGAACCTCCTATACTATAGTACCAATAGTGGGAACATCCTATGAACTTTGTCCCTGATCTTGTGGCTACTAAGCCTGTGGAGGCACCTGTTGTGCCGGAACCTAATCCTATTGTGCTAGAACATCATCCTGCTGAGCCAAGGTAACTCTCTGCAACTGAATCAAAGGATCTAATCCACTTGGAATCTACCTAGCAGCATCAAAATGAACCTATCTTTATTTTCTATGAGCTCTATGTTGTCTATCTACTCTAGGATGTACATCAAGTGCATCATCATGGCCTCTAGCTCGATCTCTATCTCTAGCGTGACCACCTCTCACCCATACTTGATCAACAACTGAAGGATCTCTTTGTCATCACCATCTTTGCCATCTACCACCACCACCTCCATGACCATCACCATCACCACCATCACCCCACCCTAGGATAGGCTCTGCTGGATTAGTGAAACAAATAAACCTATTACGAGCCCACCAATCTACAAACTCATGAGACATACTTGCATCTGCCATACCAGAAAACATCTCCCACCTACAATAAGCCATACCAGCAATTTGATCCAATGCAAACTGATAATCGATGAGAGGACCCCACATAGATCTCTCTTCCTGTACTTGAGCATATAGTGTTGTGCCCTGAGGCATATCCTATATTCGACCATACTGTCTAGAAACCCTGCCAAAGCAAAAGTGCTCAATAGCAGTAGTAGTATGACCAATCATTCAGCGAGGGGAAAACATGTAAGGTAACTCATCATCATTCTCTCTCCAGAGCTTGCAACCCCTATATGGTCTCCATAAAACCTGATTGAGATCATCAATCTATCACCGCCAGTAATCCAGATGACCCAAGTGGTGCTGCACAACCATACCAGTATATAGAAAAGTATATGGAAAACTATGAGGTTGAACCCTGTCAAAAATAGGCCTACTGATGGGAAGATGCTCCCATATCCATAACTAAAGAATAACTGCACTAGCTGACAAGGATGCACTCTCTCTATAGACTACCTCGTGCAAATAATGGTAGAGTTATGCAAGGACACATGAACCCTAATCGAAGCATCAAGGATGAGCAAGAAAATCCTCTAGAATCCTACCCCATCTGACAAAAAAACCATGATCTCATCGGTCAGGTAGAAGCAAACCACCAATCAATGCACCAAGTACTACTGGCAATGTAGGAAATGAAGAAAACTGAGGTCAGGTGATAGTGTCATCATCAATAGAGTTGTCCCCGAACACTCATTGGTGGACAGTGGAATCATATATAGAATCATAATAAACTATCTCTCCTCTGCATGGGATACATAATAATCTATACATGTCCTCAGGCATGATGGTCATCTCTCCAAATGGCAAGTGAAATGTATTATGGTTAGAGTACCATCACTCTGCCACTGCAGTTAATAAACCATGGTTCAGCTGGAACCATGGAAGGTCAAGAAGGAAACTCAATCCACACAACTCAATCACATGAAACTCAACATCCATAAGTGTCTGACCCAAGAAGCAATTGTCCAGATGTAGAGTAGAGAAGATTGCCTGTCGGCAAAGCAAAGGAATCATATTAGTATACCATATCAAGGAATTATCTCAAGTCAATCAATTTTATCAAAAGTATCAATCAATCACACCAAGTACCATTTGTTTGTGTCTCTGTGTCCTGAGAACAAAGCAGTAGTATCAAATCATATCGGTTTTCACACTGATTGATATATCCTATCAGTATCCTATCCTAATCAGATTGACACATCACATTCATTGGTAACACTATGTTGATATCATTAATCCATTGTTTTGTTGAATGCAACAGACCTAATCTCATCATTCAAATCGAGCATCAGAAGTCATCAAATTTTTCATCAGACACAATCAAGTACAAGTGTGAAATTTTTTTTTCAAAAATCTACAAGCGTGATTTTAATCATACTAGGTGACATTTATCTGAAGCGATAAAAAAATTTTGTAATGTGATACTTTGCATGTGTTACGCGATAGTTCTCATTGCACATGACATTAAATCAAGCTAGGCGATAATGAAATGTGGCCTAGGTGATAGTAGATTGTTAGGGTTTCGTACGCAGTAAAAGATATGAAAATGGGCATTTTTGACCTAGCTCGATGCATGAATATCCTATTCTCAGGTGAGGATGAAAGTTTCTTAGGCAACATTAAACTATATGTCTATGTGAGAGAAAAGTGCGGATGCGATAGTAAAAGGGTCTAGGCGATAGTGAAATTTTCCTAGGTGTGATTTTACATATTCAAGGCAACGATGAAATGGAAAATTGCAATAAATGCTAATAAATGAGCAATAAATGCAAAGGATTTCAAAATAACTCACTGGAGGTCCATAGTCAGGTGGCCTCGCATATCGCTGACACCTCTCGAATTGATGCTCTTAGATAGGGACAACCATCTCGAAATTCACCACAGGATCAGAGAAAAATCACCAAAGACAAAAGTAAAAATGAATAGTAAAACAAGGTTTTTCAACATATTTAAGCTATTTTGACCTAATTTTGGAGGTGAAAATTGACTTAGACCTATATTGACCTATCAAATCAACTGGGGCATATTCTTGAATCAGGGCATATCATCAAGTTTTTCAGAAATGAAAACATATACATCAACATCATCAAATTTTTTATATAAAGCAATCAATATGTTTTAATTTCTAAGGGGGCATCAGGGTATCAAATTGACATTGAAATCAAACATCATTAGAATCAGTGGGGCATCAAATTTTTTTATCATTATCAGTGGCATATCACAATCATATCATATCAGAGGCAATAATCAGTGGTGAATCAGTGAATCAGTGAATCAACAATCAAGACCTAAAAGCGATCAGGACTCAAAGAATCTTTGAATCAATGTTCTTCGCACATCAATTCAAAGAGGGGCATTTGTAGACACACAAAAATGGACAAAGTGCTTTTAAATTGTAAAAATCAATAAAATGGCTCAAAATCATCAAAATGCATTAATTCAATAAAAAAGGGATCAAATCAAATTAAAATGGACATAATTAAATAAAGTTGGACAAAATCAATTAAAGCAAAGGAAAAATCAAATAAGGATGTTAAATAATTAAATCAAAGCTTAAAGGGGTGAAAAACACTACATAATTGATTTTAATCAATTAGTTATATAGTTTTTTAAATAAAAAATCAAAATGAACTTATTACCCTTACATGGCTAAATTTAATTAATTAATTGAATTAATAATTCCTAATATCTTTCAACAAAGTTGAGCAACCAATGAAAATTGAGGACAAAAAGACACAAATCACTCAAAAATGATGAATCTCAATCACTCATTCTAAAGTTTCAATCTCATCCACTCAATTTTGTTCTTTTGTCCAAAGCTTTGAGACAAACATTTAAATTGTCCCCCCATTTATGAATAAAGCAAAGTATTTGACTCAACCAAAGGTTAATCATGATTACTTCACTCCACCCCCACCCTTGGGAATTTATTATAAATATGAAGCATTTTGAAAGCAATTGATATCTTGGAAATTCATTTGCAAAGCATTGTTACTATAGGCAATTGAAGAGCATTCTAAGAGCAATTAAGAGCATTTAGAGCATTTGCGTTATACTTTTATCAATTTGAGCTAGAATCATCATCATAGAAGCATTGTAGAAGCATAGAAAAACATAAATTCTCATTTTAGAAGTGTCACTAGTGGAGATTTGAGCTGAGAGCTTCACTTACCACCTCTTTCTAGAGAGCCATGAGATGCTCTAGATCTTAGTTTCATTTTTAAATAGATTTGCATTTTATTTACTTTAGAATTGTTGCTAATTTGATCTTAATTTCATGAAGGTGATTATCATCATCACATAGGTACTTACAACTTCTCCTTGTTCATTCATCTTATTCCTGAATACCCATTTAGTTCCTATAACATTTTTATCTTTAGGTCTAGGGACCAAATTCCAAGTCTTGTTCTTTTCAATTTGATCTAGTTCTTCCTTCATTGCTTTAATCCAATTTTCATCTTTACAAGCTTCATCAGTAGTTTTAGGTTCAATTTGAGAAATCAAACATAGTTCTTCTTGTACCTTATTTCTTGTCAAAACTCCTTTTTCTATGCTTCCAATAATCTGATCAATAGGGTGATTTCTTGCTAGATTCTTATTAGGTGTCACTGTCTCAATTCTTGCTTCAACTCCATATTTTTCTCTAGGTTCTTCTCTTATCTCCTCAATGTAACTCTCATTCTACAAGTCACTTTCAGTTTCATAAAATAACTCAACATTTTCTAGATCAATTCTAGGACAAAATTCTTCATCTAATTCATAATCAAACATTCTTTCTTGAATTTTGAACTTTTCATCAATTTTAACATTTGCGCTCTCAACAATAGTCTTAGTTCTTTTATTGAAACATCTATAAGCTTTTCTTTTAAATGAATAACCAAGAAATATACCTTCATCACTTATGGGATCAAACTTACTAATGTCATCATCTCTCTTAATATAACACTTACTTCCAAAAATTCTGAAATACTTAACTGATGGCGCATGTCCAAACCATAATTTATAGGGTGTCTTATTTGTGTCTGCTCTGGTTTGTACTCTTTTCATTATATATACTATTGTATTCACTGCTTCTACAATGTCTTCGCCAAATCATTTTCAAATAACATAGCTCTTGCTACTTTAGTTACTGATATGTTCCTTCTTTCTGCAATACCATTTTGTTTAGGTGTTCTAGGGGCTGAAAGCTGTCTCTTAATACCATTCACTTTTAAAAAAGTATTAAATTCATTTGAAGTAAATTCTCCACCTCTATCAGACCTTAAACATTTAATCTTTATTCCAGATTCATTCTCAATTTTGTTCTTAATCAATTTAAATTTGTCAAATGCTTCAGATTTTTCTTTAAGAAATGAAATCCACATCATTCTTGTATAGTCATCAACAAAAATCATAAAATACCCTTCACCATAGAATCCTCTAGTCCTTGTGGGACCACTCAAATATGTATGAACTATTTCCAACTTTGCTATTGTTGTGAACTTCTTACTAGGAAATGAACTTCTCTTCTTCTTAGCCATAACACATTCTTTGCAAATAATGTTAGTAGGTTTCATAATCTTAGGAAAATATCTTACTGCAAATGTAGTACTTACTTTCACACTCTTATCAAAGTTTATGTGACAAAACCTTCTGTGCCATAACCAACTTTCATCAATTTTAGTAATCAAATATGTCATCTCAACAGGGTTCAATTGAAATACATTACCTCTGGTTCTTGATCCAGTTCCAATCAAATTACCATCTTTATTCTTGATCACACAAGTTTTCTTAGTAAACCAAACTTGATATCCCTTATCAACTAACTATCCAACACTCAAAAGGTTATGTTTTAGTCCATCCACAACATAAACATCATCAATGTTAGTCTTTCCATCAAGATTAATAGATCCTATTCCTTTTATCAAGCAAGGTGCATTGTTTCCAACTCTAACAATTCCTCCATCATAGTTGTTAAAATTTATAAATTTCTTCATATCTCCAGTCATATGATGTGAAAAATCACTGTCTATGATCCAATCAGTTTTCTTTTCTACTTGGGAAACTAAAGCTTTTTCTTCTCTAACTTCAGTTTCAAAGTTTTCTTCTTTTATTGCTACAAATCTTATATCATCATTCTCATTATCACTTTCACTTAAGAATTTCTCAACACTAGCTTCAAGTTCTTCATCATTAGCATGGTAAAAATCTTTAGATCTTCTAGGTTTAAAGTTCTTCTTATATTTCTTTACTCTCTTAGGGCATTTAGATGCAAAATGACCATATTCTTGACAATTCCAATATTTAAATATTTTCTTACCTTCAGGTTCTCTTTTCAAAAGCAAGGCAATTCCTTCATCAATCTTTCTATCTTCTTTGGTCTTAGATCTTCTGCAACTAGCATAATCTCCACTGATACTAATACTTCTTAACAAATTAGGGCAGACACTAAGTGCACTGGATGTTGTCTCAATTCTAGATAGATCTCTTGACTATCTCAAGCCTATCTTTGTTGCTTCTAATCTTTCAATAAGAGTTTCTATGGTAAATTTCTCAGTACAAGGTATAACTTGTTCAATCATTTGCATTGTCTACTTAAATACAGAGCTCAATGTCTTTAAGATCTTCCATATCACTTCATCCTTAGTTGTGTTTCCTTCACAAGCTTTGATACCTACAACAATCTCTAATATCCTAACAATATACCTTCTAACAGATTCATCTTCCATCATTTTTATATCTTCAAATGAACATATCCAATTCTGTAATCTGACTCTCTTTGCATGAACATCACCTTCAAAAGTAGATTGTAAAGCTAACCAAATTTCATGAGATATCCTTAGAGTTTTTACCTGTCTGTATTCATTCTCTGGAAGTGCTAACAAAAGTGCTTCTCTGGCAAGTATGTTACACATGAATAGATCTCTCTCTATATTAGTACATTCTTCAATTTTTTCTCCTTTAATGATAGTCTTCTCATTCTTTTTTATTAACCAATAGCCTGGTCCTAAACATAGAAAATGAGTCTTCATCTTCTCTTTCCATCTGTCATAGTTTACTCCATCAAACTTAGGGATTTCCTTCTTGAAATGAGTCATCATAGATCTCCTTAAGTTGTTAAACTTTTCCTTCAAGGACCTGCCACTTTGATACCAATTTTTACAAGTATTGGTTGTATTCGTACCAAAATATTGACTTGTTAATGCCCGATACAACCACTAGACTTACAAAAGACACAAGAGGTGGTTAAGCCATATCACAAACCCTGCGAGGGATGATGGCCCATTGCCAACACTAACAGGGCTAGATCTTCTAATATGGATACTATATTCTTAGTGCATCATTAGTGGGTTCTAATTCCCACTGGGTTTTTTACCTTTAACAGGGTTCCCTCGACACCAAAATATTGTGTTATTGTGTTGGCATTCATTTTGTTCATTGGATTTGATATTGCTTCTAGTCAAAGTTTAAAGTTTAATATTCTGTCATACAATTGATTCAC
Source organism: Chamaecyparis obtusa (assembly GCA_027943335.1). Taxonomy (NCBI): domain Eukaryota; kingdom Viridiplantae; phylum Streptophyta; class Pinopsida; order Cupressales; family Cupressaceae; genus Chamaecyparis; species Chamaecyparis obtusa. The sequence continues at coordinate 1,512,333 of BSBK01006134.1, read as the reverse complement.
CCCCCTCTCATTTGTATTGTGGAATGTTATTCCTAACAATTGGTATTAGAGCTTTTGGTCCTTAGAGAGAAAGCTTAATAGCTTGAGGTGATCTTAGAGATGGTGTTCTATAGGACGGATAGTCCAAAATTTGATCCTGAAAAACTTTCACAATTGGAACAAAAAGATGCAAACTCATTTTCTATGTTTGGGCATCAACTACTGGATGATTACAAAGAATCAGATTGCTATGAAGACTGAGGATGAATTGGCAAAAGTTAATGATGATGAAAAGAAGGTATTTTCATATAACATGGTTGCAAGGGAAGCATTGATCAACACACTCTCTGAAGGATAATTTACCGATGTTAAAGATCTAGATTTGGCACACAAGATTTGGGAAAGATTAGAAGCACTATATGAAGGAGATAAGTATACCAAGAAAGTGAAGTTACGGAACTGGAAAACAAAAATGGAGAAGCTACAAATGAAGGATGATGAAAGCATCAGGGATTATGTTCAAAGGGTTACAAAGGTTGTGGTTGGAATCATAAATTGTGGAGGCACTTATGATGAAGAATTCATTGCAAAGATCCTTAGATCATTGAAACCTTCTTATAAGACTAAGGCTCTAACTATACAAGAAACTATAACTTTGACTCCAAACATTAGCAAAGAGATTTTGATTACAAAGATAACTACCTTTGAAGCTACTGAAATGGGAGATTTTGTACCTAAACTTGAGTCAGCATTTAAAGCATCTGAACACAAGAAGATAATGTCTACACTTTTGAGCACCAGCAGTGAGAACCTAAAATAAGAGCTTGGTGAATATGTTGAGGAATGGGAATAGATACAAGCAGAGGAAAGAAAGATGGATGAACTTGTTGCATTAATTTCTAGAAGAGAAAAGAGAGGTAAGGGTAAATTTGAAGGAAAGTTACCTTTGACATATTTTTCATGCAATAAGATAGGTCACTTTGAATCTAGATGTCCTACAAGAGCTCCTAAACACAAACCTAAGTTTTTCAAGTCTAAGTATTCAAAGGATAAGGAATGTTATTATGCTAGTGAAGGTATTTCTGATGATGATGATTTAGTTTATGAGGAGATTGGATTTATTCCTATTAAAGATGAAAAACCAATACATGAGGAAAAAGCTTTAGTATCACATGTTGACAAGAAATCTGAATGGATTATAGATAGTGGTTGTTCACATCATATGACTAGAGACAAAAACAAGTTTGCTAAATTAGTGAAGTATGATGGTGGTGTTGTGAGATTCAGAGACAATCTTCCTAAACCTATCATAGCAGTAGGATCTATTACTTTGGATGTAAAGACTAATACTAATAATGTACTACTTGTTGATGGACTTAAGCATAACTTGTTGAGTGTTGGATAGCTGGAGGACCAAGAGTTTCAATTACAATTCAATGATGGTAAATGTTTTATCAAAAGTAAGGTAGGAAAGTTGATTGCAACCAATACTAAATCTAAAGGTAATGTATTTGAATTAAATACATTTGGAGCCTCTTGTTTTGTTGCAAAGATAGATGACAGTTGGTTATGGCACAAAAGATTTTGTTATGTTAATTTTGATAATATTGTGAAGGCAAGCCTGACTAATGCAGTGAGAGACCTATAAAATATTGTGAAACCATCTAACACTATATGCAAATAATGAGTCATGGGAAAGCAGACTAGAAGAATTTATAAAATTAAAGCATATACATCAAAAGGAAACCTAGATCTGGTACATACAAACCTTTGTGGACCTACAAGGACAAGATCATACTATGGTGAAAGGTATTTCATGTTAATATTATTTAGAACAATAGAGAGGGGGGGTGAATCAGTTGTTCTTAAGTCTAGATGTACCAATTGAACTTTTAAACACTTCAACAATCACATATCTAATCACCAACATAGCTCGGTCTCTAAAGTATAATATCAAAAACATATAACATGCAGTCCACGGTCCAAAAGTAATCAACTTGCAGAATATAGAAACATTCACATCAAAACATTCACACAAGTATAACACCAGGATTTATAGTGGACACCCATCTTGGGAAAAACCACTTTGTAACATGTTACTGATATTTTCACTCTTTTGAAGTGAGCTCTGTGAAAATCCAACCTTGTTAAAGGTTTACAAACACACTGCTAGGTGTGACCCTGTTAAAGGATTTAAACACTCTATCAAAAGTGACCTAGTTAAAGGATTTAAGTACATTCCATTAGAATGCCACCTTGATTAAAGGATTTAGACTGATACAATGGTTAGAAAGTAACAGTATTTTCTGATCTGAAAAACATACAACTCACTTTGTAAATAACATATCCAATTCACACATATATGCTAATTTACTGACTGAACACCATTTTCATCTCCATCACTGATCTTCTCAGAATTTGCTTCAAGAAATCACAACTCTGATCAACTCCTTCACAATTTCACCTTCAGCCTTCTTCTTAGACTTATCAGTCAATAACATCAACAACTTCAGCCCATTCTGTAACCTCACAATTAGGTTTTCCTTTATACCTCTTCAATTAGGTAGATCCATCTTTTTCCACTTAATCTCCTCCGTAGATCTTAGGTTTAGGTCAAATTCATTGAATCCTTCCAATATTTAAGTTCTATATCCTTCCTTCTAGATACATCTTCAAAATTCTCATTAAATCCATAGTAAAATAATTTACCATGCATTAAATTCTCCATACAATCAATTAGTAAAGTCAACATGATTTACATATCCCAAGAATTCAACTATGTCAGCTAGGAATATCAATTCTTTCTCCAAATGTAAATTACGGACACTCGGTAAATATTGTGTTCATCTCCTTAGTCATCACTCCATAACTCAATCATCTCTACAAATAGTCTTCCTTGGTTAACATTGTCTTGGTCGGAAATTTCTTATCGCTCGGCATAAATTGATGTTCAGTCAACACTAAATTTACTCAGAATATACTGGCGCTCATTTGACACTAACATCACTTGGCTAAAACTAGATTTATTCACTTTTTCTTGGTTAAGCCTACTTCTTCAGTCTTTCTTCTTACTTAGATAAACAATACATTATCTTATCAATGTGCCAAGTAATCAAGTACCCATTGAAGTATCAAATAACTCAACCTTTCCTTAGGTTCTCTTGTTATCTCCCTTTCCCTAATCCTTGTCATCAATAAATAGATATGGTACTCTCTTAGATAGAAACTATCTTACTAGTTAATGTTTGACATCAATGACAATACAATAATTGTTTCAATTGCAGTTTCCAACAATCTCCCTCTTTGGCATTGATGGCAACACCACATGAATAACACATGATTTGCCAACCAATCCAAAAAAAAATCAATGCATCAGAAAGATTTATAATATCCTTAGCTTCATTTTGATTCACAACAACTTAGCCTTGCTTGACTATTCACATAGTTACTCCCTCAAAATCTTTTTTGTATCCCTCCCTCTGATTTCTAAATTTATGAATCTTGAAACATATACCTTAGTGTTTTCTATTCCTGTGTTTTCATCTAAATCTCTTCCTCTTTGACAATAATGCCAAATAAGTATTTAGCACTTACATCTACCATATGTAAATGTCATCTTTTTAGTTTAGTATCAGTATTTCTCCCTCTGTCATCTTGCTTATGACTGATTATCATCTTTTTTGTACTTTTCACAACTCTAGGCAGCTCCTAAAGTGTGACCTTTCCTGCATAAATTTGTCAGATATTATGTGTAGCACATTTGATATAGTGCTCCTAGTTGTCTAGATAGCCTTAGTTAGGGGAAGCACCCCTAATTTACCTCTAAGATATTCATTAGCATCCTTAGGTAAAGATTTTGTGAATATGTCTACTAGTTGTTCCTTTGTATTCACATATTTGATTCTCACTTCTTTATCTTGTACCATTTCTCTCAAGTAATGATACTTGATAGCAATATGTTTAGTCTTTGTGTGCATCACTAGATTCTTTGATATTTTGATAGCACTTGTGTTATCATAGAAAATAACAACCAGATCAGTGATTTCCTCTTTCATTAGTTTCAGCAATTTCTTGATCCATACCAAATTTGAATAATTCACTACAACTGCTATATACTCAACTTCTGTTGTAGATTGGGAAATGCAGTTTTGTTTCGTGCTTGTCCAGGAGACTAATCTATTTCCTAGAAAGAATGCTCCACCACTTGTACTTTTCCTGTCATCAACATTTCCTACCCAATCTGCATCAGACGTGTAAACTCTTAGTTAAAATTTCTCATTCTTCTTGTAGTACAATCCATAATCTTCTATCCCTTTCAGATATCTCAGTATTCTCTTCACTTCCATCATATGATTTTACTTAGGATTGGCAGATAATCTTGCCACAATCCCAACTACTAGGGCTATATGTGGTCTGCTATGGACAACATATTGTAGCTTTCCAATCATGGATCTATACAGGGTTTGATTCACTTTAGTAGTATCATCAATTTTAGATAGTTTATGTCCAGTAGCCATAAGAGTACTTACTAGTCTAGAATCCTCCATACCAAAAATTTCCAGTATCTCTTTGACATATTTAGATTGTGTGATAAAGATACCTTTCTCCATCTAATAGACTTGCAATCCAACAAATAATTTTATCTAACCAAACATAGACATCTCAAACTCAGTTTGCATCTCATTTGAAAATTTTTGACATAGGGCATATGGTCCTCAAAATATGATATCATCCATAAAAATTTTAGCTAACAAAATCCCTTTACCTTCTTCAGCTTTCATGTACAGATTTTTGTTGTCATTTGTCCTTGTAAATCCAATCTTTATCAAATAATTGTGCAACCTCTCATACCATGCTCTGGGTGCTTGTTTCAATCCATACAACACCTTGTTCAATTTGTAAACCATATTTTTCTTTCTTGGGTTGATAAATCCATTAGGTTGTTCAATGTATACTTCTTCTAATATACTGTTCAGAAATGCAGATTTAACATCCATCTGATATACTTTGAAATTTCTATATACATAAGATATGAAAGTAGAGTTCTCACTCCTTCTAATCTTTCTATAGGGGCAAATGTTTTCCCATAGTCTATTCCTTCTTCTTGTGCATAACCCTTGCATACCGATCTTGTCTTGTTCCTTGTGACTTGTCCATGTTCATTAAGCTTGTTTCTGAATACCTTATTTTTTCCAATAACATTATTGTGTTCTGGTCTAGGCACCAGAGTCCAGGTATCATACTTTTCTATTCGATATATTTCTTCATTCATAGCTTGAATCCAATCTTTATTTTCTAAAGCATCTTTTACTGTCTTAGGCTCAAACTCACATAATAAACATGTAGGGTCTTTCAGCTTACTTCTGGTCAAGACTCCAAATTCCTTATCTCCAATGATTTTCTCAGGCTTATGATGTCTTCTCACATATTGTTCCAATGTAGGTTCAGATTTCTTTTCTTCTTGATCTTCAGGTTCATCATGCAAATTTTTAGTTTCTACTTCTGATTTCTTGGGAGCATCCTCCTGATGCTTGATAGCTTCCTCCTGATGCTCAACATTTCTTACTTGTGATTCTACATCTAGTATAAGTGTGTTACTTGCCTCCCCTTCTTCCATGTACACAAAAGATCTATAATCTTCAGGTTCTTGTTTTCATTCCAATTCGTTCTTCTCTACATATTCATCAACTCTCACATTTGCACTTTCCACAACTTTGTTAGTGTTAGAATTCAAAAAACTATAAGCTTTTCTCTTAGTGGAATAACCTAGGAATATGCCTTCATAACTTTTTGTATCAAATTTTCCATTCCTATAATCTTTTACTATATAGCATCTACTCCCAAAGATTTTAAAATATTTCACATTAGGTGCATATCCATGCCATAATTCATAAGGTGTAGCATTTGACTGATTATCATATTTTTTATACTTTTCACAACTCTAGGTAGTTCCTAAAGTGTGACTTTTCTTGCATCAATTTGTCAAATATTATGTGTAGCACATTTGATACAGTGCTCCTAGTTGTCTAGACAACCTTAGTTAGGGGAAGCACCCCTAATTTACCTCTAAGATATTCATTAGCATCCTTAGGTAAAGATTTTGTGAATATGTCTACTAGTTGTTCCTTTGTATTCACATATTCGATTCTCACTTCTTTATCTTGTACCATTTCTCTCAAGTAATGATACTTGATAGCAATATGTTTAGTCTTTGTGTGCATCACTAGATTCTTTGATATTTTGATAGCACTTGTGTTATCATAGAAAATAACAAACAGATCAGTGATTTCCTCTTTCATTCCTTTCAACAATTTCTTGATCCATACCAAATTTGAATAATTCACTACAACTGCTATATACTCAACTTCTGTTGTAGATTGGAAAATGCAGTTTTGTTTCTTGCTTGTCCAGGAGACTAATCTATTTCCTAGAAAGAATACTCCACCACTTGTACTTTTCTTGTCATCAACATTTCCTACCCAATCTACATCAGACGTGTAAAATCTCAGTTAAAATTTCTCATTCTTCTTGTAGTACAATCCATAATCTTCTATCCCTTTCAGATATCTCAGTATTCTCTTCACTTCCATCATATGATTTTACTTAGGATTGGTAGAGAATCTTGCCACAATCCCAACTACTAGGGCTATATTTGGTCTGCTATGGACAACATATTGTAGCTTTCCAATCATGGATCTATATAGGGTTTGATTCACTTCAGTAGTATCATCAATTTTAGATAGTTTGTGTCCAATAGCCATAGGAGTACTTACTAGTCTAGAATCCTCCATACCAAAAGTTTTCAATATCTCTTTGACATATTTAGATTGTGTGATAAAGATACCTTTCTCCATTTGATAGACTTGCAATCCAACAAATAATTTTATCTAACCAAACATAGAAATCTCAAACTAAGTTTGCATCTCATTTGAAAATTTTTGACATAGGGCATCTTGTCCTCCAAATATGATATCATCCATAAAAATTTCAGCTAACAAAATCCCTTTACCTTCTTCAGCTTTCATGTATAGATTTTTGTTGTCATTTGTCCTTGTAAATCCAATCTTTATCAAATAATTGTGCAACCTCTCATACCATTCTCTGGGTGCTTATTTCAATCCATACAACACCTTGTTCAATTTGCAAACTATATTTTTCTTGCTTGGGTCAATAAATCCTTTAGGTTGTTCAATGTATACTTCTTCTAATATACCGTTTAGAAATGCAGATTTAACATCCATCTGATATACTTTGAAATTTCTATATATAAGATATGCAAGTAGAGTTCTCACTCCTAATCTTTCTATAGGGGCAAATGTTTCCCCATAGTCTATTCCTTCTTCTTGTGCATAACCCTTGCATACAGATCTTGTCTTGTTCCTTGTGACTTGTCCATGTTCATTAAGCTTGTTTCTGAATACCTATTTTTTCCAATAACATTCTTGTCTTCTGGTCTTGGCACCAGAGTCCAGGTATCACACTTTTCTATTTGCTATATTTCTTCATTCATAGCTTGAATCCAGTCTTTATTTTCTAAAGCATCTTTTACTATCTTAGGCTCAAACTCACATAATAAACATGTAGGGTCTTTCAGCTTACTTCTGGTCAAGACTCCAAATTCCTTATCTCCAATGATTTTCTCAGGCTTATGATGTCTTCTCACATATTGTACCAATGTAGGTTCAGATTTCTTTTCTTCTTGATCTTCAGGTTCATCATGCAAATTTTTAGTTCCTTCTTCTGATTTCTTGGGAGCATCCTCCTAATGCTTGATAGTTTCCTCCTGATGCTCAACATTTCTTACTTATGATTCTGCATCTGGTGTAAGTGTGTTACTTGCCTCCCCTTCTTCCATGTACACAAAAGATATATAATCTTCAGGTTCTTGTTTTCCTTCCAATTCACTCTTCTCTACATATTCATCAACTCTCACATTTGCACTTTCCACAACTTTGTTAGTGTTAGAATTCAAAAAATTATAAGCTTTTCTCTTAGTGGAATAACCTAGGAATATGCCTTCATAAATTTTTGTATCAAATTTTCCATTCCTATAATCTTTTACTATATAGAATCTACTCCCAAAGATTCTAAAATATTTCAAATTAGGTGCATATCCATGCCATAATTCATAAGGTGTAGCATTTGTACCTTTCTTGATTTGTACCTAGTTTAAGGTATAAACAGTTGTACTTACAGCTTCTCTTCAGTATTTTTGTTCAACATTCTTCTCAATCATTAGTGTTCTTGCACAATCCATAATATACATGTTTCTTCTCTCAGCTATACCATTTTGTGGAGGTATTTTAGGTGCAAATATCTATCTCTTGATTCCTCTATCATTGCAAAATAGATTGAATGATTTAAAATCTCCACCTTGGTTAGATCTTAGACATTTCAAGCTTTTACCTATTTCTTTTTCAACTTTTGTCAAATATCACTTAAACAACTAAAATGCATCATATTTTTCTTTCAAAAAAACTGCAGTCATCATCCTAGTGTAGTCATCAACAAATAGAATAAAGCACTTAGCACCACAATAACTTTGTACACCCATAGGTCCACAAAGGTCAGTATGAACCAAATCCAAAATATTTTCAAAAGTAAATGTATTTCTCTTGAAACTAGACTTTGTCATTTTTCCCAACTGACACTGTTTACACATCACATTATTAGGTTTCTTCAATCTCGACAAACCTCTAACTTTCTTCCTTCTACTAATATTTACCAGATTGTCAAAGTTTACATGACACAACCTCTTATGCCATAACCATACATCATAAAATTGTGCAAACAAACATGTCTCTTCAGATAGATCTAGATAGAACAAGTTACCTCTAGTCTATTCTCCACTTCCAATTAGTTCACCAGTGGCATCAAATGTTTTAGCCTTTCTATGATGAAACTCCATTCGGTAACTAGTGTTGTTCAGTTGTACAACACTCAACAAATTGTAGTTAAGACCTTCAACACAATAGGCATTTTCACATATGATCTTATCAGTTAGCTTAATTGATCCTTTACCTCTCACAGGACATGGTGCATCATTACCAAACTTAACACGTATACCTTTGTAATGATCTATGGTTTCAAATTTACTTTTATCACCAATCATGTGATGTGAGAAACCACTATCAATAATCCATTTATCACCTTTACTCACATAATAAATAAGTGCAATTTTCTCATCTTCATTAGAATCATCTTTCATAGAAACATAAACTACTTGAATATCAAAATCATCAGTGTCACTGTCAATTTCCTCTTTAGTAATATAATAGGATTTCTTACCTTTGTCCTTATAGTCTATGTACCTTTGGTGATCTCTGTTATCTCTCTTATCCTTGTACTTTCTTTCTCTTTCCTCATCCTTGTCATTTCTGTCAGGACATCTTGCTGCAATATGGCCAACTTTGTTACATGAAAAATAGATAATAGGAAGTTTACTTTCATATTTTCCTTTTCCTCTTTTTAATATTCTTCTATCCATGAGTGCTTCAAGATCACCTAGTTCCTCATCAGAAGTGTCATTGTCACTTTCACTATCACTTTCACTTTTCACACATTTTTCTTTTTCTCTTTTTGACTTATGCAAAACCATTTGTGACTTGAATGCAGATTCAACATTAGGAACAGTGTAGTTATCATAGTTAGATAGCTTAAAAGTAGTAAGCTTACCAACAAGACTTTCTAGAGTTAGAACATTACCAGGGTTACATCTTGATTCTTGAATTGCATAAATTCTGATATCATAGATAGGAAGAAAATTTCTCAATAACTTACCAATAATAGTCTCATCATCAATGATTACATTAGCTCCTCTAATAGCATTCACTGTCTCCTTAAGTCTACCACAATACTGAGCAATATTTTCACCTTATTGCATTTTCATTTCATCAAACTTACCTCTCAAGCTTTTAGCTTTTTCTCTCAGTACATTTGTATCATCCTCATAGATAGTTGCAAGAGTATCCCACATTTTCTTTGCAATAATGCAATCTTTGATATCTTCAAATTTAGGATAGCTTAAGGCAGATGCAATCTCCAACATTGCTTGATTGTGTTCATGTTTTACTTTCATCTCCTCGGCACTCAAAGGTGCAATAGGTATAACATAGTCATGCTCAACATAGTACTTTGTCAAATCATTAATACCATCTAGATGCAATTTCATCAGACTTTGCCATGTAGGGAAGTTCTCTTTGTTTAACTTCGGTACCTCCTTTTTATACATTTTGATCATTAGCTTCAAGTACCTTTAAACTTTTCTCTGTGAGCACCAATAGCTCTGATACCAATTGTTAATATTATTTAGAACAAAAGAGAGGGGGGGTGACTCAGTTGTTCTCAAGTTTAGATGTACCAATTGAACTTTTAAACACTTCAACAATCACATATCTAATCACCAACACAACTAGGTCTCTAAAATATATATATCAGAAACATATAACATGTAGTCCACTATCCAAAAGTAATTAACTTACAGAATATAGAAACATTCACATCAAAATATTCACACAAGTCTAACACCAAGATTTATAGTGGAAACCCAACTTGGGAAAAACCACTTTGTAACATGTTACTAATATTTTCACTCTTCTGAAGTGAACTATGTGAAAATTCAACCTTGTTAAAGGTTTACAAACACACTGCTAGGTGTGACCCTATTAAAGGATTTAAACACTCTATCAAAAGTGACCTAGTTAAAGGATTTAAGTACATTCCATTAGAATGCCACCTTGATTAAAGGATTTAAACAATGACTATTAGGTCAACCTTGATTAAAGGATTTAGACTGATACAATGGTTAGAAAGTAACAGTAGTTTCTGATCTGAAAAACATACAACTCACTTTGCAAATAAAAAATCCAATTCGCACATATATGTTGATTTACTGACTGAGCAACATTTCCATCTCCATCACTAATCTGCTCAAAATTCACCTCAAGCAATCACAACTCTGATAAACTCCCTTACAATTTCACCTTTAGCCTTCTTCTTAGATTTATTAGTCAATAACATCAACAAATTCAACCCATTCTATAACCTCACAATTAGGTTTTCCTTTATACCTCTTCAATTAGGTAGTTCCATCTTTTTTCGCTTAATCTCCTTCATAGATCTTAGGTTGAGGTCAAATTCATCGAATCCTTCCAACATTTAAGTTCTTCATCCTTCCTTTTAGATACATATTCAAACTTTTCATTAAATCCATAATAAAATGATTTACGATGCATTAAATTCTCTATACAATCAATTAATAAAGTCAACACAATTTACATATCGCAATTCAACTATGCTGGCTAGGAATATCAATTCTTTCTCCAAATGTAAATTAATGATACTCAGTCTACTGTGTTCATCTCCTCGGTCATCACTGCGTAACTTGGTCATCTCTACAAATTGTCTTCCTCAGCTAACATTATCTTGCTCGATAATTTCTTGTCACTTGGCATAAACTGATGTTCGGTCAACACTATATTTACTCAACATATAGTGGTGCTTGGTCGACACTAACATCACTCAGCTTAAACTATATTTCTTCACCTTTTCTTGGTTAATCCTACTTCTTTAGTCTTTCTTCTTACTTAGATAAACAATACATTATCTTATCAATGTGCCAAATAATCAAGTACTCATTGAAGTATCAAATAACTCAACCTTTCCTTAGGTTCTCTTGTTATCTCCCTTGTTGTAATCCTTTTCATCAATCAATAGATATGGTACTCTCTTAGATAGAAACTATCTTACCAGATAAGGTTTGACATCAATAACAATACAACAATTGTTTCAATTACAGTTTCCAACATTTCATACTTTTTGTTGATGACTTTTCTAGAATGATGTGGGTCACTTATTTAAAAGAGAAATCAGAAGCATTTGATAAATTCAAGATATTTAAAGAAAAAGTAGAGAATAAATCAAGCTTAAAGATAAAAATTTTGAGGGCAAATAGAGGTGGAGATTTTACTTTAGACTTATTCAATTCATACTACGAAGAGTATAGAATACAAAGACAGACATCTACTCCTAGGAGTCCACAGTAGAATGAGATAGCAGAGAGAAGAAACTAGACTATACTAGATGATGCTATGATGCAGGAGCATCCTGGGTGTAAGAACAATCTTGCATCACCCAAAAATATTTCTATTTTTGTATTCAATAATAGCTATCTTGTGCAGAGCTGCTATTTATGGAAACTTACTATTTTTAGTAAGTTGGTCATAAATCTTGGAATGTTCTGATTTTACATGTGGAGGTTCATCTCAGTCATATCAGCCTTTCAGTAAAGTTTCATGGCTAGATCAGGTCTAGTTTTGAAGATATTGAAGATTTTCGTTATTGGCAGCAAGGTACAGAAACTTTGAACTCAATTTTGAAGGCTTTAGAGGCCTTAGATGAGGTTGAAAATTTGGGTGACAGGCACTTGCATCAGTCAAGCTTGTAGAGCACTTCATGGCCTTTCTGAAATGGGGTTATAATAGTCAATCGGGTCAAATGGTGATGACTTATGGTCTCTGGAAGTCGGGTCACCTAAAATGGCAGAAAATAATTTTCCTTCAAAATTTCTGTTCAGGTTTCAAAAGTTATTTTGAGCCGACTTTGATGTAATAAATAAAAAAATAAAATAATTCTAAGTTTGATCGGCCCTTAGGGCTAAATTTCTAGAACATTCTCGGGCGGTGGAAAATGCCTATATAAAGAAGGCCCGTAGTGTTGTCTAGGGTAGTTCTGGGTAGTAGATCTAGTTATTGATTCAAGGCTTTTTCCTACAGAATATTGTAAGGGAATGCCCATGTGGCTTTGCATATTGTAATTCTGAAAGTTTGTAATTTCACATTTGTGGAGATAATAAGAAGCCAATTTTCTATTCTTGCATATTATTGTTATTGTTTCTCTATTTCTATTTTGTGTTTGTGGTATTAAGGGGAGCACCCTTCATCAAGTGGTATCAGAGTAGGAGTTCTTGAGTGCGTAAATAGATCACCCACTATGAGGTAGTTTGCACCAGGACCATGGTTAGGGTTCTAGCGCGCATCATGAAAATGCCTCCATGAAGGGAACGTGGTGGAAGAGCTGGTTTTGTAACACCTGAGGTTAGAGCACTCCAAAGACAAGTGCGAGCATTGCAAGAGGAGATTCGCAGAGGAATGAATCTTAATGTCAGAGATGAAAGCGAGAATGAAGCCAAAGAAGAAGATCAAGAAGGAGAAGTCGAAGTTGTGAACCAGGAGGAAGAAAGACTTTTTGGGGCCATTTTCAAGATCGAAAAAAGACCTAAGATTGAGGTTCTTGCATTTTCAAGAAATCTTAACACAGAGGAGTTGATCAACTGGATCAATGAATGTGAAGAATATTTTGAGTATGAAGATATTGAGGATCCTGATAGGGTCAAATTTGTGGAGGCCAGACTGAAAGGTAATGTGAAGATCTGGTGGCAAGAGATTCAATTGGAGAGAAATAGAAGAGGGAAAGATAAAATCACAAGATGGGATTGTGGTGGATAAATTGAAGTGGCAGTTCATTCCTATTGATTATGAGCTTGACCTACTCAAGAAGATGCAAAGTTTGAAGCAGGCAAGAAGATGTATTCAGGGGTATACAGAGGAGTTCTATCAAATCCTCATCAGAACAAGCCATGCAGAAGCTGACAAGGAGAAATTTTTCTATTACCTTAATGGGTTAAGGCCAAGCATTCAAGAGGAGCTAAATCTAGTTCGAATGAACAGTATTGAAGAGGCATACTAGTTTGCCCTAAAAGTAGAGGAAAAATTGAATAAGAAGTTTGAGAGAAGACAAAATGGAAGGGGTCGCGGTGGATGATCTGGTGGACAGTCATATGGAGGCTAAAATGAAGATTTAAAAAAGAAGGATGAGGCCAGTAGTAGTCAAAATTAGAGAGGAAATAATTCTAATCATTTCCAAGATCAGAACAATAGAGATCAGAGAGGAAGAGGAAGAGGACAAGGTTCGGGAAGAGGAGGCTTCCGTGGAACATGCTTTCACTATGGAGAAGAAGGTCATAGGGCATTTGAATGTCCTCAATGCCAAGGAAGGATGGATAGGAAGAATGAAGGCCAGGCCAGAGTGGCACATGTAGATGAAGATGCGAGATCCTCAAATTCTAAAGATGCCAAAAGAGGAGAAACATTGATTAACAGAAGAGTCCTACTAAGTGGTGAGAATGAACTTGAACAAAGGAGGAGCCTGTTTCACACTAGATGCAAGTGTGAGGGTAAATGTTGTGATGTGATTATTCATAGTGGAAGTACTGACAATTTGGTGTCAGAAGAGATGGTGACAAAGTTGAAGCTCAAGAGATAGAAACACCCACATCCATATCAGATTGGCTGGGTGCAGGATGACCACAAGGTCATGGTCAGTGAACAGTGCCTAGTAAAGTTCAAGATTGGCGGGTAGTATGACGAGGTACTATGTGATATCATACCTATGGATGCATGTCACATGTTGTTGGGTAGGTCATGGTAGTTTGATAGATGTGTTGTACATGATGGTCATCCGAATACCTATTCTCTGACAAAGGATGGAGTGCAACATAAGTTAAAGCCATTGAAGGAGACCGAAGAAAAGGTATGTGGTAATGCAAGAATAAATTTTGTTAATGGAAGAAAATTCTTAGATGGTATGAGGCATGAGCATGTGTGTTTTGCTTTAGTTCCAAAAGCTAGTAAAAAAGAAGTAGAGGATGTACCTGTAGAGGTTGCAGATTTGTTGAATGAGTTTCAAGATATTGTATCTGATAATGTACCTGATGGATTACCACCGGTAAGGAAGATCAGTCATCAGATGGATTTGATTCCAGGAGCCAGTTTGCCAAACAAGGTAGCACACAGAATGACACCAGCAGAAAGTGAAGAGTTGAATAGATAAGTACATGAGTTATTGCAAAAGGGGTTGATTCGAGAGAGTCTGAGTCCCTGTGTTGTACCAATGGTATTAGCACCAAAGAAGAATGGAGAATGGAGGATGTGTACAGATTCCTGAGCAATAAACAAGATCATAATCAAGTATAGGTTTCCATTGCCACAAATGGATGATATTATAGATTGTTTGAGTGGAGCTGTGTATTTTTCAAAGATAGATCTGAAGAGTGGATATCACCAGATTCAGATCAGAGATGGAGATGAATGGAAGACTGCCTTCAAGACAAAGGAAGGACTGTATGAGTGGTTAGTTATGCCTTTTGGGCTAACCAATGCCCCGAGCACTTTCATGCGGCTCATGAACGAGGTTCTGAAAGAATTTCTGGGTAAGTTTGTCATTATTTACCTAGATGATATTTTGATCTTTAGCAAGACATTGGAGGAACATATGATGCATATTCGTATGGTGTTTGAGAAGCTAAGAGATGAGAAATTGTTGATTAATTTGAAGAAGTGCAATTTTGTGAAGAAAGAGTTAGTGTATTTGAGATTTGTAGTTTCAATAGAAGGTCTAAAAATGGACCCAGAGAAGGTACAAACTATCCTTGAATGGCCTACTCCAAGGAGTGCTACCACGGTAAGATCTTTTCATGGTCTAGCTAGTTTTTACAAAAATTTTATCAGAAATTTTAGCAGTATTTGTGGCCCCTTGACTGAAACAATGAGAGGGGATAGGAAAGAGTTTAAGTGGACTAATGGGGTAGAAAAGAGTTTTCAATTGTGGAAACAAAAAGTTATAGAACAACCTATTTTAGCACTTCTAGATTTTAATAAGGTGTTTCAAGTAGACTGTGATGCTAGTGGTACTGCAATAGGAGCTGTTATGAGCCAAGAAGGCAAACCTATTGCTTATTTCAGTGAGAAGTTAAATGATGCCAAGAGAAAATATTTTATTTATGATTAGGAATTTTATACTATAGTTCAGGCAATGAAGAAGTGGAGATACTATCTGGCTCCTAAGGATTTTGTTTTGTATACTGATCATCAAGCTTTGCAATAGTTGAATAGTCAAGGAAAGTTGAATCAAAGGCATTTGAAATAGGTTGATTTTTTGTAGAGTTATACATTTGTTTTGAAACACAGAAGTGGAAAGTTTAACAGGGTTGCAGATGTGCTTAGTAGAAGGTAACTATTGCTGAAAGAGATGCAGATTGAGGTGGTTGGGTTCAAGGAACTCAAGAATTTGTATCCAGAGGATCCTGATTTTGGTGAAGCTTGTAAAGAACTTGTTACTCTAGACAGGATGAAATGGTTGGATTTTATCATCCAGGATGATATGCTATTCAGAGGGAGTCAGTTGTGCATTCCACGAAGTTCTATGAGGGAGAATCTCATTAAGGAGAAGCATAGCGGAGGATTGGCTAGACATTTTGGTTGAGATAAAACCCTTGCTTTGGTTAGTGAAAATCATTATTGGCCACAGTTGCAGCAAGATGTCAAGAAGTTTGTATAGAGTTGCAAAGTATGTCAGATGGCGAAGGGAGTGAAGCAGAATATAGGGTTGTATCAGCCATTACCTATACTAGAGAAGCCTTGGGAGGATATCAGTATGGACTTTGTTCTTGGTTTACCAAGGACACAGTGGGGACATGATTCAATTTTTGTGGTGGTTGATAGATTTTCGAAGATGGCTCATTTCATTCCCTGCAAGAAGACTAATGATGATGTTCATATAGCAGAATTGTTTTTCAGAGAAGTAGTGAGACTACATGGTTTGCCAAAGACCATAGTTTTAGATAGAGACACTAAGTTCATTGGATATTTCTGGCGTACATTATGGAAGAAGTTGAAGACAAATTTGAAGTTTAGTTCATCACATCATCCACAGACTAATGGATAGACAGAGGTGGTGAATAGGAGTTTAGGAAATTTGCTGAGATGTTTGGTTGGAGATAAGCCAATAGGATGGGATTTGATTTTACCATAGGTGGAATTTGCATACAATAATTCTATCCACAGGAGCACTGGTAAATCACCATTCCAGATTGTATATGGGAGTAGTCCTAGAAATGCATCAGAATTGAGAAAGATAGATAAAGGAGAAATAAGTAGTGTTGAAGCTGAGGATTTTGCTGAACACTTGAAGAACATCCATGAGGAGGTGAGGAAGCATATTACCAAGATGAATGCAAAGTATAAGGCTAAAGCAGATGTGAAAAGGAGGCATAAGGAATTTCAGGTTGGAGATGAAGTCATGGTTCATTTATGGAAGGAGCGATTTCTATTTGGTACATATAACAAGTTGAAAATGAAGAAGTTTGGGCCATATAAGATACTAAAGAAGCATGATTTAGGAAATGCATATGAGGTAGAATTGCCTACGGAGGTGAATATTTCACCAGTGTTTAACATTTTAGATTTGACAGAGTATCATGAGGGAGGTGTTGAAGATGAGGTTACAATAGCACAGTGGAGTATTCCAACAACCAGTTCAGATATCAAGGAGATTGAAGACATACTGGATAGTCGTGTTGGCAGAAGCACAAGGAACAAGACATATGAAGAGTATTTGGTCAAATGGAAAGGATGACCTGTTGAAGATTCATCATGGCTAACAAAGGAGGAGGTTAACTGTCTTGGTTTTCCTCTGCACACCTGAGTCGTGATAGGGTCACTTCTCAAATTACCCTAGGTGTCTGATGCAGGAGCATCCTGGGTGTAAGAGCAATCTTGCAGCACCCAAAAATATTTCTATTTTTGTATTCAATAAGGGCTATCTTGTGCAGAGATGTTATTTATGGAAACTTGCTCTTTTTAGTAAGTTGGTCATAAATCTCAAAATGTTTTGATTTTACATGTGGAGGTTCATCTCAGTCATATCAACCTTCCAGTAAAGTTTCATGGCTAGATCAGGTCTAGTTTTGAAGATATTGATGATTTTCTGTATTGGTAGTAGGGTACATAAACTTTGAACTCAATTTTGAAGGCTTTAGAGGCCTTGGATGAGGTCAAAAATTTGGGTGACAGGTGCTTGCGCCAATCAAGCCTGTAGAGCACTTCGTGGCCTTTCTGAAATGGGGTTATAATAGTCAATCGGGTCAACTGGTGATGACTTATGGTCTTCGGAAGTCGGGTCACCTGAAATGGCAGAAAATGATTTTCCTTCAAAATTTTTGTTCGGGTTTCAAAAGTTATTTTGAGCTAACTTTGATGTAATAAATTGAAAAATAAAATAATTCTAAGTTTGGTCAGCCCTTGGGGCTAAATTTCTAGAACCTTCTCGAGCGGTGGCAAGTGCCTATATAAAGAAGGCCCCTAGTGTTGTCTAGGGCAGTTCTAGGTAGTAGATCTGGGTATTGATTCGAGGCTTTGTCCTACAAAATATTGTAAGGGAATGCCCATGTGGCTTTGCATATTGTAATTCTGAAAGTTTGTAATTCCACATTTGTGGAGATAATAAGAAGCCAATTTTTTGTTCTTGCATATTATTGTTGTTGTTGTTTCTTTGTTTCTGTTATGTGTTTGTGGTATTAAGGGGAGCACCCTTCATCATGCTAGGAAAATGTTGCTTGAAGGAAATGTATCTCATATGCTATAGAGAGAAGTTGTTGGGATATTGGTATACACCTTGAACAAAATTCAAATCAGAGAAGGTACAAGTAAGACTCCTTATGAATTGTGGTTTGATCATACTCCTACTGTAAAATATTTTAGAATATCTGGTAGTAAGTGCTATATCAATTCAATTCATACTATGAAGCGAATAGAATACAAAGACATACATCTGCTCCTAGGACTCCACCGCAAAATGGGATAGTAAAGAGAAGAGTTAGACTATACTTGATGCTGCTAGGACAATGTTGTTTGAAGGAAATGTATCTCATATGCATTGGAGAGAAGTTATTGGGACAATGGTATACACTTTGAATAGAATTCAAATCAAAGAAGGTACAAGTAAGACTCCTTATGAATTGTGGTTTGATCATAATCCTACTATAAAATATTTTAGAATATCTGGTAGTAAGTGCTATATCATGAGAGATGATGAGATAGAGAAATTTGATGCTAGAAGTGATGAGGGAATTTTCCTTGGTTATTCTACTAAGAGAAAGGTTTACAAATATTTTAACATGAGATTAATAAAGATGATTGAAAGTAAAAATGTGAAGATAGATGAAAGGTTTCAAATACAAGAAAGAATGTATGATTGTAATCAGGATACATAGATCAAAGAGGTTTCTCCTACAAAAGAAGAAGAACTTGTTGAGACTGAATGTGAAAATGAGATTTGTGATGATGACACAAAGGAGGCTACTAAGGTTCCTAAGACTCTGAGGTATGTAAAGAAAGACCATCCCGAAAAGAAAATTATTGGTAATACAAATCAAGGAGTAATGACTAGATCAAAGGCTAGAGAAGAATTTTTTTTTGATTTCTCAAGTTGAACCAAAGACTACAGATCAAGCTTGCAGAGATGAATCTTGGATAAATGCTATGAAGGAAGAGTTAGATCAGATAAAGAAAAATAACACTTGGGAATTGGTTCCTAGAACTTTAAAAAAAATTATAATAGGAACTAAATGGGTTTTCAGAAACAAAATGAATGAAGAATGAGTTTTTGTAAGAAATAAAGCAAGATTGGTATGTAAAGGTTATTTACAACAAGAAGGCATAGATTTTGAAGAGACATTTTCTCCTGCTACTAGAATAGAGGCTGTGAGATTATTCTTGGCTTATGTTGCACATAAAGACTTCAAGGTATATCAGATGGATGTGAAATTTTCATTTTTGAATGAGGATCTTGAAGAAGAAGTGCATATAGAACAACCTGATGGATTTCCTCTATCCGAAGATGGAGACATGGTATGCAAGTTGAAGAAGGCACTGTATGGACTGAAGCAAGCTCCAAGGGCTTGGTATGCAAGGTTAGACAAATACTTACTTCACCTTGGGTTTAGAAAAGGTAATGCTGATAGTAATTTATATTTAAAAACTAGTTTTGATAATAGAAGTTTTTGTTGATGATATTATCTTTGGAGGCAATGATGAATTGTGTAAGAAGTTTTCTAAAGAGATGGAAAATGAATTTGAGATGTCCATGATAGGTGAAATGAAATTCTTTCTAGGACTGCAAATAATTCATAACAAGAATGGAATTTTTATTTCTCAGACTAAGTATCTTAAAGAAATGTTAAAGAAGTTTGGAATGGAAGATTATAAACCAGTTGGTACACCCATGGTGATTGGTAATAAAATATCAAGTAATGAGGTGTGACAAAGTGTATTTTTTAGACCAAGTACAAATAAATGGTTTGTGGATTACAATATCTGACTCACACTAGACCTGATATTGCTAATGTTGTTGGATTTGTGGCTAGATATCAAGTAGAACCTAAAGATACACACCTAGCTACCATGAAAAGGATATTTAGATATTTGAAAGGGACAATTGAATATGGCTTATGGTATGATAGAAATGATAGATTTGAGCTTCATGATTATACTGATGTTGATTGGGTAGGAAACATTGATGATAGGAAGAGTACTAGTGGTGGTGCATTTTTCCTTTGGAAAAAGTTGGTTTCATGGCGAAGTAAGAAGCAAGATTGTATAGCTCAATCTACTACAGAATCAAAGTATGTTGCTGCTACTATTAACTGCACTCAAATTGTTTGGATGAAACAAATGTTGAAAGATATTGGAATAAATTTTGATGATCCAGTGGTTATCCATTGTGATAACACCGGTAGAGTGAATATGTCAAAGAGTTCGGTGATGCATTCTAAAACTAAACATATTTCTATTAAGTATCACTTCTTGAGAGATAAGGTGATAGAGAAGGAAATAAAGTTGGAGTATATTAGCACAAAGGAATATATTACAAACATATTTACAAAGCCATTGCCAAAAGATAACTTTGAATATCTTAGAGGTATGCTTGGGGTTCAGGCCCCTCCTAGTCAGGATTAAATGATGCAAGGATGCATCAGTCTAGAGGTTTTCAGAGCCTTATCATATTCTGGACTTGATTTAGGGATCTACTCCTCAGGGGGAGTGATCATTGAAGATAGTTGAGAAGATCAGTTGATGAATTATGGCACCCTTTTCCATTGTTGTCAAAGGCGGAGAGTTTCTATGAAAAAATCCCTACTGTATGAGGAGATTGTATGGAGGTGTACTATGAGAGTACTGTTTGGTTACAAAACTTTGGATTGATAAAACTTTAGGTTAATGGATTTTACAATATGTTGACATCAATTCCAAAGGGGAAGATTGTTGGATATTGCTAATGCATTAGGGAGATGGTTGATACTTTTAATATATCTAATCACTACGTTGAGTGATGCTGGAACTATTGTTGTTGTCATTAGTGTTTTGTCACTGATGTCAACATATGTTTATGTGAAGAGAACATGCTAGTTATTATAGTGTACAGACACTGTATGGATGTTTCAAAATGTGCGAAGTTAGCTGAGAGTATAGGAGGATGTTGTGATCTTATATCCAAGATCACATCATGTAATGTTGTGTATTAGCTAAGTTATAGATGTTTTGATGAAGAATGGTTACTGGAAAGTGACAGTGAAAGTTGATAGAGTTAGTCTCTATGTTTCTAGCATATCTTACAGAAATTATGGATTTATTGTATGTGATCTCAAGGGATGACAAACAAGGTATCGAAGAATGTTCATTGGTTAGCGCAACTCATGGAAAGTAGGATGACATTATTTGTGGTGTGTGTTTTGGAGATGACCTATTTGGAAGCCAACTTGAGGGATGTAGCGTCTATTATGGATGGTGAATATGAATTAAGGATGTCGGTCCTTAATTGTTGTAATGTAATCATTGTATACTTATTTTAGATACCGTGTGTATCTTAGCAAGGGTTTAGTAATTATTTGTATATTAGGAAAGCCTAATTGGCTGACCTAATCATGTCAAATGTAATAGGGTATATATGTAAGATCTATTCTTTGGAAAATATATGGATGAGATGTATGTGATGTGAAAGAGGATTATGGAAGCTATGAGCTTGTACCTGTTGGATGTAGAGAAGACAATTGTATGTACTTCATTAGAGCTGATCAAGCAAAGATAGTTTATGTCAGATAGCTCACAAGGATTGTCTATTTCCTCATATACACTTGTGTTGTGAACAGTGTGTTCTAAAGGTAGTCTTAACCTTCTTTGGGTAGTGAGCCTAGGCAGTAAGCCTACCCCCTTTTTCTTTGACTCCTAACATGGGCTATCTTCTAACAAGGACTATGTACTATAATGTTTTAATCAGCTCCTAACAGGGCTAGATCTTCCAAGGATACTATACTCTCAGTACATCATTAGTGGGTGCTAATTCCCACCAGGATTTTTACCTTTAACAGGGTTTCCCCGACACCAAAATATTGTGTTATTGTGTTGGCATTCATTGTGTTCATTGGATTTGATATTGCTGCTATTCAAAGTTTAAAGTTTAATAATCTATCATACAACTGATTCACCCCCCCTCTCAATTGTATTGTGGACTATTATTCCTAACAGGAACTAGTCTTAATTTTTGTAGCATCAAGTCATTACATAAGATTAATGAGGATGTATTTTTAATTAAAATTAATCCTTTTTATATTAATGGCTTTGATAATGTTACAAGAGATATGTTATATATTATCACCTTTCCTATTACTATATTTTTTTATTAATTTACCTATGCCTATCCATGTCATGCCTTATATCCCAGTATCCTAGGTTATAATCTTCTTATAGGGAAACCTTGGTTGCATTCTATGCAATCGGTACCTTCAACTCTTCATCGCAAAGTGAAACTCATCTATAACAATATCACATATACAATTGACACCAATGATAAATTAAAAAGTTACTTACAAATGGAATATTCTTCACAATAAAATTTGGCACACCATCTACTACCCCTCAAGGAAAAATATTAGGAGATGATTGGGGATCATTATACTTTACGCCATACTTTATAGGAGAATATAGGTTTATAAACTTGGAGCCTTCAAAGGGCTTAGTGTGTCATTTATTCAACCCTCTTCTTCTAAAATTTCAACTCATAATCTTTAACATGGTTTATGTTGTGTGCAACAAAGTATTGAGACTAATGAGAAACCTACCTCAAACTTACCTATAAAAGGGTTACGTTTCCAACCTCGTTTGTCATCATCTCATCCTATGCCTTACTTTAACCAATATAGAATTTTGTCTAACCTCCTTTGCACCAAGTTGATTACTTGTCCCAAGCAAAAGAAGAAGTATGGGAAAGCCCTCGATAATCTTCCTTTTCTTATGTATCATTGATATCATGATCACTCTACTAATGAATGCCAAGATTTTTATTATAAATTCAAAAACTCATTGATTATGATATAATTCATGTAACATGTAACAATGAGTTGTATTTCAATTATGATTGTTACTTAGTTATTTAAATATATTTAAATAATATTTAAGTTCCTATTATGTTTTTATACACTATGTGACATTAGCCTAACCCTTGGGGAATCATTGTCATTAATGATGGTACAATTTCAAGGCCAATCATACTTTTTAAGGAACATAATATATTTTATTATCCTTGTCTCTATGTCTAGGGGGAAAGGGTGGTGTTTCAATCTCCTATCCTTTCTAAGTATCCACTTTCTCTTGGTTGAGTGGTGTTTGTGTAGAATATGACATTCTTTATTGCAAGTAATTGTTTGTTTACAAGAGGTGTGTATCCTTAATCACAACCTCTTCTTTGTTTGTAACTACATGTTTGTCATAAATAAATCCCTTGCTTGGTGGCTGAAAAAGTGTGTTATCTTTTATCAAGGATCCCTTGACATCTCCTTACAACTATCTCTTCCTTGCCTCATAGGATATGTGATCTCTTTGGATTGGACTAAGTGTCACTTAAAGGATATATCCTTGGTGTTAAAGGTGTTTATCCATGTTCTTATTTTCCTCAAGATGCCAATATAGTCATATTTTTCCATCTTATGAGGAGAATATATGGCCTCCTTGTTGCAATTTTTTTAGTTATTTATTACATTTAAGGTTGAGTCTATAGGTAATTCTTTACATTTTATTTCCAAATCTAGTTCTGAAATTAAGTTCTTAGTCTATTAATTTTCTCTATTTTGAAAAAAGTTCCTTTCCCTCTCTGCCTAGTCCTGGATCTCACATTTTTCATTAACATTTGTACAATCATATTCTATAATAGCAAAGATCACTATATTCACTCAAATCTTGAGTCTCCTCAAGTCTAGTGGATCTTCCTTCCAATGTAAGACGAGTTAGGCCCATTGTTCCTAGTTTGTATATATAAGCTAGTGAACACTATTTTCTTCATTATAGATTCCATCACGTCTAATTCAAGTTTGGGATCAAAATGGTCAAGTGAGAAAGGTGAAAATTTAGATTTTAGGAAGATAGGTTGACCGATAAGGATCATCTATAACATTCCCATCTTTATGTGAGATTTACATAGAAATTAGGAAAATATTTTTAAAAAAGTCAAGAAATATTGGCTACATAAAAGGAATTCTAAAACCTATAAATTTTTACTAGCATCATATGTACTACTGAGAATGATGTCATTGTTGATGTAATTTTGAACACCAATCTTGATAAATGAAACCATATGGATGGATAACCATTGCCTATTAGTAAACTATCAAATATTTAAATCCAAATACAACCTAATTTGGAATCACACTCATTCCTAAAATAAATAAAAAATGATGGAATGTTTTTCATGACATAATTCATACTATTATAAACCTAAAAAAGATGGCTATCTTTGGTCAAAAGCTGCAAATTGCACATTAGAGAGAAAAATTTCATCAACCACTTATTATTTAAATGTTGATGCACTTGGAATGATTGTTCTAACATAGTTTGTATTCCATGAGTTTGGCACAATGATATAATTATAAAAAATAGAATTTCCCCTCTTGCATCTTTTTTCGGGTGTGTGGAAAGAAATAAATAATAAAATATTCAAATAAAATTCTAGTCCCTAGAAAGTGTTGATCTCTATGACCTACCAAATATACATGTGAACTTGGACGTGACTAAAATAAAAAGATAAAAAGATTCTTCCACATTATTTTCCAAACTTCTTCCACATTCTTTTTGAAAAAAATAAAAATTTCAAATGAATCTAAAAAGAATCAACAAAGAAAATGATTAGTTGGTATCATGATCAAGCTAAATTTGATGGATCTTTCATGGGAAAAAAAGGTGGAATATTAAGGAATTTTATAGGATTATTTATAGTGGCTTTCAAACGATTAAAGTTATATTGAAGGAAGGTTTTCTCTCACTAGCATCATGCTTTCTCATAAACATGGGTGTAACAATATATTTAATGCTCAAAGGAGACTCTAAGAGCATACTTGGTATGTTAATGATAAATCCAATTCCTATTGGTCTTATAAAAACATATTTGCTCTAGAAATTTTGGGAGGCATTTGCACAACCGTAGATAGAAAACATAAAAAAATGTATCATTTTATATATTTTCTAAATTCGAGTGGATCACATTTCTGAAAGCCTTCAAAGTGAAATTTTGTGTCGAGACCTTTATTGGTCCTTTTAATAGTTTTCAATGGCATAATTTCCAAGGCAATGAAATTAAATCTCTTGGATATAGTTCTCATGGTGTAAAGAAATATAAAATTTGACCACCAAGCTAGGAGTTATGACCCCACCAAGTTGGACTACTAAAATACACATGCTTTTTTTCTTTTGAAATTTTAGTTTTGTTACTTATTTTTTTACATTCAACTATTCATTCAAATTCCAAAGGACATGGTGACATTTGATATTTATATAAATATATTTTTGGGTGAGTGCACCAAGATGGTGTGCAATAAAGGGGTATAAGTGGTCTTTTTATTTTCAGGTAAACCTAAACTTGGAAGAGAAATTTGAGAGTCATGCACTAAAATTAGAAGATGTGCAAAGAAAAAGAATTGTAGTACTATGAATGTAGTTTCTAAACTACAAATGTTTATTTTTTTAAATGGATAAGATTAAGAGGGTCAAATCCTTTTCACACGAAAAAATATTCTTGATTTTTTTAGAAAAACATAACATACTGTTTGGTGTGCACATCAAAAAAGTTATAGTTAGATTTAGTACTTTTTTACATCCTTTGGTAGAAAGATAGTTAAGAGTGAGAGATAGAAGTTTTCTATTTTTTGTTGAGTATTTCTTTTTATGAATTTTTGAAGTGAGAACATCCTAAAAATCAAGTGCATGTTCATGCGGGATACATAACTTGCATCAAAATAATAAAAAAATTAGTTTTTCTTAAAGTGTAAAGAATCAAGTGCACAACAATAATATATATATTTTAAAAAAATTGGTCGAGTAGATAAAAAATTATTAAAAAATGGTACACATATGTCTTTGAGAATTATGGAGACATTGGTAAAAAAAATTAAACTTTAATATGTTAGTGGTGTCCAAAAATAGAAGAAATTATATAGTTAGAAAGCTGAGAAGACATGTGAAATTATGGTGGTAATTTTATAAATACCCAATTGATTACATGAAAACCTGATGATGAGGAAGTTAAGAAACTAGTTTGGAACAACAAAAGACATGAAAAAGGAGGGAAAAGGAGGCAAATGAAGCTCCCAAGCCTCATGGTTGTTATCCAAGCCTATTACCTAGACATAAAACGATCGAGTTTTAAACATTTAAAAACCTAATCAGGATTTTAAACATTAAAACATAAAGAACCTATATGGATATAGATATGTAAATTTAATATACACTACACATGTATATAGTTACATATATAATGTGTATGTATGTATGTATGTATGCATACATGCATGTGTATGTATGTATGCATATTTGTGTGTGTATATATGTACACACATACACATGCATTTTACTTACATACATAAATGTATTATGTAAAATACATGTGTGTGTGTGTATCTTTACAAATTGTATTGTTTGTTAACTAGGAAAGCTAGGTCACCATATTTAGTTGGTGATGAAGTTTTAGAATTGGTAAAACACTTTGACAAGGTGTAACTACTCAAAAACCTCATCCACTTGGAAATAATAGTGGACTTGAGTTGTTTATCAGTAATGTGCTCAAGGAGTACTAGACATTCCCAAGATAAAACCCCTCAGTGCATATTTTGAAGTCATAACAAGGATTTAAAAATAAAAAGGAGTAGTGGGAATTCCCAAGCTAAAAAACCTACCTAGTATCTCTTCTCCTTCCCCTTCTCTCCCTCTTTCCCCTCCCTCCCCCTCTCACAATATCTTCCCCCCTAATTACCCTATATATCTACCTCATGTCTCTCACATCTCTCTCCCCCTAATTACCCTCTTTCTCACTCTCTCCCCTCCCTCCTCTTCTAACCATCACATCCCTTTCCCCATATCACCATCTTCATCACCCCTTTCTCTTCTCTTGTATTTCTTCCCCCCCTCTCTCCATATCTTCCCCCCTAATTATTGATACTTAGGACACCTTTATACATCCTAAGACTCATTAAAATATTGTAATACATCCTACAAAACCTTATGAAGACACCCTAGGACACCTTAGGACCAAATATGACACCTAAAGCCCATTAAGACATCTGAGTACACATTAGTGTATGCTAGGAGCTCTTAAGATACCTAGGACCCCTTAAGGCTCCTAAAAACAATTAATGTATCCTAAGACCCCTAAGCACCCATTAATATATCCCAAAACCCATTAATGTATCCTAGAACACATTAATACATGTACAATGAGACCTTAGGGTCCCTTAAAACATCCTAAGACATATTAATGTATCTTAGGCCCCGTTAGGACCACTCATGACACCTAGGACCCCTTAAAACATCCTATGACCCATTAATATATCCTAGAATCCCTTTCCATACCACTTAAGAAATTGGGACTTCTTAAGACAACCTAGGATCTATTAATTACCTTGTTTACCCTATATCTCTACCTTGTGTTTCTCACCCTCTCCCCCTTCTCTCACTCTATCTCTCACATGTCCTCCATGATTACTCTCTCTCTCTCTCTCTCTCTCTCTCTCTCTCCCATCACCATATCCATATATTTTGGGCCCTAATTATCCTCTTTATCTCTCTACCTTATCTCTCTCCCCCTTCCCCTTCTCTCTCTAACTCATATCTCCCCCCTTATCCCTTTCTCCCATCTCCCTCCAGCTCTCACCATTTCTTCTCACTAATTTCCATCTATCTCTACCTCATGTCTCTTGCCCTTCCCCACTCTCTCTCTCTCACATTCCCCCCCTAATTACTCTCTTTCACTCTCTCCCCTTCCTCCTCTCACCATATATTCCTCCTATTTATCCTCTATCTCTACCTCATGTCCCTCACCCTATCCTCTCTCTCTCTCTCTCTCTCTCTCTCTCTCTCTCTCTCTCTCTCTCTCTCTCTTTCAAGTATGTGGTATACAAGAACCTCCTAAATCATCAAGATAATTTATTTAAAATGTACTATGCAAACAAGATGATGTGTTTGAAAAAAATTTGTGCTACCTTTGGTGGTTTGCAACATTTGATGGATTCCTACATCTAGAGATCACACATTAAATTGGTAAGAAATTAGTTTATTTTTGAAAACATAAGTCAATCACATATGGGGTTAAGGAGGGAAAACAATTGAAGAGATGTGAGTTAATGAAAAATGATATATTTGTAATTGAATTTATGAATATTTCTCAAGAGAAACTAGTTTATGAGTACATAACACATACACATAGAGCTCACTGGCTAGATGAAAAATTCAAGCTATGTAAGAACACTTTTCCACTTGGTACATGTATCATCCTAAATTGTAAACATTTTATTTTTGTAAAATTTAAGGATGATCTTGTGCCTACTTTAGTGTATTTTCTATGGTAGGATATCATATGACACTTACTGGATACCTAAATTCTAATATGGATCCTCCTTTCCTTGCAATATTTCTTAAACTCAAAGTTAGGCCTTATTTTTAGGCGTTCTTCTCTCCTTTTCCTTTAATTAGATAATGCATTTCCTCACCTAGGCCCTATATACTTATTTCTAACCTTCATGACCCATCCTAACTCCAAAATGAACCATACTAAAAATTCCCACACATACCCAATATCTATGGCACCCTGATCAAATTTGGGTTCATTCTTTGAGGTACATGTTGCCATTCACAACTTGTCCTAGGTAGATTGGGCCCAAATTTGGTCCATAGGCCCATCCCAGGGTCTTGGGGGGAAATTTGGTCTCATGGGTGGCCTACTTAAATTTTAACCCTCAAAATTATGTGAGATGTATATAAACCCTCTATCTCTCCTCATTTTGTAATCATGATCTATTGTTAAGTGTATCATTATCATGATCAATCTATCAAGTGTAAGGAAGTAAGTTAATAAATCAAGAGACATCATCCAGGCATTCAAGGATTCAATATTTTTAAGCAATCAAGATGTTTTCTTCCATAGATCTAGCTTCTTTCCCCCATCAAGAAAAGGAGTTTTTGTTGGTTTGTGGTGACTAATCAGAAAAGTACTATACACTTTTCATTTATTGTGGGGTTCAGGGAAATGGCCCAAATTTTTTTGTGGGGGTTAACTTGTCAAGCATTTTTTGAGTTGACACGTCAAGCCTTTCCCTAGGTTGGCTCGTCAAGCTTTTTCTTAGGTTGAATCCTCAAGTATTTTTAAGGTTAACTTGTTAACTAACATAAGTCTTGTTATAATGGCTTAGGGTTAGGGCTTTCTCAATATATGAGGATTTCATAGCTTCTTGCAACAGTATTGAGTTGCAAGGGATTGCATATTGTAACAGGCTAAAATAATTATATAATAAGATTGGACTCTCTATTTTGTGGACATAGCCCAATATTGGGTGAACCACGTTAAATATTTGTGTCTTCTCATTCCACTTATGTGTTCTTTATTCCTTTGCATTATTGGTGATATTTTCATGTAACTATTAAATTTCTTTCTGCTAATCCTAAAAAGTGGTATCAAAGTGGGTTTTTTTAGTTATCCTTTGCAGGAAGGTCTTACAATTGAGTGGGAGTAATGGAAGACAAGGCTAATTTGAAGGTTGAGAAGTTTAATGGGAAAAAAATTTAGTTATGGAAAATGAAAATGGAGTACTATCTCTATCAGAAAGATATATGGAATACATTGGGAGGAAAATCCAAGAAACTGACAACAATGTCTGATGAGGATTGGGATATTTTAGATAGGAAGACACTTGGCGGTATTCGTTTATGCCTAGCACAATCGGTGGCATTCAATATTACACAAGAAAAGATAATTGAAGAGTTGATGGAAACCCTAGCGAATTTATATGAAAATCCTTCTGCTTCAAATAAGGTGTTTCTTATGAAGCATTTATTTAATATGAAAATGGTAGAAGGTGGGTCAATTGTTGATCATTTAAATGAGTTTAATATAGTTACCAGTTAATTATCTTCTATTAATGTTAATTTTGATGAAGAAATCAAGGCTCTTTTGATTCTATGCTCTTTGCCTGAAATATGGAATGGCTTGGTAATGGTTGTTAGTAACTTTGTTTCTAGTTCAAATACCCTAAAATTTGATGATGTTGTTGGTGTTATTCTAAGTGAGGAAATTCATAGGAAAATTTTAGGTGGATCCACATTAGATAGTGTTTTGAATGCAGAAAGTAGAGGTGGATCAAGGGATAGAGGAAACAATTATGGAAGTCGTGGGAAATCATGAGAAAAATCAAAGTGCAAGAGGTCTCAATCTAAGAGACCAAATGATTGTTGGTACTATGGGAAACTGGGTCATAAGAAGAAAGATTTTTGGTCTCGAAAGAATAAAGGAGAAGAAAAAGAAGGTAATAAGGAGGAAATTGTGGTAAGTAACAAATATGAAGAGGATTTTTTTCTTCTTTCCCTTGAAAATACTGATCATTCATGGGTTTTAGATTCAGGGGTATCATTTTATGCTACACCCCATAGAAGCTATTTTATTGATTATGTCCAAGGAGATTTTGGGATAGTTTATTTGGGAGATAATGAACCCTATCAGATTTTTGGAAGGGGAAGAATTAAGATTAAGTTTTAGAATGGAAATCATTGGCTACTACAAGAGGTAAGACATGTTCCAAGGCTGAGTAGGAATTTAATTTCAGTAAGGCAACTACGTGATGAAGGTTGCACAGTTACTTTTAATGAAAAAAATTGGAAGGTTGTTAGATAACTGATAGGGGGGTGAATTAGTTAATTCCAACTATCCTACAGTCCCAAACTCCTAGATGTATATGATCAAACTTTTTTAAAAATCTAATCAACTCGGTAAGCTTGTCAACAATAAATTTTTGTTCATTTACCGAATAACAGTAAATTCAATAATATGTTTACCGATTAATCCAAATATGAAATGTGTAAAGTAAAATAGCAATCCAATCACATCAAATGCACATAACACATAGATTTTAATGTGGAAACCCTACTAAGGGAAAAACCACCTAGGACCAGTAACCCAAAATATTTCACTCTTCTGAAGTGAGCTCGGTTAGGAGCCAACCCTATTAAAGGTTACAATGCACACTGTGAGGTGTGACCTGGTTAAAGGATTTATCATTAACAGTTATCTCTTGACCAACATTCACTATGGGTTCAACAATAAAACTAACAACATTCATGGAATGTCATATTGAAATACAAATAAGACTATTAAGTCCACTAGGTTAAGAGATTTATCTGTAACAATGGTTAAACTGATACAATAGTGATCTGATTCAAATACAATTAATATTTGTAGATTTTTAAATTTATGCTAAGCTCAAAATACCTCCTCTGATCAATAATCACTTCAATCCTTCATATTCTTCAACATATTAAGCTCGGTCAGTAATACCATGTCGCTTAGTAATGCTTGCAGTTCTGCTCAGTTCTTGTTGTAACCAGTTTGATTAGTAGTGCATGAAAATAGCCCTTTCATGTGATTTTTCCTACAATATTCAATTCACCTAGACTCAATAATGAATCTCATGTCTCTTTAAATAGACATCATAAATTATTTTCTTCTCATCCATTAGATTTTGCCTCTTAATCTCCATCGTCCATTTTTTCGCTTCAAGCTTCCTCAACAGATGTGTCTATAACATATTTTATCCTTCTCCATTTGATCAATCTTAAATTTTTTCAATCGTTAGATCATCATAAAAAACTTTATGTTTTACCTTAGAATCATAAGCAACTTGTCAGCTCACCAATTCAATCAGTTTGTTATAAATTTTAATTTTTTCACTTACTCGGTCAATATAGAATGTGTCGGTGAATACTAACTTGGTTATTACTATTACTCAGTATACATTGCACTGGATTGGTGTATACATAAATCTTCAATTACCGACCATATAAACTTATTCAATTATGATCTTCAATACATAAAAAATTCATGTAATACAATCAAGTCAACAAAATGATTCCATAGACTCATCAATAAGTTACCCAATGTATACCTTAGCCATATCTCCATATCCATGTCATCTTCATGTAGTTATCTCTTTCCTTTACCATTTTTCTTCTTTAGATGTTTGTAACCATCATGATAAGTATAGTAAAAAATAGTTGACATCAATGACAATACATATTGACTGATTTAATTGCCTTACATATCACTTTCATAGCTCGGTGATCTCTAATCACTGTCTTTCACTTGTCCATTTGGTTCATCAGGTTATTCAATCAGTTGTAGATTATCAATCTCTCCCTTTGGCATTGATGGAAATACAAATATGAAATATGCCATAGAATACCAAACATTTGTACTAAAACTCTGTTAGTAAATGTTTTAGCTTGGTAATCTCTCCCTATCTTGATCAATTAATATGTTTAATCACTACATACATTTCAGCATTTCAGGCAGACTTTCCCTACGGATTTGATCTTCTTCTTCATTGATACTTCTTTGATTCTCTCTCCCACTGGATATCTATTTCATATGAAATCTTTCTTTCCCTTTGACAACAATGCCAAAAATAATAAACAACTCTCCAATAGCCAAAAATATCTTTTTTGTTTGCTTCAGATCATGTACCTTAATGTAAAAATATACAATTTTCTCTGTTCCAACTTTCACAACCTTAGGAAACCTAAAGTGTGAACAATATGCATCAACATCATTTTATTTTCTGATAAAGTATAGGTTGATGTAACATCTTGATCACCTTAGTGACCAATAGATAGGGGATGGACCCCTAGTCTAGTCCTCAAGTACTCAAATGTATCCTTCGGTAAGGGTTTAGTAAATTTGTTGGCAAGTTATTCTTTAGATTTAACAAACTCCAGTTTTACTTGTTTTTCTTGTACTTGTTCCCTCAAATAGTGATACTTAATAGATATATGCTTTGTCTTAGCATGCATCACCAGATTCTTTAAAATTTTTATAGCATTTGTCTTGTCACAATATATAATCATTAGATCAGTGATCTCCTCATTCATGCCTTTCAACAGTTGTTTTCCATGCAATATTTAAACAATTAGCAGCAACAACAACATATTTTGCTTCAGCAGTAGACTGAGAAATACATGCCTATTTCTTACTTATCCAAGTAACTAACCTTTCTTTCAAAAAGAATGCTCCACCAGTTGTGCTCTTCTGATCATGTGTATTTCTAGCCCAATCTACATCAGTGTAAACTTGTAGTTCAAAATTGCCTTGTTTCTTATACCATAAACCATAATTCTTTGTCTTTTTCAAGTATCTCAGAATCCTCTTAACAATAGTCATATGTGATTTCTTAGGATTAGTAAAAAATATTGCTACAATTCCAACAGCATGTGCAATATCTAGTCTACTATGTACAACATACATCAGTTTACCAATCATTGATCTATATAATGTTTGATTTACCTTGGTTGACTGATCATCCTTTGTCAATTTTCATCCTATGACCATCGATGTACCTACTAGTTTAGAATCTTCCATTCCAAAAGTCTTCAACACTTCTTTGATATACTTTGATTGTGTTATGAATATCCCTTCATTTTGTTGTAGAATTTGCAAACCTAGAAAGAATTTAATCTCTCCAAACATTGACATTTCAAATTCCTTTCTCATTTCAGCAGCAAAATATTTGCAAATATTATCATGTCCTCCAAATATAATATCATCAATAAATATTTCAGAAATAAGAATCTTCTCATCAGTTTCTTTTTTCAAATACAAGTTGTTATTATCACTTGTCCTCACAAATCCAATACTAATAAGATATGCGTGCAGTCTTTCATACCATGCTCTCGGTGCTTGTTTAAGTCCATACAATGCTTTGTGCAATTTACATACCATGTTCTACTTATTTGGATCAACAAAACCTTCAAGTTGTTCAATATAAACCTCTTCCTCAAGTATTCCATTCAAAAATGAAGATATAACATCCATTTGATATACTTTAAATCCTTTGTGTGTGGCATATGCAAGTAGTATTCTAACTCCTTCAAGTCTAGCAACTGGTGCAAAAGTCTCACCATAATATATACCTTCTTCTTGTGCATACCCTTTACAAACAAGTCTTGCTTTGTTCCTAGTGACTTCACCATTCTCATTCAACTTGTTTCTGAATATGCATTTGGTTCCAATAACATTTTTATCACTTGGTCTCGGTACCAATGTCCATGTTTTATTTTTCTCTATCTGCTCAATTTCTTCATTCACAGCTTTAATCCATTCCTCATTTTCAAGTGCATTTCTAACATTTTTAGGTTCAAATTCACAAACTAAACATGTGCTATGTCTCAACTTGCTTCGTGTCATCATGCCAGCTTGCTTGTATCCAATAATTTGGTTCTTTGGATGGTGTCTTCTCAAAAAATTTGCCAACACTTCTTCTCTTCTTTGTTCTTCTTCCTCGATATCAATTTCCTAATTATCAGTCTCTATAGGCTAATGCTCAGTGTCTTTATTTTGTTGCTCAGTAGCTTCTACATGTTTCTTGGGTAGAGGGTTAGGTATCTCAATGAATGTATATATTTTGTAGTCTTCTGGTTCTTTTTTACTTTCTTCATCATTTTTCTCAACAAACTCATCAAATTTCACATTATCACTTTCAATCATTTTGTTAGAAACCTTATTCAAACATTTGTAAGCTTTTCTCTTAGTATAATATCCCAAAATATACCTTTATTGCCTTTAGAATCAAATTTTCCATTTCTATCATCTTTCAAAATGTAACATCTACTTCCAAATATTTTGAAATAACGTACATTAGGTGTGTACCCAAACCATAGCTCATAAGGTGTCTTGTTTGAATCCTTCTTCAATTGTACTCGGTTCAATGTGTATATGGTAGTGCTAACAGCTTCTGTCCAATACATTTGTGCAACATCTTTTTCAATCATCAGTGTTCTAGCACAATCAACTATGGATCTATTCCTCCTTTTAGCAATTCCATTATGTTGTGGTGTTCTCGGTACATAAAATTATCTTTTAATTCCATGCTCATTAAAAAAGTTAATGAAATCATCAGAAATAAACTCACCTCCTCTATCAAATCTTAATAATTTTAACTCTTTTCCACTTTCCTTTTCCACTTTAGCTTTATGTCATTTAAATTTTTTGAAAGCTTCAGATTTCTCTTTCAAAAACATAACTGTCATCATCCTAGAGTAGTCATCAACAAAAAAAATAAAGTATATGTCACTATAATAACTCTAAGCTCTCATAGGACCACATAAGTCAGTATGAACCAACTCCAAAATAGATTTAGATGAATAGGTCTTTCTCTTGAAACTATATTTTGACATTTTCTCATTTGACATTGTTTACACATAACATGGTTAGGTTTAGATAAGCTCGGTAAACCTCTAACTTTTATTTTCTTACTAATCTTAACCACGTTGTCAAAATTCACATGACACATCCTTTTATGCCACAACCACACATCTTTAGTTCTAGCCATGAAACAAGAAGTTTCAGCATTGTCAAGATAGAATAGATTACCTTTAGATTGTTCACTAGTACCAACCAACTTTCATGTTTCATCATAGATCTTCACCTTCCTACTTTCAAATGCAACTTGGTGACATGAGTTATTTAGTTGTGCTACACTTAACAAGTTATAGTTAAGTCCCTTCACCCAATATGTATTTTCACATTTGATCTTATTGTTCAACATGATAGATCATTTTTCTATTACTTGACAAGGTGTATCATTACCCATTTTACCAGATCCTCCATTATAGTGTTCAAGGTATTTAAATTTATCCTCATCACCAGTCATATGATGTGTACAACCACTATCAATAATTTCCATGTATCATTCTTACTAACTTTAGAGATAAGTGTTATTTTTACATACCTTTCTTCATCTTCTTAATCTTCTTTCAACGCTATGAATACCACCTCAATGTCTTCATCAGTGTCAGTGTCGGTGCCATCATCATCATCATCTCCAAAAAGGTAACATGCCTTCTTTCCTTTGTCTTTTTAGTCTTGATTGTTTCTTCTATCATAGTTGATGGGCTTCTAAAATAGTCATCTTTCTCAGTGCTTTTTATCCTCTTTCTACAACAAATTGATTGCACATAGACATGAATTTATGGTTTTAAGCATATGAACTTATGGTTTCTATGTATTTTTTATATATGTGTGTGAACATAAGATGGAAATGTGGATACTTCTAAAGACATAATATCTACTTAAATTCATGGATAGGAATGGTGAATACAATAGCTATACATGTTAATGGATGTTTCCCTTCCTAAGCTATGTTTTGGGTAGTTACCTCCTAAAGCCGTAGGATTTGCAAGAGTGATAATTAAGACTTACACCTTTTCCTAATATTGATGATGTGGATATATATGTATATGGTTGGATGTGTGTGCATTGATTGTTTTGCAGGAGTTGACTGTAGATATTCAAAGACCAACATACTGGCGTGGGAGTCATCAAAGCCAATCGTGGATTGCAGAATCTTCACAAGCAAATCAATACTTTATGTTGCATGCAATGTGCAGATTTAGTGTGTGCTATATTCCAGGATTATTCATGGTCAATAATGTTTCTGTTGTGAAACTTTATGAATTGTAACTGATCCTCATTTATGAAGTGATCGTAGATTTAGGAGATAGTTGTAGCTTCCTTTTAAATAATCAACTATTGTGACTCTTTTGGAGTTACTTGAACAAACTGGTTTTTATTAGAACTCTTGCATATTGTTTCAATCAAGTGTAATCATTTTATGGATGAATAGAATGTTCAGTTCAAGTTTGCATCTTTCATCTTGATTATACTTCTCATTCACTCATTCAAGGGGGGCCACTTGATGAGTGAATTGTTCTGATAGTGTAGAGTTCATTTTCCTATTTATTTATATGTATTAGAACTCTATTGTTCCTGCAGCTATTGATATCAAAATTAGTAGCTTGTTCCTGTAGCATAGTCAGTTGGAGTAGTTCCTAACTGCAATTTCCTGCTTTGATTAGAATACATTTGCTTACCAATTTTAGTATAGTTTTCCTAAAGCATATGCATTTGAATTCCTTAGATAGACTTAGAAAGAGAAGGTTTGAAGCATATACTTTGCAAATGCCATTCCAAGTTTACGTCCCTGGTTGATAATTAAATGAGACCAAATAATTCATTTAGGAATCATTTGGGGTGTCCAATCCTGAAATAGGTAGTCCATTGCTCTAGGTTTTTGATACTATTATTTGGCCAAGCATTTTTGGCACCGCTGCGATGGTGTTAATTCAAACTTGTCCTTGTAGTTTCATTCTTGGTTTTAATCTAGTACTTAAGTAAGCATTGTATGCATAGAAGGAGAGACCACCTTGGGAGATTTCTTCCCCGTAACTACCAAGGAGAACCATTTGATTTATTTAATCCTCAAGTTGAAGAACCCCAAAGTGAGAATGAAGAAGAAGAACCCTTTGAAAATCCATTTGTTGATGCTCGGGAAGACATACCCTCTTCATCATCTAAGGAATCACTGCATTTGAATGACCTATTTGCTAAACCTGAATACCAAGACAACCCACTTGCTCTTATTATATATCAGCCACCACCACCAGGTCCTCCTCCCAGAATGGCTACTCAGGCTCCCTTTCCTTTTCCTATGCCTGAATAGTAGGGTAATAAAAAATTGAAGAATATACCTACTGATGCGCTTCCCAAATTCTATGGCCTCCTTACAAAAGACCCTGAGAACTTTCTCTTTGAATTTGATATTCTTTTCCAGACTTATGACTATACCACTGATGTCCACAAGCTGAAGTTGTTTCCATCAAATCTAAAAGAAACTTCTTTGAGATGGTTCATGAGGTTAGGTGCTAATGTTGTAGTAGATTGGAATGCCATGCGCACTATTTTTCTTTTGAAGTACAAAGAGTACTATAGAGGTCAAGATTTGAAAGGTGATGACATTTTTAAAATGTCTCAAAAGGAGGATGAAACCCTAGAGGATTATGTATCTAGATTCATGTTCAACCTGCAGTGTAATACATAGCACCATCTAAATGAGGCATCTCAAAAAAACCTCTTCCTAAAGGGTGTGAATGATGGAAGTATTGAGGCTCTAGACCTAATGGCAGGAGGAGATATCACACAAAAAGGTTGGGTTGACATAAAGAATATATGTCAAAATTATTCAAGGGCCACTTTGAAGAAGGGTAGGGGACTTAGAGACCTATCGCATAAGTCAAATGGTGGTTCGGGAGTATCTAACTTCAAACAAGACATCATTAATGATGTCGCCACTCAACTGGATAGTATGCAAGCGAGGAGGAAGAAGGAAGAGTCAGATGTTGTGCTTGCTGAGTTTTGTTCTCATTGTAGAGAAAATAAGAGAAACTATAAATGTAAGATGGTTGCATTTGTGGACATCAAACCAATGCCCACCAAGTTCAAAGCCATAGATGAGGAGAATGGAGAAGTTTTCTATGTTGCTCAAATGTGTCCATGGGCTCAGAGATAAGGTATGCCTCTGGACCCATTGAATAATTTTGGTTATAATAATAATAGCTATCGACCAAACCAAAACCCCCAAAATTTTGCTCCTCAAGGTCAGAATTGGAATCACAACTGGTCCAATCAACATCTGTACTATAACCAAGCCTATCCACAACAACCACCATTTAACCTATACCAACAGTAGTATAACTCCTATTAGTAGCCGCAATAGAATAGCCAATGGCCACCTCATGGTAACTAGCAACCACAACCTCAGTGGGGACCCAATCAGCCTAATCAGCAACAAGCAATGATACCCCCACCTCAACAGCAAGCTATTATGTCACCACCTCCTGTAGAAAATAGAAACCCTCAAAAGCCAACTCAACTTCCTACTCAGCCAACTCCAAATCCTAATAATAAGCAACAAGCTTATTCCTTGCACGTAAATGATATCCATCTTAGATCAGGAACTACACTGCCTACACCCAAGGAGCCAATAATAACCAAAGTTGTTGATGCTGAGGATATACCCATGAACCAGCCTGTTGATGTTCCACCTGTTGTTCAAACTGCACCAGTGCCTAAGAATCCTCCTTATCCGCAAAGATTGTCTTAGGCAGTTCCTCCAAAAGAAAATCTTGTAGCCATTGATTTGATTGATCAGCTCAAGTAAATGACAGTTTAGATTCCCTTGTTTGATGCCCTTAAAGAAATTCTAGTCTAGACTAAATCAATTAAAGAAGTCTGTATCAAACAACCTGGAAGGAAAAAGAAAGACCCTGATACTATCCATGTCTTAGGCCAGCTCTCTAATCTCATGCTAAGCAAAGTTGTCATGCCTAAGTATTTAGATCCAAGAAGTCCAGTGGTAACCATTTACATTAATGGTACCCAAATTCAAAATGTTCTAATTGACTTGGGAGCATCA
This sequence comes from Chamaecyparis obtusa, assembly GCA_027943335.1. Taxonomy (NCBI): domain Eukaryota; kingdom Viridiplantae; phylum Streptophyta; class Pinopsida; order Cupressales; family Cupressaceae; genus Chamaecyparis; species Chamaecyparis obtusa. The sequence continues at coordinate 1,472,636 of BSBK01006134.1, read as the reverse complement.
ATCAATGTTATGACTAGGGAAGTTCTACTAAAACTTAGTATCATTGCTTTGTGGGACACACCAACAATATTGCATTTAGTTGATAATTCCATAGTCAAGCCCGATGGTATGGTTGAGGATATTGTTGTTACTTTGGATTCCTTAGATTACCCTTTAGATTTCATAATCTTGTCACCCAAAGCCACCCTAGGAGGATATCCAGTAATCTTAGGATGGCCTTGGCTAGCCATGATTGATGCTTGCATTGCATGTCATTCAGGAAACATGACCATATCAGATGGAATAAATACCAAGAAGTTAACTCTGTATTCTCTAGCAAAACCCCAAAGTGAACTTGATCAAGTTGTCTGGCTAGACTTAGGAGATGCTACCCTTGAAGCAAATTTTGTGCAAAAACTCATGGTCGTCGAGAGGAAACCATTCATGGTATCACAAGAAGAAGATGATATACTAGTAGCAATCCTTACCAACCAATATGGTTTTGAGGAGTTATCTTGCGATGATCCAAATTGTTCCCTTCAAACAATTATGCCCAAGAAAACCACATCTCAGCTTCTTGTAGCACTTGATTACCTTCACACCTTGCTACCCCATGAGATAAAGTCTCCATCCATAGCAGAAGTCTAGATGTTAGAAAAAGTTAAGAGAGTTGAAATTGTTTTAGGAAAGGAGCTGAATGTTAATAAAAACCTCACTGAATCTTAGATGTCTAGTCTTCTCAAGATTTTACAGGATAGTCAGCAAGCCTTTGCATGGGATTACACTGACATGAAAGGGCTAGATCCCAAACTTTGTACTCACAGAATATATATAAGCCCAGAATACAAGCCAGTAAGGCAAGCTCAAAGAAGAATTAACCCTGCTTTAAGAGACATAGTTAAGACAGAGTTGCAGAAGCTTCTTAGTGCAGGTTTCATTTATCCTATTTCTGACTGTCAGTGGGTTTCTCCACTTGTAATTGTTCCTAAGAAAGGGGGAAAGTGGAGAGTCTGTGTTGAGTATAGAGAACTTAACAAAGTCACTAAAAAGGATCACTTTCCACTACCTTTCATTGACCAAGTGCTTGATAATCTTGCGGGTAAAAAGTACTTTTCATTTCTAGATGGCTTCAGTGGGTATAATCAGATACAAATATCACCAAAAGACCAGAACAAGACAATGTTTACCTATCCTTGGGGAACCTTTTCTTATTTAGTCTTGCCATTTGGATTGTGTAATGCCCCTGCTACTTTCCAAAGAGTAGTGTTGGGTATTTTCTCTAACATTGTTGCTGATTGTGTTGAAATTTATATGGATGACTTTACAACTCATGGAACCACATGTGAAGAAGTGCAAGCTAACTTGGAAAAGGTCCGTAAGAGATGTCAAGATTATAATCTCTCTCTTAATAGTGAGAAGTGCTATATGAGGAGGGAGTAGTCCTGGGACACTACCTTTCATCTTTTGGAATTCAGGTTGACCCTGCAAAAATTGTAGTTATCAACACACTTCCCACACCAGTTAAGCAGAAGGATGTCAGGAGTTTCCTTGGCCATGCTGGTTACTACAAAAGGTTCATAAAAGACTTTATCCAACTTGCAGCACCATTATATAACTTGTTGAAGAAAGAAGCTGAATTTGCACGGACAGAGGAATGTGAAGCATCATTCCAGAAGTTGAAAGATGTTCTAACAACAACACCTATTCTTAGAGGACCTGATTGGAAGCTTCCATTCCATATCCACATAGATGCATCTGAATATGCTATTGGAGTAGTTATGGGACAGAAGGAAGGTATTATTGAACATGCAATTTACTACATTAGTAAAAATTTGCAAGGAGCAGAATTAAATTATACTGTTATTGAAAAAGAGTTGTTAGTAGTTGTTTATGCACTAAAGAAATTTAGGCACTACATCACAAGCTATGAAGTATTTTTTTATACTGATCATTTAGCTATCAAGTACTTAATGAATAAACTTTCCATTAGTGGTAGATTAGCACGTTGGTTACTCATGCAGGAATTTGATGTAAAGATAATAAACAAACCAAGAAAGGCTAATGTAGTGGCTGACTTCTTGTCATGACTCCAAGTGCCATATGAACTTGCAGTAATTGATGATAGCTTCCCTAATGAGCACTTGTTTTCTATTGATTCTTTTAATCCATGGTATGCAGACTTAGCCAACTACCTTGCTACAGGGAGAACACCACTTCACTTCTCTCCTAAATAGTGTTGTCTATTGGTTGAGAAGAGTTTTAACTTCTCTTGGATATCAAGCTTCATCTTTTATACAAGACTAGACTAGGTCACAAGGTGATGTGTTCAAGAAGATGAAACTTATGACATCCTTTAGGCATGCCATGATGAGCCATCCAGAGGACATTTTCCACAAAGGGGACAGCCTACAAAATTTTGACAACCAGATACTACTGGCCTACTTTGCATAAGGATGCAACAAAACATACTTGGCACTATGATAGGTGCCAACATATGGGACATCCCACAAAGTCTGATGAAATTCCCCTATAGCTATAGGTAGTTGTCACACCCTTTGACAAGTGGTGTATTGACTTCACTGGACCCATTGAGCCCTCTTCTCATGGGAATTCTTACATCTTAGTATGTACTGATTATGCAACAAAATGGGTTGAAGCCAAAGCTATGAGACATGCCAAAGATCACAAAGTTGCTAAGTTTCTTTATGAATGCATATTCACCAGATTTGGAGTACCAAGGGAAATTGTCAGAGATCAAGGGGCACAATTCACCTCTAACCTTATCACAGAGTTGATGCAAGAGTACATGGTGCGTCATGGAAAATCTTCACCCTATCATCCTCAGGCCAATGGCCAAGCTAAAATCACAAACTAGGAGATAGAATCCATTCTCACTAAAATAGTGGCTGTGCATAAAAAGGATTGGGCTACATGCCTTCCTGAAGCCATATGGGCTTACTGCACCACATGGAAAACCACCACAGGGTTTACTCCTTTTGAGTTGGTATATGTAAAATCAGCCTCTATGTCAATTGAGTTCCAACATAAAACACTTCACACCACCTTAGATTTGGATATAGATATCACCAAAGCACAAGAAGAAAAGTTACTAAAGTTAAATGGATTGGATGAATACATAAAGTCTACCCTCCACAATATGGAGTTGATATAGCAGCAAAGAAAAAAATGGCATGATAAGTTCATTCGTGATAAGAAATTTTTTGTAGGAGATTGGGCACTATTGTATGATTCAAGATACCAGCACACACTAGAAAATTTCATACCAGATGGCTTGGGCCTTATGGGATCATATCAATATTTGAAAATGGAGCAGTACAAATTTCAACCATTGATCCTGTTAAATTCAAGTTACTCATCAACGGGCATTGCTTGAAACTGTACCACAAACCTATTAGCCATGATGAGTTCCTAAAGTAGTTCCAGAACACAACTGAAGCAAGCAATCCTATAGCTGAAGAATCTGGGTCTTTCACCCAGGATTCTGCCGATTCTTGATTCCATTCAAGAACCCCATAATAAATATTTCACATTTCGTGGAATAATTTCTCCATAATAATTTTTCATCTCACCTTCTCTCTTTTCCACCCATTCACCCCATCACATCACTTCAATTATGCAGGTGCAATTTTTTGAACAATTCTTCATGCAGCGCCTCCAGGTTTGTGCCACATATACTCGTACATATATTATTTTTATTCATTAATTTTTAGGATTTTGTGTCATTTTAATTTTTCACTCTTGCTTAACCTCGCCTAGTGGGACCCATGCCATTACTTAGTTTGGGGGGGGGGGAACTATTCTATTTTTGAAAAATTCAAATTAGCATGTAAAATTAAAGTTCTTGTCTTTGAATTGTGTCTGCGACATGACTTGATGATCTGTCCTTTTGTGATTGCATCATCACATTTGAAGTGAATTAAAGATATTAAAGTCTGATCTTGATTTCTAATGATATGCCGTGACATGTTCAGAGTGGTAGCCTTGGCATGCGTGAGCTATTATGAGATGTTATGCAAAACTTATATCATTAGATTTCATGCAAAAATCTTTAATTCTATGAATCAAGTTGCAGTTTGTACGTTGTCTTTTCTTTTGCAACGTCTTGTTCCATAATGCATTGAGGTTTGTGACTTACCATTGTCGAGCTCTGTGAGAATTATAGTTCTGCAAATTCAAAACTTGTTTGACAGTAGCAATGGGAGGTGACCTTCAATGGCATGAGCCAGTGGATCATAGGGTTTTTCTAGATGATGCATCCACTTGTGAAATGTTTAGAAGAAGAGGATGGCTAGATTATTGTTTAAGCCTTAAAGGGTTTAATGAGGAAGTCACTTTGCAATTTTTATCTACCTTGAAGGATGGGTTTGTAGAAGTCAAAGGCTTCAAGATTGAATTCATAGAAGACATAGTAGCAAAAGTGATTAGTTTACCACAAGGTGAACAATGGGTGAAAGATTTTGACCCGCATTCGATGAGAGCCCAGTTCACTTTGCATGGTGATCCTTAGTTACATATTGATAGGAAGCAAGGAACTTGGTGATTATCTTTGCCTCTGGAGTTCATTTAGCCAACCGCATTTTTTATTCAGTACTTCACCTACGAGGGACACTACAAGTATTTGCATGCTTTGCATTTCAAAATTCTCAGTCATCTTTGGCATGACAACAGACTAGTAAATCTTCCTAGCTTCCTATTTAACATTATGAAAAAGCAAGCTTTATTAGTCTAGTCAGGAAGCAACCAGTCTATTTCACATCATTGCTTAATAAAATTAATTGTAGAAAGGGAATTGAATAGACAAAAGGTTGGGACATGGGAATATTTTTTGCAAATGAATGAGGTTGAACCTAGAGTAGTCAGCCCTCGAGGTCATGGTGTTGGTCGGAGAGAGAAAACATCCTCTGGGGTTCGTAAAATTGTTCAAAGAATTAAGAATTATCCTGAAGCCTCTCCTTCCATTTCTAGGTCACCTAGAAAAATAACTTTCAGTGCTGGAGCCTCGACTTGTTAGAGGAAGAAAAAAAAAAGTATGAAAGCTCCCAATATTCCTAAATCCTCACCATCCGTAAGGACCAAGTCTACATCTAGGAAAGATAAGGGTAAAATAATCGAGCCAGTTGAGGAAATATTAGAACCTTAGCCTAGTGATAATACTGATAATGTGGAAGAAACCCTACATTCCCCTAGGGAGGAGAATTCTAAAAACCCTCATGAAGTAGTTGTAGAGGAGGTAGTCACTAAAAGAAAGAAATGGAAGAGTCCTTTGAGCTCATCCATACCCCCTATGAGGAGAAGTAGAAGGCTTTCTGAGAAATATGTTGAAGCTTCTATTCCTATTATTAACCGTGAGTCTTCTGAATCTTTAGAGCATGAATCTATAGAAAATGAGTCTTTTGAAAATTCCTCTTCTGAGGAATTGTTTCATCAAACTACAGCCAGTGACACTATATTGAGAGAGCAGAGTCTAGAAATAGAGGTTAATCTTGGAGTTAACTACATACTGATTGATAGTGACAAGGACTCTAAGAACATAGAGGAATTTGTAGATAATTTTGTCAGGCTGGATGTTAGTATGAATTCAAAAGAAACACTTGACTTTGGGACCAAAATTGTTGAAGAAGTACCCCAGCAAAGTAGTCAGGATAGGTTAGAAACACTAGCTAAGCTAGTAGCCAATGTTAGTGAGGAAAGAAATGTAATAAAGATAATTGTTTTGTGGAAGGGGAAGTCCTCTACACCAAAGAAAATAATTAAAACTCCTCACTTTCCATCTAGATGGGTGAATATACTCAATCAGGAACCTTTACCCCCACCAGATTTGTCTACACCCCTTTCTATAGGGATAAACTTATACCAACAGTTGTTATGGGAAAAGACACAATGGAAATTAGAAAAGGAAAAAATGAAATGAGTCATTAGTGAGTAGGATTCTCAGTTGGAGCATAAATCAGATGAGATTGAGATATTGAAGCAGAGGATTGATCAGATTATAGGATTTATTCCAGAGCTGATGGAATGCAGATCACCATCTCCAGTGTATGCATTATTCCTTAAAGAGAAACTTGTTAATTTCAAATTAACAAGAATTGTAGAAGGCCTCAATCCTTCTATATCAACTCCCCATGAATTTTACTATGCCTTTTAGTCTGCTCCAATGACTCTGAAAAACCTATTGTGTGAATTATACTTACATAACCTAGCAGTTCCTGATGACACAAAGTGGAATTCACTCCTCTATGTAGGGGATGTACAGTTAAGAATAGTTATGTCTTGGATGCAAAATGAGATGAGTAGGGAACATCAAGCTGTGCCATATAGAGACAAAGAAATGCCAGCTCCTTTGATGATGAGACCTGAAGTTCAGCACTCCAAGCGGACATATTTTGACTAGATTTCTGTCAAAGCAAACACTAGTGGAGCCAATAACATCTATCCAGTGTGAGAACAAGCTTTTGCAAATTGGGACCATAATTCCTCACAAGATGTTGCCATAGCAATTAGTGCCTCTAGGTAGAGGTGGATAAGGATGTCACATGATCTAAAGTCAAGGGAACCTCACTTACCATAGAATCTAACCCTTGCTACAAGAAGAGTTCCATGGTACATTATGTTGGGAAGGACACTCCTTAACTGCTGGTTTCCATTAAGGTTTTAGCTTCCACTCTTCCTACAGCCATTGCTAGTGATGAATGACAGTATAGTAGATTATGACATGGCAGCTAAAGTCTAGTGATGGGAAACACTCAAAGAAACTCATGGATACTTTGATTATGTTAATGATGAGTTTGGGAAGAGAACAGCTAGTGATTTGAGGGTCTGTGCCTGGATTCAGAACTTCACGATTGCTGGGGACCAGCAATAGTTCAGTTGGGGGGAATGATGGGCTTCTAAAATAGCCATCTTTCTCAATGCTTTTTATCCTCTTTCTAGAACAAATTTATTGCACATAGACATGAATTTATGGTTTTAAGCATATGAACTTATGGTTTCTATGTATTTGTTATATATGTGTGTGAACATAAGATGGAAATGTGGATACTTCTAAAGACATAATATCTACCTAAATTCATGGACAAGAATGGTGAATACAATAGCTATGCATGTTAATGGATGTTTCCTTGCCTAAGCTATGTTTTGGGTAGTTACCTCCTGTAGCTGTAGGATTTGAAAGAGTGATAATTAAGACTTACACCTTTTCCTAATATTGATGATGTGGATATATATGTATATGGTTGGATGTGTGCGCATTGATTGTTTTGCAGGATTTGACTATGGATATTCAAAGACCAACATACCAGCGCGGGAGTCATCAAAGCCAACTGTGGATTGCAGAATCTTTGCAAGCAAGTCAATACTTTTTGTTGCATGCAATGCATAGATTTAGTGTGCACTATATTCCAAGATTATTCATGGTCAATAATGTTTCTATTGTGAAACTTTATGAGTTGTAACCGATCCTCATTTATGAAGTGATCATAGATTTAGGAGATATTTGTAGCTTCCTTTTAAATAATCGACTATTGTGACTCTTTTGGAGTTAGTCAAACAAACTGGTTTTTAATAGAACTCTTGCATACTATTTCAATCAAGTGTAATCATTTTATGGATGAATAGAATGTTCAGTTCAAGTTTGCATCTTTCATCTTGATTTTACTTCTCATTCACTCATTCAAGGGGGCCCACTTGATGAGTGAATTGTTCTGATAGTGTAGAGTTCATTTTCCTGTTCATTTATATGTATTAGAGCTCTACTATTCTTGCAGCTACTGATATCAGAATTAGTAGCCGGTTCCTACAGAACTGTCAGTTGGAGTAGTTCCTAACTGTAATTTCCTACTTTGATTAGAATACATTTGCTTACCAATTTTAGTATAGTTTTCCTGAAGCATAAGCATTTGAATTCCTTAGATAGACTTAGAAAGAGAAGGTTTGAAGCATATACTTTGCAAATGCCATTCCAAGTTTACATCCTTGGTCGATAATTAAATGAGACCAAATAATTCATTTAGGAATCATTTGGGGTGTTCAATCCTGAAATAGGTAGTCCACTGCTCTAGGTTTCTGATACTATTATTTGGCCAAGCAATAGTGTTAGTTTCTTCTACGATCTTGGTTATCTCTTATGTCATTCTTCCTTTTAAAAGATCAATCATTGTCTTTGTCATCATCTTTTTTGTTAGGACATCTAGCTACAATATGATCAATTTATTTATAGTTAAAACATGCCAAAGGTAATTTCCCTTTATACCTTCCTTTACCTTTCTACAGCCTTCTAGCCATAAGTGCTTCAAGTTCATCAAGTCCATCTTCATCACTATCACTGTCACTTTTATTTCTTATCATATGTTTACTACTTGATTTTCCACTTTTCAAAGATGACATAAATGCAGACTCAACACTCGGTACAATACTATTATCATAGTTATTCAACTCAAAAGTAGTCAATTTTCCGATTAGGCTATCAAGTGTAAGAACATTACCCAGTGCAAATCTCATTTCATGAATTGTAGAGACTCTAATAGCATAGATAGGCAGCAAGGTTCTAAGAATTTTACTCACAATAGTGTCTTCATCAATTACACCTCCTGCTCCTCGGATATCATTGACAACCTCCTTGATTTGGTTACTATACTATGAAATGTTTTCACCTTCTTTAATCTTCATATCATCGAATCTTCCTCTAAGGCTTTTATCTCTTACTCTCATCACATTCACATCTCCTCTATAGACTAATGTTAGTTTTTCCCACATTTCTTTTATTGATGTACATGCTTTGATATCTTCAAATTTTGCATTAGATAAGGCAACAACAATCTCAATTATTGTCATGTTATGTTCATGTCTATCTCTCAGTTGATCAACAGTAAAAGGTCCAATAGACAATTGAATGTAATAATTAGTCAGGTAAAATAATGCAAATTCACTAATTCCTGATATATGCAATTTCATTTTTCTTTGCTATGTTTTGAAGTTATCTTTGTTCAGCATTGGCACCTCTCTCTTATAAATCTTGCGATATTTAGCTAAAGTCCTTCATACTTCCTTCCAAGAACACTAGCTCAGATACCAATTGTTAGATAATTGAGGGGGGGGGAGGTGAATCAGTTAATTCCAGTTATCCTACAGTCCCAAACTCCCAAATGTATATGATCAAACTTTTTCAAACAAATAATAAACTAAGTAAGCTTGTCAACAATAACTTTATGTTCATTTACCAAATAACTGTAAATTCAATACTATGTTTACCGATCAATCCAAATATGAAATGTGTAAAGTAAAATAATAATCCAATCAAATCAAATACGCATAACACATAGTTTTTAATGTGAAAATCCTACTAAGGGAAAACCCACCCGAGACCGATAACCCAAAATATTTTACTCTTTTGAAGTGAGCTCGGTTAGGAGCCAACCCTATTTAAGGTTACAATGCACACTGTAAGGTGTGACCTGGTTAAAGGATTTATCACTAATAATTAACTCTTGACCAACATTCACTATAAGGTCAACAAGAAAAGCAACAACATTCATGGAATGCCATATTAAAATATAAATAAGACTGTTAAGTCCACTCGGTTAAGAGATTTAGCTATAAAAATGGTTAAACTGAGACAATAGTGATCCGATTCAAATACAACTAATATTTTCATATTCCCAGATCTATGCTAAGCTCAAAATACCTCCTCTGATCATCAATAATCACTTCAATCCTTCATATCCTTCAACATATTAAGCTCAGTCAATAATACCTTGTCGCTCAGTAATGCCTTTAGTTCTGCTTGATTCTTGTTGTAACCAGTTTGATCAGTAGTGCATGAAAATAGCCCTTTCACACAATTTTTCCTGCAGTCTTCAATTCACCTAGGCTCAATAATGAATCTTGTGTCTCTTTAAATAGACGCCATAAACCATTTTCTTCTCATCCATTAGATTTTGCCTCTTAATCTCCATTGTCTATTTTTCTGCTTCAAGCTTCCTCAGCAGATGTGTCTATACCACATTTCATCCTTCTCCATTTGATCAATCTTGAATTTTTTCATCTATTAGATCATCATAACAAACTTTATCTTTTACCTCAAAATCATAAGCAACTTGCCAGCTCACCAATTCAGTCGACTGTTATAAACTTTAATTATTTCACTTACTCAGTCAATATAGAATGTGTTGGTGAATACTAACTTGATTATTACTATTACTCGGTATACACTGCACTAGCTCAGTTTATACAAAAAACTTCAATTACTGACCACATAAACTTGTTCAATTCTAATCTTCAATACATAACAAATTCATGTAATACAATCAAGTCAACAAAATGATGCCATAGACTCATCAAAAAGTTACCCAATGTATACCTTAGCCATATCTCCATATCCATCTCATCTTCATGTAGATATCTCTTTCCTTTACCATTTTTCTTCTTTAGATGTTTGTAGCCATCATGATAAGTATAGTCAAAACTAGTTGACGTCAATGACCATACATATTGACTGATTTAATTACCTTATATATCACTTTAGTAGCTCAGTGATCTCTAATCATTGTCTTTAACTTGTCCATTGAGTTCATCAGGTTATTTAATCAGTTGTAGATTATCAAAGGTGTCAAAAGGCTCCTTAGTAGTAGCATAAGGTGTGAAAGTAGGAACCTTATATATTTGTATAGGTCATATTATTCCTTCTACTTTAATTGTTAGAGAGAAAAGTCAATGTTTATGAATAGTTGTTGCAATTAAGTAGGTAGAATCTAAAACAGTCGATGTGGATTTTGAAACAACACTATGGCACAACATACTTAGGCATGAGTGAAAAAGGTATGAAATTAATTAATTCAAAGAAATTTTTACCAGTTCTAAAATGTGTCGATGTGGATTTCTGTGAAAGTTGTGTATGGAAACAAAAGAGAGTTGGTTTTCTAAAGAGTGGGAAGGAAAAGGAAGATGATAAATTAGAGCTTGTGCATACAAATGTATGGGGACCAACTCAGGTATCTTCCCTTGGTGGCTCTCTGTACTATGTTACATTCATTGATTATGCAACTAGGAAAGTATGGATTTATTTCCTTAGGAAAAATTATTATTTATTTGAAACTTTAAAAAATTGGAAAAGCTTGGTTGAGAATAAGACTGGTAAAAGACTAAAATATCTCAGATCTAATAATGGTGGTGAGTATTTCAGTAAAGAGTTTGAAGATTATTGTTCCTCTAATGGTATTTGTAGGCAAAAAATGGTTCCAAGGACTCCACAAGAAAATAGAGTGGCTAAACACATGAATAGGACAATAATGGAGCGTATAAGGGGTATGAGGTTGCATGTTGGGATGCCCTTAAACATGTGGGAAGAGTTTGTAAACACTGTTGTTTATTTAATCAATATAGGTCCCTCTACTCCTTTGGGTTGTGGTATTCCTCGGGAAGCATGGACAAGTAAGAAGGTGTGTTATTCTTTTCTCAGAACATCTGGTTGTGAAGAATTTGCACAAATAGATTCTAAAAATAGAACCAAGATGGAAGCTAAGTTAAAGAAATGTATATTTTTTGCATACGGCATTGATGAATTTGGCTATAGACTTTGGGATGTTGAAACTCATAAAATTGTCAGAAGTAGGGATGTCATATTTAATGAGAAAGTGTTGTACAAAGATCAATTGCGGCAACATGAGAAGAAAGAAAATGATTATGTAGTGCTAGATGATACTCCAAAATATGATGTTCTAGTGGTTCCTCATGCTCCGCAACAATAGAAATAACAAATACCACAAACTCCAATGAATGTTAAATAGTCAACAAGGCTAAGTTGTCCTCTCCCTCTTTGTATTCTATTTTATTAATAGATGCTGGTGAACTAGAAGGATATGATGAAGTTGAGTAGGTGGATACAAAGGTTCAGTGGGAGCTTTCTATGGAAGAATAAATTGACTCCTTTTGAAAAATCAGACTTGGGAATTATGTAAGTTACTTGCAGGTAAAAAGCCATTACCAAATAAATGGGTTTATAGGCTAAAAGAGGAGGATGGAGGTAATAAAAAAATTTAAAGCTACGTTAGTTTTAAATGGATTTTCATAGAAAAAGGGCATTGGTTTTGATAAGATCTATTCTCTAGTTGTCAAAATGACTTCTATATGCACTGTTTTAAGTATTGTGGCTACTAAAGATTTTCATTTAGAACAACTTGATGTTAAAACAACTTTTCTCCATTGTGATTTGGAAGAAGAAATATATATGCAACAAACACAAGGTTTTGAGGTCAAAGGTAAGGAGAAATTAGTGTGTAGATTGAAGAAAAATTTATATAGCTTGAAGCAAGAACCTCGACAATGATATATTAAATTTGATATCTTTATGGTTGAGCATGGCTACAGTCAGTGTAATTAAGACCATTGTGTTTATTTTAAGAGGTTGGATGATGACAACTACATTATTTTATGTTTATATGTTGATGAGATCAAGATGCTTGTAGCAAGGTCTAACATGGATCACATTAAGGAGTTGAAACAATAGTTAGAACATTATTTTTCTATGAAGGATTTGGGGGAAGAAAAACAAATCCTTGGTATGAAAATTTTCAGAGATAGGAAGAACAATAAATTGACTCTATCTCAGGTTGATTATGTTGAAAAGGTGTTGCAAAGATTCCATATGGAGAATCAATAATTTGTGAGCACACATTTGTGCTACTCCTGTTTGAGCATTAATGATTGTCATTAGTATCACTTAGTCATTTAGTCGGTAAAGGAGATAAAATAGGACAGTCAGTCAAAATACAGAGCCTATACACCGAGCAGGACACAAGGTAGATCTCTAAGTTAACCGAACATGGATTTGATCAAGTACTCTTACCAAGCCAGATGATCACTGAGTACCTAGCACAGTGGTCACCGAGCATTCATATGAACCGAGCACCCGTTAATTACCGAGTGATGAATACAGTAAAAACTGAGTAAAATAGGAAATGACATAACACTTTGAAATGGAAAAAACATCAATGCAAATGGCTCACACTAATCAAAAAATGGTTTACCAAGATCGAGATAGAATTTAATATGGATGTAAGCATTAAATTTTTTATGATTCCTATGTATTATAGATCTAGGTCATTTATTTTCAGCATTGATCTTAGGTTTTCTAAGATATTGTAAAACCCTAATTAGGTCAATTTAGTTTGATATAAAATTTGTAAAGATGTCATTATGATATTGTATCATCAATGAGAAGCCGCACTCAGGACATCAGAAGATCTATGCCTACAAGTTTTTAGTCTTGAAATTTTTTAAAGATATTGATTCACCCCTCCCCTCTCAATCTATATGTTTCCATAATCCCAACAATTGGTATCAGAGCTAGTTCTCTTGCTTTGGAAAGTTTAATCATTGAAGAGAAAAGATCTAAAAGATGGAAATGTATAAGCTTGATATGGCACTTCAGTGTAATGAGACTGATTATCATGAAGAAGAGGTAGATGATCCATTTGAGGCATCTAGATCTAGATCTGGTAGCATATCTGAAGCATCTAAAGTAACCATCTCAGATCTATCTAAAAATGATCTACATCTAACTGAATAAGTGAACGAACTACAGATCAGTCAAGAGACACAAATGGTCAGAATGATTGATGTCATGAACAATGCAAGGAAATTCAGACAAGAAATAAATTTGGATATTGAAGATAGGAGGCAAATAGTTGATAAGTTGCAAGAGAAGGAATCTGAGACACTAAGACTCACCGAGAATCACTTTGAAATCTCTAATTAGATGGTTGTCATAAATTAGGAATTCAATCAAGTAAATAGTGAGTTTACAAGGAAATTGGAAGACATCGATGAATTAAGAGAAGAAAATGAAAGATTGAAGAATGAAGTAAAGATACAACAAAAAAACAACAACAACAACAACATAATGAGATGATTAAGAAAACTAAAGACGGTACTAAACGAATGGATGAATTTATGAACAGTCAGAAAAGACTTGATAGAAGAACTGGTTTAGGCTATACCAAGCATGGAGAGTCATCAAGACAAGCTAAATAGATGAATGCCTATGTCAATCCAAGGCCAAAAAATATATCATGTTATCATTTTGGAAAATCGGGACACACATCAAATGTCTACAGAAGAAAAACAAAAGGTATTCCTAAATCCATTCCTAAATTTAATGATTATTGCTACAACTATAATAAGTATGGACATAAGGCAGACGAGTGCAGATAAAAACCAAACAGGAAACCTAAGAAACCTTATATTGAAAAACATTTTCACACTTACAATATGCATGGACACATGTCACAAGAATGTAGGACAAAGATGAAGCAAGTATGGACACCGAAAGAATTGAACAAAACATATCAACCGAGAAGGAAAAGTAATGCATATACTTGGGATTACAAAACTTGGGTTAATTGCACAGTGTGTGGTAGATATGGACATGTAGTAGAAAATTGCATGAGAAAGAATTGGAGAGGAAGATCTCGCAATTAGACAAGCACTAGTATGACATGTTTTCATTGTCACAAGGTTGGTCACTTGAGAAAAGATTGCAGAGACCGAGCACCAGAGACAAACACAAATACAAATGGAAATACAATTGAATAAATCATGAGGATAAGAAATAAAATGTGGAGAAAAGCATCAAATGACAATGTTGGATCAAGCACTGCAGTTGGTGACACCTCATACGTCAAATTAGGTGATATCACCACCTCCACCTAAAGTAATTAAGGTATGTATGGAACTAAATTTTAATCGGTTATATCTTACAATAGTTCCTTATATCTAGTGTATGAAAACCAAATCAACATGAAATGAGATGCAATATGGGATTACATGTTTAGAACTCTAAATATGTACAGTCGGTAAAAGCATGACCGAGTAAATGTTTGCTTGTCAGTGAATATTGGCAGGGTTAACCAAGTTGTAGTATCAACCGAGTAATATCTAAGTGTTAACCGAGATAAAGTCTTTGTAGTATTAACTGGGTGAAACTTTGTTTACCGAGTTGTAGTAGTAAAGTATTTAATGTGAAAGTTTGAGCACGAAAATATATTTTTGGTATAACTATGTGATGAACTTAGTCATTTCATCACACAACAATCACGAGAAGAACCATACTGACTTGAGAAAATTTGAGCGAAGAATTTCTTGAATTTTTAGAAAATATTTAAAGAGATCCCGAGCGATTTTTATCATGACCTGAAGTAAGTTTCTTAGCCACCGAGTTGTTTTACTGAATATTTATGAAGCCCTAAAATTGAGAAACAATGGCGTCTTCATCTAAGGTCATAAAATTAAAGTCTAAGAGTGACAAGAAGGTCACATTGATCAAATCTACAACCCATGATGAACCAAATTATAAGTTTCACCCTCAAATAGCCTCATAGATTGATCAAGCGGGCGCATTTTCTAGTATACCACCTAGGGTTTTGTTTGTGCATGACATTCGCACATACATTCATTGAAAAATTGGTGAAATCAAAGATTTTGAGCTTCAATCCACTTACCAAGAGCTTTGTGTAAATGGAAAGCTCAAGGATGAGCACAAATGCCTGGAGGTGAAGGGATTAATGAATGCCCTATATTTCCCAAGGTCATTTAAGATAGAGTGGATTAGGTTTTTTCTTAGCCGAGTGCATGAAGGGAAATTATGGCTAGATGAACCAGTTAAAATAACCAAGGACATCATACATGCGGTCACCGATTACCCTACTATCGATAAAGTTAAAGCCATAAGGAGTGCACCGAGGACTGAGACCAAGAAGCTTATAGGATAAGAATGGGATGGAAGAGGTATGAGAGTTAACACAATCATTGATCTAGAGATAGGTTTTGGAGAATATGTTGTCAGTTACAAGATATTTCAATCAAGTAGGCCAAAAAGTGTACCTTGTGGAGTCATGGACATTTCTTATAAGATTGTTAAGAAGGGTTTTCAATTTGACCTTGCCGAGCTTCTACTGAAACAATTGGAGGAGAACATGAGAACCATTAGGACAGTGAAGACAAACACTTGTAAGTTTGGTTCTCTACGGGTCTATACATTTTTCTACCTACAAAAATTATTTCCATCAGTCAATAATGTTGACTGGGATGTCAACCGACTAGTTATAATACAAATAATTTTATTAAGAATCTAGGTTAGAATTTTGTTACTATTATGCATGACTATTTTTTAAAATTCAAGGATAGAATGCACAAATGAAGTAGAATACTAGGTCATCTGGTAGAGAAACATAAAGAAGATATATGTTTCTTAGTAGATACCAACACTACTTTGATCAAGGTAGTAGAACCAAGGACTGCTTGGTTACCCCCAATGGGCTATGAACTAGACATTGACTAAGCTTCTAGGTTAATAAAGGCACTTCTAGCCAAGCCCAAAGTTCCAAAAGCTACTAGGTTTGGAACCTATGAAGAGGCTAAATTAAGAATAAAGATGGATCTAGTCAGAGTGAAAGTTGGTAGAAAATCCAAAAAGATGATGGACACACCGGTAAAACAATTTGGAGATGATGCAGAAGAAGAAGAAGAAGAATCAACAACTAATCCAGTTGAAGAAGAAAATGAGGAACAACTGTCAATTGGCAATAGTGAACATGAGGAGGATACCGAGTCATACAAGTATATTCAAGTTGCACCAGTAAAGGCCATAGGGAAGAGGAAACAAGCAAAAACACATGTACAAGCAAGGACAAGGTCCTCAACAACTACATTTCCACGCCTGAAGAAAGGAATTGCAAAAATAAAAAGGCCAATTCCCACTAAAACATATCAGAAGAAAAGGAGAGGTGCCCAAGTCACTACCAAGCAACCTAAAAAGAGGAGAAGGCTAATAAGATGTAAGGATGATATTGATGAAGATGATGAAGAAGATGATCAAGGTAAATTAAAGATTGTAGTAAATAAAAATTAGTTGGTAGATGAGTTAGAAAATAGTATAAAGGAGACATGGAGTCTAACTCACCCTAATTTAAATTGGTATGTATATATGACCACCGAGGATCAAGAGAAAATAGAGGAAGCTATCATACAAATGATGATTAAATTTAAAAGAGTATCTATTGAGTTTTCAAGGTATGTTCCTAAGGATTTATATGAGAAAGTATCAGCAAGATGGACATACACCCTACACATAGAGAAGAAAATGAGGGAACACTCATTGATTTTGGCAATGCCTACCTTATCTGTTACTGAGATAGAAGAAATGATGAAGTAGTATGCTAAACATTTTTTAATGAAAGGTAGAGAACTAAGCATTTTTGTAGGAGATCTTGAGGCAGTTGATGAGAATAGAAAGCTTCTATGGGCTAATATTTTGGAATCAAGGGCAAAAACTGGTCAACTTGCACTGGCTATCTTTCCCAAGAAGAAGGAAAAAAGTAAAGGAAAAGGAGTTTAGTTGGATGATGCATACATAGCCACCAAGGATCCAATACACATATTTGTTACCAAGATAGAAGATGATACTTATGCTATGGACTTTTACCCGATCGGATATAGTGAAGAATGTAAACCGAATGCTCTTGAGCAGCTAGTAACCACCGGGACAGATGATGTTTTGATTGAGGACATCACACACGGAGATCCTGATGATGTACATGATGATGAGGAAATCAACATTGTTGCAGATAATAGTGAGGAGAATGCGTCTAGTGAGGAAACAAAAGTTGATATACCAAGTGACTTACCTATATCAGTTCAAGCAATTGAGATGTCTACATAAAAGGAACCCGAAGGCTCTACACTCGGGCATCAAAAGGATACAATCAAGGGATAGGGTATAGAAGAGAAGAAAGATACAAATGAAGCTAAGAATAAAGAGGCCAAAAACAAAGAGCCAGAAATGAATACACCTGTAGATTCGGCTACAACAAACACCAAAGAAGATGCCCAAGGACAAGATACCAAGACACTAGTCACTAGGCAAGGAAAGGAAGAGAGTGTGTCTACCGAGCCAAAAAAGACAAATCCAAAAACCAAAGCTCTAGTACCTTAAAAAAATCCCCCACACTAGATAAAAAGAAAAAGAAGCATGGTAAGGGTCCTGTCACACTAGATGAAATTATTGAAATTCTTCAATGTGACCCTAGGACTTTAGACCCCGAAGCCTTAAAAAGATATGGTGAATTGTGCACACGGAAGGCTGTACATGCAAAGTTAAGGTAGGAGAGTAAAATAAAACAAGTTTTAGAGGAAGTTAGAGATATTTTGATGCAAGTAGTCCCTGACATCAATGTTGATGAGGCAACTCCCATCATTAATCAACTTGCCACTCTAACTAACCACATCAATGCCCCTGATGTAGATGCAAAAAAGAGAATGGAAGAACAGGTAGAAGAAAAAATATAAATAAAGCTAGCAGAGAAAATAAGCAAGTGGAAATCAATAAGGTCAAGCTATTAGAGGTTGTTACCAAGCTTGAAACCATTATTCAGTAGGTAATACAAATTTTGTATAAATTATGCACTATAGACCACTTCACTACTGAGCTTAGTGAAAAGATCAAGAAAATTTATAAAGAGATGCAGGTCGGTGAAAATAATTCTTTAACCGAGCCCAATGCATTTCACAAGAATTTTTCAAGAGTTCAATAACTTCAGCAGTTAAGAATTGATTTGAGGAAGCAAGAGGATACAATTAGAGACCAAATAACCAAGCTTCAGGCTGAACTACTTCCCCATCTTAATATTATGGAGTGACATGTGAATAAGGAAAAAGGCTTAGTTTCCACCTCAGAGATATCAATGTTGGAAAACATTTTTGACATGCATTTAGAGCACATTGCTCTTGAGAACCTTGAGGAATGGAAAAACCTCTTGGATTCACTAAGGAAAACCCATCAGAATATTTTTGACAAGTTGTAAGTACATTATTTATGGCATTAATTTCAAAAAGGGGGGAATTATATGTATATATATATATGCTTCTATATACTTCACACTGAGAGCATGTACAAAGGGGGAGTTCACATATGATTCACATTTTTTAAAAGTATAATCTTTTTGTAGTCAGTATATATACATAAAGTTTTGATACTAATGCCAAAGGGGTAGAATGTTAATCCTATTTGAGCATTAATGATTGTCATTAGTATCACTCATTCATTCAGTAGGTAAAGGAGACAAAAGAGGATAGTCGGTCAAAATACAGAGCCTATACATCGAGCAAGACACAAGGCAGATCTTTAAGTTAACCAAACGTGGCTTTGACAGAGTACTCTTACCAAGCTAGATGATCACTAAGTACAAAGCACAGTGGTCACTGAGAATTCATATGAACCGAGCACTAGTTAACTACTGAGAGATGAATGAACTGAACACCAAGTAAAATAGGAAATGACATAGTAGTTTGAAATGGCACAAACATCAATGCAAAAGGTTCACACTGATCAAAAAATGGTTTACCAAGATCGAGATAGAATTTAATATGGATGTAATCATTAAATTTTTAATGATTCCTATGTATTGTAGATCTAGATTATTTATTTTCACCATTGATCTTAGGTTTTCTAAGATATTGTAAAACCCTAATTAGGTCAAGTTAGTTTGATATAAAATTTGTAAAGATGTCATTATGATATTGTATCATTAAGGACCAGTCACACTCAGGACATCAGAAGATCAGACAAGGTTTTGACATAAGGATTTGATAGAAGCATTCAATTTTTTAGAATAGACATAAGGCTACCGAGTAGAAAAGAGGGATATATACATCACTACAGGGTGATATCTTTATAGTATTTCATAGATCTGAATCAGGAAAGTTTGAGTTTCTAATTATAGATACATCTTACTGTTACTCTTTAACCATTGTAGTAGATTCAAAATCTTCTAATAGGGTGGACTTAACCATTCTTAGTTAAATCTCTTAACCAAGTGCAGACTTGATTTTATTGCTAAAATACTCTAACCAGGTAGATCTAGTTGATCTTATTGTTACTCCTAATAGGGTAAGATCAATAGAAGTGATCATAATCTTGTAGCCTTAACCAACATACTTTGTTACTACAATAGTGAAGCTTTGTGGGTGTCATCCCCACCATAGTTTTTACCTTCTAACAAGGGTTTCTGCGATACCAAAATATCTATGTTAAGTGTATGAAGTTTCATGAATTATTTATTGATTAGGTTGCATGCATTTACATTTTTAATTGTATTTGAATGTATGTTACATACAATGGAATTCAGTCGGTTAATGTTATCTATGCCTACACATTTTTAGTCTTGAAAAGTTTTAAAGATATTGATTCATCCCTCCCCTCTCAGTATATATATTTCCATAATCCCAACACTTTTCCTAGTTATTTGAAATTGACTAAGGAGATGAGTCCAAAGACATAAGAGGAGGAAGAAAAAATGTCCAAGGTACCATATGCCTCCGTTGTACACAGTTTGATGTATGCCATGGTATGTGCTAGACTAGATATTGCACATGTTATAGGAGTTGTCAGCAGGTATATGAGTCATCCTGGATTTGAGCATTGGAATGCAATAAAATGGATTCTTAGATATTTGAGAGGTACATCCAATAAATGTTTATGTTTTAGGGGCTCTAATATTTATTTAGAAGGCTATGTTGACTCAGATTTGGTAGGGGATTTAGATACTAGGTGGAGTACCATAGGTTATGTATTTACTATTGGTCCAACAAGAGTGAGTTGGATTTCTCAACTACAAAAGGTGGTTTCTTTATCCACTACAAAGGCAGAGTATGTTGCTACTACAAAGGTAGATAAGGAGATGATATGGCTAAATTTTTTCTTGGAAGAGTTGGGGAACTCATAGACTGGAAATTATCTATTTACATATAGCCAGAGTGTCATCCATCTTTCAAATAATTATGCCTTGCATTCAAAGACCAAACATATACAGTTGAGGTATCACTTCATTCAGTTGGTATTGGATAATCGATAGTTAAAGTTGGAAAAGATACATACAAAAGAAAATCTAGTTGATATGTTTAGAATGGAAGTGGCAAGGGAGAATTTTAACTCCTCTTCATCTTTGATTGGTCTTCACAATTGAAAATAATAAAAAGAATAGTAGAGTCCAAGGTGCATCAATCTAGTGGGAGCTTTAGGGGTAGTAGTGTTTCTACAGGATCAATCTCCAAGTGGGAGGTTTCTTAGTGTGGATTCTGATTAGTCCTCAAGTGGGATATTTTTGGTTTGTGGTGACTAATCAGGAAAGTACTGTACACTTTTCATTTATCATGGAGTTCAGGGAAACTACCTAAAAAAAATTTTGAGGGGGGTTAACTCGTCAAGCATTATTTGAGTTGACATGTCAATAATTTCCCTAGGTTGACTCATCAATATTTTCCCTAGGTTGACTCATGAAGTATTTTTAGGGTTATCTTTTTTACCGCATAAGTCTTTTTATGATGGCTTAGGGTTAGAGTTTTCTCAATATATGAGAATTTCATAGCTTCTTGTAGCAAAATTGAGTTGCAAGGGATTGTAGATTTTAACATGTTGAAATTATTGGATAATAAGATTAGAGACTTTATTTGGTAGACATAGCCCAAGATTGGGTGAACCACATTAAATATTTGTGTCTTCTTGTTACACTTATGTGTGCTTTATTCCTTTTCATTATTGGTTATATTTGCATGTAACTGTTAAATTTTTTTCTGCTAATCCTAAAAAATTTCTCTCAAAGAAGAAGATATACATCCATCTATCTTCATTCAAGTCTTCTCTCTCTTCTCCTCAGTTGAATTTATTGTGGTAAATTTTAACATCTATTACATAAGATTTTTTCTTTTCATAATTTCCTTTTGGGTTTTTGTGTTTAGTCAAGGCTATTGCATCAACATATCTGAGCACATTTAAAGAAGCATTTTTATCTACAAGGTATGATATGCTTCATTTTATAGATCTATCTTCTACTACTTGAAACCACGCTTTTCTTTATTTATTTCAATTTAAGGTTGATTCCTAAACAAGGGTTTGACCAAGGAAAACCCCTTTATCCAACCTTCTTCCCCATTATTTTGTGTAAATGTATAGGTTACAGAGTCGTCAGATTAGATCTAGGTAGATTAGGAACCATCAAGATGATTTGTTAAAACTTTAGACGAAAACACGAGAAACACATTTCCATTATCGTCATGTCCTAGGAACACATCTCCATTATCATCACGTTCCTACCTTTTTGAGATCATATTTCAGTCACGTGTCTGTTATGTCTTCTAATTTTCATTTCTATGGATTTGTGCTCACTACCTATCTATTATAATTTGTTTTTACCATTTTTTTAGTAACTTTTTAAATCGATCATTTACACTATATTATCCTTCCATCTGCACTTTCCTATCTAAATTCAACCATATTCTTAGTGAAGGATAATTGTCTCCATTTAGCACTTGAGTCTCATCTTGAGCATAATGGGGGAATCTTCTTTTTGAATGTACAATTGTAGAAAAGGGAGTTGATTTTCCTTATTTACATTGCTTCCCATTTTCCGCTATACATTTTGGTGAGCATGAATCATAAAGTTTCCACTTATGATTTTTGGTAATAGATCTCATTGTTTGCTAAAATTTCATTAACATGGAGTTTACTAAGTTAGATTAGTGTGTGATAACCTATGTTGTTACATTTATCCTTACTTCTCATATGTAGTGAATCAAAATTTATTTCATTTTATGATGTTTTTATTCCTCCATGGTATTATTGCATATGGAATTATGAGGGTAAAAAATATATTTCTTCCTTACAAGGCATATGTCAAAACCATTATCAATATTTCATCTAGTTTTATCTTTCACATTTTAACAAAATAAATGGCACATGTTGATAATATAAGGGTTTTTGTCAATGAACCTAAATATAACACCAATATAAATATTCCTAATCCTAATCCTATAGTTCTTAATGATCATGATGATAGAGTTCTAGCTCCTAATGATCCAATCTTAGTGAGACCTAGATTGTATGTTCCTAAGCCCACTTTAATGGATAGTCTTATGGAGGCTAATTTAAGAAATCCCTTAGAAGATCTTAAAAAATCTTCCTTTATCAAAGCATTACTCATAATCCTTATGTTGAACATTTTCTTGATAACTTCTCTCCTAGTATTTTAAGTAAACAAAAAGATCTTGATAAACCTTCTTCTTCCTCACCACCTAAAGATGATAGGAATGGTGATACTAATATCCCTAAAGAGAACATCCCTCCTCATATTCCTCTTTATACTACACATTTCCATAAAGCTCAAGATAAATCTCCTTCACCCTTTACAATAAAATCCAATTACAATGTGGGATATGGTATCACCACTCAATAAGCTTACAATGGGTTAGGACTTGGAATTAATGAACAAGGTATTAAGGTTCCTATAGATCCTCCTACACAAGTCACTAGGTGTATTCTAGGTTTCATACCTCAAGATGCTAATTTTCCTTCTTCATCTCAACCAAAACCTTCGCTTGACATTATTTTACCACCACCATCAATTTTCCCATCCCCTTTTGATGACCAATTGGCTTTGTCTAAAAGAATATTTTGGAGAATTAAATATCAACCTAATATTTTGTTTCCTTATCTAAATTTTCCAAAGAATCAAAGGCCTATTAATGGTGAATTTCTATGTCAATTTCATCATAGCAATAAACACTCTATTGATGTTTGTATTAAATATAGAAAAAAATTTCAAGATTTGGTAGATATATCTCTTCTTTCTTTAACAACGGATCTTATGGTTTTTCTTGATATTAAAAATATACCTTAGCATCTCTTTTTCCTATTATGTTTCTCTCCATTATGTAAATTTGGTAGATTACATTATTGAGGGCTCTTTTCTTTACATAATGTGCATTGTGAGCATCATAATAGGAAGTCTTCATTGTTTCTCCATATCTGGAGGGGAGTTTGCTTTATCTCATTTTTGTCTCCTTGAAAGGGATCCATTATCTCTTTGTTGGATACATATTTTATACTATGATATCCTTTCATACATGGACTAGTTTGTTTAGGATATTTCTCTCTAATGGGATTAATATCCTTCTTTACAATCTCTTCCTTTCATGGAAGTGCATATCATATATAATTGATTTATCCACTAAGTTTTCATAATGTAATATCCTTTTCCTCTATGTCTTCATTACATATTTATGGTTGTTTGTTATTTTATGATAGTACATCCTTTTCGGTATGGGATTATTTTTTTCATGCAAGATACTTACATCTTTGCTTAAAAATATTTTTCATGCCTCAAAGGGCATGTTTAACCTAAACTAGTCTTAACTTTAGGGGCTCGTTATTGTTTCTTATCCCATTTTCAAATTATATATCTTATAGTATGGTGTCCTTTCTTGCATCAATGTATTTGTTTTACTTTAGAATTTTCTCTTTTTCAGAATATTTTGTATCCTAGTTTACATCTTTTTCTTTCTTGAAAGTGTATGTCTATTATAAGAAAAATCTCACTAAGGGTGTACATTATATTTTCCCTTTCCTTCACACTTTAGGTGAAAGGTTTCATATGCTCATATTCCTCTTCGTCTTCCTTTCTAAGGATCTAATTTCCTTAGTATAGCAGCATTTGTTTCTCATGTGATATTCTTTTTTATAAGGAATTATTTTTCTTGATTAAAAATTATCTCTTATGAAAGAGGTATGTATCCCTCATCATAGCCTCTTCTTTATATACAAAATACATTCATCCTAAAAAAATTCTCTTACTTTAGGACTTAGAGTATGTTATCCTTTATCAAGAATCCATTTTCACCTAGTGATAGGGGGCTAAAAGGGTGCATTCTTGTTCTCTTACCCTCTTTGTCTTGAATATGTTGTCTTTTTTCAAGATCTCCTCTTTAGGGTATATGTCTTGCAACCAAGATCTCTTCCTTTCAAGGGTCTCTTCCAATTTTCATATATCCTTTCACAATTATCTATTTTCTCAGCTAACATGAGTTTTCACTCTTTGCCAAAGTTATGGCATACATTGTTGTTTAAAGGATATCTCCTTGTTGGAAGTAGGTATCCTTGTTCTCTTTTCCTTATGATTCCACCTATATTTACATAATATGGAGTGGGGCATACATGTGGCCTCTCTTTAATATTATGAATATTGTTGTTTATTTATCCCTAAGGAGACAATGCTTTTCTTAGGACTGATCACTTTTTATTTTTGGATCCCCAAGGAGACAATGCTTTCGTTAGGAATGATCCCATTTTTTTATCCCTTTGGAGAGAATGATTTCCTTAGGCATGGTCATTTTTATGGATCCTCATGGAGATAATTCTTTCCATATGACTGATCCCTAAGATATCCCTATGCACAAAATAACTTTTCAATTTGCCCCTGAGCACAAAATTTCAAAGCCACCCCATGCGCAAAATTTTTAAGGTAGAATTGACTAGCATAATGCAGCTCGCTAGACCATAAATTATCCTTCCTTCCTATTTTAGATGAGTGTAACTAGCATAACACAACTTTCTATCCTTTCTACTCTTCTCCTATAGATCACCTACCATAACACAACTTTCCAACCCATTGGATTCATGGTCTCTTTCTCTCTCTTCTTTCCATTCTCTCATAGCTATGCTAGTGGGTTAGACCATGGATTTTTGTATTATTTTTTGTGATTCTCTTATATTTTCTATGTGATCACTTATTCTCTTTCAATATCTTTATAAATATTTTATTCATGGTTGAGACGTTTTCAATCGAGTTATATTCTACTAGTTGATTTGGAGTTTTGTTTTAGTACTAACCCCTCTTTTTTTGTGTGTCTTTATCTTTATCTTTCCTTTCCCTTTTTTCTCATTCCCTTGCTCATGGATTTTTGATTTGAGATCCTTCATTTGGGGGCTTTCATCATCAAACTTAGTGATGTCTTACATCTTTTTGATTCTCCCATGATTATCTATCATCTCTCCTTATCTTTCTCTCTTTCTTTATTTACAATGAGCATGAGCTTATTTCATACTCTTGATAAAGTGGGGGATAATTGAATCATCCTAAATTGCAAGCACCTAATTTGTGTATAGTTTAAGTATAATTTTGTACCTACTTTAGTGTATTGTCTATTGTAGGACCTCATATGGCACTTACTAGATACCTAAATTTAAATATGGGTCCTCCTTTATTTGCAATATTTCTTAAATTCAAGGTTGGAACTTATTTATAGGTGTGCTCCTATATTTTTCCTCCAATCAGATAATTTATTTCCTCATCTAGATCATATATAATATTTTTATCCTTTGTGACTTATCTCAACCCCAAAATGAGCCATACTCTAAAATCTCATACATACCAAATATCAATGGAACCCAAATAAAATTTGGGCTCATCCTCCTAGGTATATGTTTCCATTGGTGGCATGTCCTAGGTAGATGGGGCCCAAATTTGGCCTAGAGGCCCATGCCAAGGTCTTGGGGAAGATCTGGTTGTGTGGTCAGTCTTCTTAATTCTTAACCCACTAAATGATGTGAGATGTATATAAACCCTCTATCTCTTCTCATTTTGCAATCATGATCTATTGTTAAGTGCATCTATTATTGTGATCAATCTATCAAGTGTAAGGAAGAAATTTAAGAAATCAAGAACCATCAAGTCCAATCATTCAAATACTCAATCTTTTCAAGAAATCAAATTTTTTTTCTTCCATAGATCTATCTTCTTTCCTCCATTGGAGGCCAAGGAAAATATTTTTCTATCAAGGAAGATCTACATCCATCCATCTTCATTCAAGCCTTCTCTCTCTTCTCAATCAAACATTATGGTGAATTACAACATCTATTCCATAAGGTTTTGTCTTTCCATGATTTTATTTTGGGTTTTTGTGTTTAGTCAAGATATTGCATCAACATATCAAATCACATTAAATAAGTATTTTCATCTACTAGGTATGATATGAGTCATTTTCTAAATATAGTCTCTACTACATGACAACACACTTTCCTTTATTTCATTTCAAGGCTGATTCCTAAATAGGTTTTTACCAAGGAAAACTCATTTATCTAACCTTTTTACCCATTTTTCTATGTGTAGGTACAAGTTATAGAGCCATTGGATCAAATTTGGGTAGATCAAGAACAATCAAATGATTTGTGAAAAATTTAGACAAAAACACCAAGAATGCATTGCCATTTTCATCATGTCCTAGGAATACGTCACCATTTCCATCATATTCCTACCATTTTGAGCTCAAATTTCATTTATAGGTCTATTTTGTCTTTTGATTTCCATTTCTATGAATTTGTGCTAATTGTCTATTTGTTATGGTCTACTTTTTACCATTTTTTTAGTAACTTGTTAATCAATCACTTACATTACATTATCCTTTCACTTTCACTTTCTTATCTACATTCAACCATATAATTAGTGAAGGATCATTGTCCCCATTTAACGTTTGAGTCTCCTTTTGAGGCTATTAGGGGAATCTTCCTTCTGAATATGTAATTGTGAAAAAGGGAGGTAATTTTCCTTATTTACATTTCTTCCCTTTTACCACTGTACAATACCATTATATCTATCATTGATTTTTTTGAGAAATATACACTAAAAACCTCAAAACTAAGTGTAACCTATGCATTACCATTCTAAACAAGTTACAATTTTTGTATGTGCATATCATTCATGCATGCACATGAAAGAAAAAAGGAGGATAAAAAGGTTTTAAGAGAGTATCTTCTCTATATTAGAGATGATCGTAGTCATTAGTCTAAATTTTTGTAAGGATGCTTTGAATTTTTCTAAGATAGTTTAAGGGAAAGAAATATAAAATACAACCAACACATAATATTGTCAGATAACTACACCTCATAATTCAAGAATCCAATGATGTTCTATTGGTTGGCTAGGATGCATGTGAAAAGTGGTGTAAAACTTTTTTGGAATTTTACCAAGACTAGACATGGAAAGGGAGAGCATGATGGTGCAAGAGCATGTGAAAAAATAACCCTTACTAGAGAGGAATTGAAGTACGAAGTGACATCAAGTTAATAGATGCAAAAATGATTATGGAATGGTGTAACTCTATGATGGGACTAGGTAAGGAAGGTAAGTCTATGATTTATAGATATTTTTGGTTGATATGTGAAACTAACATTAAAAACTATCAATATTGTTGTACTCTTATAGGATCAAGTGACATGCACTCATTTAGAAGTTCAAATTCAAGGTCACTAGTTATTTATACTAGACAGATTGTGTGTTTTTGCTCTTCATGTATGATTTTTTTGTGGGAAGAATGTGGATACCAATAGTGGTTTGACCAATGGTATTGTATACATTTGGTTCCCATTGATACATATAAGGTTCCTAAATCACTGCAATTGAACCAAATGGAACCATCAATAGATTTCAACCATATATCTGACCTAACTGAACCGGATAATTTTTCAACTTATTATTTAGGTGAAATTAATTTTTAACTCATTTTATTATGATTTATATTTTTTTGGGTATTAATTTATCATTTTATAAAATGTAGGCCATGTGTATGCAGTTGTTGTAGATGAGAACAATGAAGAAGGAATAGATTATTATTTTTACCATTTTATTGAAAGCAAAAAAAATGACAACCACAATCATTACTGGAGAGAATATTGAGTATCCAATAGGGTTTGTTGTTGTGACATGGACATGTCTTAGAAGGTACCCTATAAAAAAATATTATGTGTGGTTGTTTGAGGACTTTGACACACATAGACATATTTTTCATTACTCTAATCTAGTTGCAACAAGTATTCAATTGATTTAAGTATTGTGGTAGACCTCTTAACAAGAATTTATGGAAAGCTCATGAATCTGACCATGAGGCAATAAATGACACAATAAGGGTTAGAGTTGATCCAATAGGTTCACTTGATTAATTATGGCCCATCTAAAAGTTTTCAATCTCTTGGAGCATTACAATGAAGAATGATTCTACAGAAGGGTAGAATAATTTTGAGAATTTTTTATAATTTTTGGTGAAACTTTGTAAAAAGAAAATTATATATATGAATGGCCATGATTTTATCTATACATATTTAGAGGCTAAATTTTATATATAAAAATGGTAATAAGCTATCATGTGCATATCTAGATGCCAGGTTTTGTATATATAAGTAGCCATGATATGATTTGTACATATTTAGAGGCCAAATTTTGTATATCTTAATTTTTTACCATCTGATTATAAATGCATAAATGAATTTTGTATTGTTATATTTGTACAATGACACTTTCACTTGTTCTTGTATTCAATTTATGTTAGTAATTTAGTTATGTTGTGCAAGGTATTTCATTACATAATGTTGTAAGGTAACCCTTTTTATTTCTTGTAACTTTATATGAAAGGTTTTTAATAACCCAAGTCAATTTGTCTACTTTATCTTTAGCTATAAGTGGCTTACTTCATTTAGTTTCATTTGGGCTGAGGAGTTTTACATCAGCTCTCTAAAATATTTTAGTATATGCTCTCATATTTCTCTCTATGTTAATTAGCTCATGGACCTCTTTCTTGATGGTAATTATCTCATGGACAACACCTATTTCCCAACATGTCTAACTTTCCATGTAAAATGATGCCTTCCTCTCTTGAATATCTCTATAATGATCTCTTGTATCCATTTTAAGTCATTTGGATCTAAAAACATGTTCTAGGATATACTATACTAGATTTTCCACTCTTTAGCAAAAAGAGATAAACTTCATTGTATTATCAAGTATCCAAAATATCAACAAAGAATTGACATTTATTTAATGACTATGCTATATTTTTTTCAAGATGAGAACCAAAGAATCACATCCTTGATAATGTCATAGACCTAAAATATCCCAAAGAACACCTAGTCATAATTGAATAATTCCATCAGGTAAGGTATCTCACACTTAATTATATAATTTTATATTTAATTTATCAACTTTTTCATATCCTCCCAATGAGTAAATATATAAATACTTATTTTTGCCTATTTTCCAACTTACACCTAGCTAAAATAATTAAATGTTAATATTGCATTATGCTTGATGCAGGAGCATCCTGGGTCTTGAGCAATCTTGCATTGCCAAAAATATTTCTTGTACCTGTCTATTGTTTTTTTTGTAGCCGTTGTTGTTGTTTGTTTCTTGACTTGCAAAGTTATTGTGGTGTTGAAGACCTAATCTTGAGAATTCTCCTAAGGGAACACATCCTAATTCATTTGGACTTGGAAGTTATCACAATTTTCCTTGAGCATCAATTTTTTGCTAGTTTCGCTCATGAAACGTGTGGTATTTCATCTTGTGTGGTTCCGTACAAGGAAATTGCAGCTTGCACGATTGGGGATCTATTCTTGGATCATCTATGGACCTAAATGCAACTTCACCTCGTGGTTTTTTATTTCTTGCTTTAGTTTTGGTTTCTCCTCCTAAGTGGATCTATATTGTAATTAAATGTCTAACTGGCCCACTTGTGGCTTTTTTGGCTATATATTTGGAGCTTAGGTTTTTTAGTAGTAAGGAAGTAGGTAGAAGAGTAGATACATCATTGGAGTAAGCTGACATGTGAGATGAGACTCTGAATTTGTAATTCTTTTTGTATAAGGCCGAAACTCAGAAGGCCTCACAGTCGGGCATGTTGAAAGATATAATATAATTGCACCAGTGTAGTACCAGTTGCTTGTCTCATATCGATTGGGTTTCACTTCTTTCATGTGGTTTTCATATTGCTTCAGTATGTAACTCTTCTCAGGGCATGTTTGTGGGATTAAGTAGTCTCAATTAATCTTGATTCTACCTTTAGCCACCCTTCCCCTGCGTCAAGTGGTATCAGAGCGAGTTCTTTCTTGTGGATTAGATTGTGGAGAACCTTGTTGGATTGGTTGTAGGGTGGAAGATCTGAGATCTAACCTATAACTTGCAGAAGGTTATGATCTTGCTGGAACCTGATTGAAAAGATGGTTTGTGGTAGAGGAAATGATAATGCTATCATGGATATGTTGAGGTAGATTGCAACTAGGCTTGAAGCTATAGCGATAGCCCAGAGAAGAGGTGCACATCTTGAAGATGTTAGTGATGAAGAAGAGGCAACACCTAATCTTGAACCTAAAGTTGAACAAGATGAGGAAAGACTCTTGAGAGTTTTGTCTAAGGCTAACTCCAGACCTGTAGTTAAAGTTGCTTACTATGATGGAAGACTTGAGACTGATGCACTTTTGGATTGGATCTCTGAGATGGATAAGTACTTTGAGTATGAAGGTACTCATGATAATAAGAAGGTTAAGATAGCAGTGAAAAAGTTGAAAGGTCATGCATCTCTTTGGTGGGATCATTTGCAAACTAAGAGACAAAAGATAGGAAAAGAAAAGATCAAGACATGGATGAAGATGCCTGGAAAGATGAAGGAGAAGTTCCTTCCAACTGACTACCAAGTTAGTTTGATGAGAAAGATGCAAAATCTGAGACAAAAGGACATGAGTGTGAAAGAATATACTAAGGAATTTTACAAATTGGATATCAGATCTAGACATGTGGATGATGAAGTTGAGAAGGTGGCTAGATACCGAAATGGTCTGAGGACATCGATTCAAGATGAGATCAACTATGTTAAAATAGATAGTGTGGAAGAAGCATACCAATTTTCTTTAAAGGTAAAATAGAGATTAACAAAGAGACATGAACAAAGACAAAGAGGAAGAGGTGGTAGATTTCAGAGAAGTAGAGGCAGACCTTATGAAGAGAGTAGCAGATCTGACAATGCAATGCAAGATAAAGGTTGGAAAGATGAACCTACTGGTATAAGAGGTAATTACTCTAGAGGTAGCTATACTAGTTACTCTAGGAATAAAAATAGTGGGAAAAGAGAAGAGCAATCTTGGTTTAAAG
The DNA here is from genome assembly GCA_027943335.1 of Chamaecyparis obtusa. Lineage (NCBI taxonomy): Eukaryota > Viridiplantae > Streptophyta > Pinopsida > Cupressales > Cupressaceae > Chamaecyparis > Chamaecyparis obtusa. Next base: position 1,440,846 of record BSBK01006134.1, on the reverse strand, counting down.
GTACTTGTTACAAATGTGGTGAATAAGGACATAGAGCTTTTGAATCTACTAACTCTAGAGGTAACGGAAGAAATAATTTTTCTTGTGAAGAAGTTGAGGGATTATCTAATGAACCTGAACATGGTGAGAACTTGATGTTACGAAGGATCTTGTGGAATTTGAAGAAGATGATGAGGAACCTATTCTGAGGAAAATTTTATTCAGAACCAGATGTAAGATCGCTGATAAATGTTGCAAGGTAATCATTGATAGTGAAAGTTTTGATAATTTGGCATCCGAAGAGTTGGTTAACAAATTGTAGTTATAGGGATTGAAACATCCTAAGCCTTACCATATTTCTTGGATCTAGAAGGAGCATAAGCTACTTGTAAGTGAACAATGCCTTGTTAAATTCAAAATTGGGAATTATCATGATGATGTTTTGCGTGATATTATGCCTATGGATTGTTGTCATATTCTTTTGGGTAGACCTTGGTAATATGATAGGAAAGCTTTGTATGATGGTAGATTGAATCAATATAATATTTGGATGGATGGGAAGAAACAAGAATTATCTCCTTTAGTAGAGAAGTTTCATGAAGGTCACTATACTATAGTCAAAGTATGCTTGGTTGATGGTAAAAATTTTGCAAGATAAATGAAAGAACATAATGTTTGTTTTACTTTAATTCCAAGGAAAATTGAGAAACAAGATGAGTTAGAACATGCACCTAAGGCTAAACCTTTGTTGACTGAATTTCATTACATCATTTATGATAATGTACCTGATGGTTTACTACCTATGAGAAGTATAAGTTACTGTATGGATTTGATACCTGGAGCAAGTTTGCCTAATAAAGCACCACATAGGTTGACACCTGATGAAAAGACCGAGTTGAATGGACAAGTGTAAGAATTTATTGAGAGAGGTTTGATTAGGGGAAGTTTGAGTCCTTGTGTAGTACCTATTGTGTTAGCACTAAAAAAGAATGGAGAATGCAGAATGTGCACTGATTCTAGAGCTATAAACAAGATAACAGTAAAGTACAAATTTCCTTTGCCTAGGATGGATGAAATAATGGATAGTTTGAGTGGAGAAAATTATTTCACAAGATTGATTTGAAGAGTGGTTATCATTAGATTAGAATTAGAGAAGGGGATGAATGGAAAATTTCTTTTAAGACTAATGAATAGTTGGTTATGCCTTTTGGTCAGATTAATGCACCTAGTACTTTCATGAGACTGATGAATGAAGTTTTGAAAAGATTCTTGGGTAAGTTTTTGCTTGTATATCTTGATGACATTTTGAAATTTAGTAAGAGTAAGGAAGAACATCTTGAGCATATCAAACAAGTATTGCAAAGATTGAAGGAAGAAAAGTTGTTGATTAATTTGAAGAAATGTTTATTTATGAAAGAAGAGATTGTGTACCTTGGTTTTGTAATTTCAACTGATGGATTGAAGATGGATCTTGAGAAAGTAAGAGTTATACTTGATTGGCCTACACTAGAGAATGTTGGAGAGGTAAGATCATTTCATGTATTGGCAAGTTTTTATATGAATTTCATTAGAAATTTTAGCTCTATTTGTAATGCTATGACTAAAACTATGAGAGGAGATAAAAGGGATTTCAAATGGACACATGGAGCACAAAAGAGTTTTGAAATATTGAAACAAAGAATTGCAGAGTTGCCTACACTTGCTTTGCCTGATTTTAATAAAGTTTTTCAAGTTGAATGTGATGCTATTGGAAGTACCATTGGAGCTATTTTGAGTCAAGAAGCAAGACTTGTAGCTTTCTTTAGTGAAAAATTGAATGATGCTAAGAGAAAATATTTAGTTTATGACCAGGAATTCTATGCTATTATTCAATCTTTGAAGAAATGGAGACATTATTTGATGCCTAAATATTTTGTGTTGTATACTGACCATAAAGCTTTGCAATATTTGGGAAGTCAGAATAAATTGAATCAGAGACATATGAAGTGGGTTGAGTTCTTGTAGAATTTTCCTTTTCATTGAAGCATAAAAGTGGATAGTCAAATAAATTTGTTGATGCCTTAAGCCAAAGAAGAAATTTGTTGATAGAAATGAGAGTTGAGGTACTTGGTTTTGATGATTTGAATTGTTTATATGAAACTAACCTTGAATTTGCAAAATGTTGGAAATCTTGTAAGGAACAAACATTGAGTGATAAGTGGACTGATTATTTTATTCAAGAAGACATGTTGTTTAAGGGAGTTCAGTTGTGCATACCTAGAGGATCTATGAGAGAAAACATAATAAAGGAGAAACATAGTGGTGGAATTTCTAGACATTTTGGGATTGATAAGACTGTGAATTTGATTTCAAAAAGATACTTTTGGCCACAAATTTATAGAGATGTACAAAGAATGGTTAGAGAAAGCAAAATTTTCCAAACATCAAAAGGAACTAGTTAGAATTTGGGATTTTATACACATTTTCCTGTACCTAATAGACCTTGGGAAGATGTGAGTATGGACTTTGTTCTTGGATTGCTTAGAAATCAGAGAGGTAGTGATTCTATTTTGGTAGTGGTTGACAAATTTTCTAAGATGGATCATTTCATACCTTGTAAGAAGACATCTGATGCATTGCATGTAGCTGAATTATTTTTCAAGGAAGTGGTAAGATTGCATGGGTTGCCTAAATCTATTGTTTCAGATAGAGATATTAAGTTTACTGGTTACTTTTGGAGAGCACTTTGGAAGAAGATGAATACAAAATTGAAGTTTAGTTCTACATTTCACCCTCAGATAGATGGACAGACTGAAGTTGTGAACAGAAGTTTGGAAAACTTGTTGAGATGTTTAGTTGGAGATAAGCTTGCTAATTGGGATTTAGTTTTGGCACAAGAAGAGTTTGCATATAGTAATTCTATGAATAGAAGTACTAAGAGGAAACCATTTGAGATTTTTACTGGATTTTATCCTAAGGGAACCATAGAGTTGAGAAATTTACCTAATGAGACAAGAAGAAGTGCTGAAGCTGAGGATTTTGCAGTATACATGAGAACTTTTCATCTGAAGTTAAAAGGAATTTAGAGGATAGTAATATGAAATATAAACAGAGAGCAGATAAGAGAAGGAGACATAAATCTTTTGAAGTTGGAGATGATGATATGATTCATTTGAAGAAGAATAGATTTCCATTTGGTACCTACAACAAGCTAAAAATGAAGAAGTTCAAACCTTGTAAGATTCTGAAGAAGTTTGACAGTGGAAATGCTTATGAAGTAGAATTACTGGGAGACATGGATATATCACCTATATTCAACATTTCTGATATCTTTATGTACTTTGAATCAAATAATGAAATTGAATATGATCTAAATTACCCTAAGAAGGATAGAGACAACATTGAGAATATCTTGAATAGTAGAGTGAGCAAGAGTACAAGAGGAAAAGACTACATGGAATACCTAGTTCAGTGGAAAGACAAGCCAATTGAAGATAGTTCATGGATTACACAAGCTAAGTTGGATATTTATGATTCAGGTCAGAACATGAGCAGTGCATGATGTGGACATCAATTCTTTTTTTACCCCAGGTGTCTGATGTAGGATCATCTTGGGTCTTGAGCAATCTTGCATCGCCAAAAATATTTCTTGTTTCCTGTACCTATCTATTGTTTGTTTTCTAGTCATTGATGTTCTTGGTTTCTTGCCTTGTGAAGTTAATGCGGTGTTGAAGACTTAATCTTGAGAATTATCCTAAGGGTACACATCCTAATTCATTTGGACTTGGAAGTTATGACAATTTTCCTTGGGCATCGATTTTCTGCTAGTTTCGCTCATGAAACATGTGGTATTTCATCCTGCGTGGTTCCGTACAGGGAAATTTGAGCTTGCGCAGTTGGGTATTTGTTCTTGGATCATGTGTGGACCTAAATGCAACTTCTCCTTGTGTTTTTTTATTTCTTGCTTTAGTTTTGGTTTCTCCTCCTAAGTGGACCTATATTGTAATTAAATTCCTAACTGGTCGACTTGTGGCTTTGCTAGCTATATATTTGGAGCTTAGGTTGTTTAGTAGTAAGGAAGTAGGTAGAAGAGTAGATACATCATTTGAGTAAGTTGACATGCGAGCTAAGACTTAGAATTTGTAATTCTCTCTGTATAAGACCAAAACTCGAAAGGCCTCACAGTCGGGCATGTTGAAAGATATAATATAATTGCACCAGTTTTTTACCAGTTGCTTATCTCATATCCATTGGGTTTTCACTACTTTCATGTGGTTTTCATATTGCTTCTGTGTGTAACTCTTTGCAGGGCATGTTTGTGGGTTTAAGAAAACTCAATTGACCTTGATTCTACCTTTAGCCATCCTGCCCCTGCGTCAATGCCTATAGGTGTGCCTAGGTTCACTTCTTTAGACTCGTGGAATTGTACTCCTTTAGGAGAAATGAACCAACTTGATTTAGTTAATGCAATTATCATGGTCAGTGAAAACATCATGATCAATTTCTTTTTGATGACTCACTATAGCATAGAAAATCATGGAATGTAAAAATCTATTTTTTCCAACTAGGAATGGAGACCTTAGTGGAATTGACCACACAAAGGCCTAGATTTGTTCCAACTACTAATCAAATGGGATAAACAAAAAAAACAAATCCAATAAATTCATGACCTCAAGGCCAAAAACTACATTTTTATTGATCAAGAAAGATACTTTTCCCCCTTGACCATTTCTATACTCCTTGGAGACCTCTACACATGTCAAAATGCCTCTTAAAAATAATAATATTGTCCCTAAATGCATTAAATGTATTGTAATGAATCCTAAATGTCTTAAAGGATTTGAAACTACTGCTAGATTTTTGTAAAAGGCTCCAAATATATCTTTAATATCCTCCAAGTTGTTCTTAACTACCTCTTGACTTTTCTTTTGTTTTCTCCAACTCATCAAACTACTGAAATAGTCTTCCAAGATTGTAGGCTATGTGATTTTAATGCATTCCTTTGGGTAGAAAGTATCTTTCCCACACATCAAAAAGCCATTAGAAAGCTCAAAACTACTCTTTCATTGTTCTTTACATACTTTTGATCAGTTGCTCTCAAGCTTCATTGTCATGATTTATTTGATATTGCTTAACATTTTTTTCTAAAATAATATTCATTATGCATTTTTACAATGTATATTCCTCCTCCTTTTTACATGGTCTTCACTTCATTTATGTTCACACATCAATCATTTATTCATTATTTCTTTTGTTTTCCTACAACTTTATAGGACTTTGAGGCTTCCAATACCTCGTGCATCTTCTCTTTTGAAGATTTATGCATCTATTTCATGAAGAACCTTTCACCTTTGGATTTTTCATTCACTACAATGATATTCTTTGCACCTCGTGATTGTGTCAAGCCCTTCTTCATGTTGTTTTTGTCATCACTCCTTCATCGTTCCCTCTTGGTATTCACTATCATACACTAATCTAAAAATACATTCATGACCCTTTTGTTGTCCTTTACCATATGAACGCTCTTTAAATTCTATTTTTTCAACAAAACACACAAGGTTTCTATAATTTCATGTTACCATCTACCTCTAGTTTTTGTAGTTCACATTATCATACCACCTTTGATCCTAAGAAATGTGTGATGCATGCATCTTCTCAAATTTGACTCATGTTGTCCCTTGGAATATCATTTTGTGTAGTATGAGGGCATTATTTTCATAATTAAGTACTTACTATCATTTTTATAGAAATATCCCCCTTTTAGTTTGGTCATTGTGTGATGATTTGCATTGTCAATTTATCATCCATTTACTTCTGAGTAGACACTCTGACATTAAAAATAGTACTTCAAGTACCCTTGTGTTAAAAATTGTCATAAGGTATGGTAGATTGTGTGTTGTGCACCTTTCATTGTTATTATTATCTACATCATGATGCATAATATGCAAGGGTATTTCATCCACTTTCAAATTTCCTTGCAAGTGGTTGGCATCCTTTATGTGTGATCTTTTGTACTAGGCATAAACATGACTTTATATCTTACTCAAGATTGTTTTATTATTTTATATAATAGTACTTATTGTCCTTGATCAAGATGTCTCTTCATTCTCATTGCAATGTCTTTATAGATCTAATTTCATAACTAGTTTGACAAAACTATTATCATTTTGATGAAGATGTTTGAGTCCAAGAGCATGAAGTGTTGAAGTGGTATTTTAATTTTTGGAAACAAATCATATTGGAAGTGATATAATAGTCATACCAATAGTGCATTGGATCAACTAAGTATAGATACTAAGTGTTCAAGTGTATCAGTTGCAGGGTACTCATTTGTGGAATAGATGATCAGTGATAAAGATTTTGGAGCTTTTAGGTTATGCGGTTCATGTGGAAGCATTAACAGTATCATATAAATTTATCTAGAATTCTATCATCTAATTCACAGTACATGAAGAGATTTGAGGAAGGGAACATGTTATATTGGATATAATAGAGTACCGACAGATTAAATTTGATGGAATCGGTAAACTGGTGGAGAAAAAGTCAAATTATATTTTAATTTCTTATTAAATTGTTTAGGGCCAACATCAAGGAATTCAAAATGATGATTTGGCATGCTCACTCAATTATTTTGGTTGATTTGGAAGCCAACTTTGGTAACACATTTTAGGGCTTCCACCGACATAAACAGAGATCCATAAAAGGAGATGTAAAATGTAATATGAAGGGTTGTGATGCATGGAGGTAATTCAAAGAGTTAAGGAAGAGGTGTTAGAATATTATGAGTTGTGCATTAAGTAGTACTATAGCGGATCTATCAAGAAATGAGTGCTATTTTTAGATCACCATCACTTGTTGAATCCTAACAGTTTTGAAAGTGAAATCCCTTAACAAGGTCACTCCTAATAGGGTGAGCAGGATCCTAATAGGTATGAAGATTAAATCCTCTAACTAGGTGACTCTCAAAAGTATTTTCTAAATCCCTTAACCGGATAACTCCTAATAGGGATTTTTGTAATAGCTTTTAACAGGGCTATAGATACTCATAATCAGGCATGCCCTTAATAGGGTGATGTAATGCCTTTATCTAGGAAAATCTTATTGTTGTAGTGAGAATTTGTGGGTACTAATTGATCCCACCATGTTTTTTTCCCTCTAACCAAGGTTTTCCATGAGGAAAATATTGGTGTTCTTGTGTTGCATTTTGTGGATGTTTCATTTTATTTTCTTTTATGTTATAATATCATTTTCATGTTGGTTAATTTGGAAGTTGTTGGAAAAAAATTTAAGATCTATGGTTGCACTGATTCACCTCTCGCCCCCCACCCCTCCCCTCTTAGTGCCTTATAACACTAACAAAAAATCCTACCAAACTTAATGAAATCAAATGAAACCAAATGCAATGGGAATCTCATTACAAGGGACATCACTGATAGGGTATGGTATTGAGTGTTTGAGAAAGTTGATAGGAAAAATGGAACCATGCTTAAGATAAACCTGACCAACTAGATGCGGTTGGGTTTTTAGTTCACACGCACGACAAACACAATGAGATTTAGGTTGCCTTTCAACTTTTCACGAAATACATCTGCCAATTTTTACATGAATAGAAAAATTGCTTCCCTAAGAAAAAAACTTTGACTCTTCAAAATCTTTGATGATATTTTAAAGAGGGATCTCACATGACCCTATAGGTTTAGAAGGATCATTCACAAGTGCCACTATTTGCAAGAAATGCCTCGTCAAAGTTTGATAGTTTTATGAACTTAGGGCACATAAGGGACATCATCGATAGGGTATGGTGTTGAGCATTTAGGCGAGTCAAGAGGACAAATGAGACCATGCCTAGGGTAAAACCACCCAACCAGACGTGATCACATTGTTGGTTCTCATATAAAATTAACAGAATGAAATTAAGGCTCCCTTGAAACTTTGCACTGAATGCATTTTCCAATTTTTATATGAACATTAAAATTATTTCTCTAAGAAAACCAGTAAGACTCTTCAAAATATCAAATAGATTATTGTAGAGGGGCCTCACATTACCTTGTAGGTTTATAAAAATCATTTGCAAGTTCCACATTTTGTGAGAAATGACCCATCATAGTTGACAGTGTTCGGGCATGTTGAGAGCCAAAATGGAGCCATGAGTAGGGTAAATATACGCAACTAGATGTAATCGTGTTGTCAATTCACACCCACAATGAATAGAACAAGATTTAGGCTACCATGAAACTTTGCATTGAATGCATCTAATAGTTTTTGTATAAATAGAAAAATTATTTCCATATGAAAAAAACTTCAATTCTTCAAAATCCAAGACATGTTATTGTAGAGGAGACTCACATGACCCTTATAGGTTCAAATGAATCATTTGCAAGTGCCACAGTTTGCGAGAAATGACCTGTCAAAGTTTAATAGTTTTATGCACTTAGGGAACACAATAGACATTACTGGTAGGGATGTATGGCATTGAGAATTCAAATTTTTCAAGAGACAAAATGGGACCATGCCTAGGGTAAAACTACCCAACCAGACATAATTGAATTGTTGGTTCTCACCCATGATGAAAAGAACAAGACTTAGGCTACCTTTCAACTTTTCATTGAATGCATCTGATTATTTTTGCATGAAAATAAATTGCTTCCCTAAAAAAACAACTTTGATTTGTCAAAAATTGAGATAAGTTCTTGTAGAGGGGTCTCACATGACCCTATAGATTTAGGCGGATTGTTTGCAAGATCCTTAATTTATCCATCCAAGTTTGATAGTTTTATGCACTTAGGACACATAAGAGACATTGTTAGTTGGGTATGGTGTTGAGCATTCAGGTCTGTCAAGAGGCAAAATTGGACCATGCTTAAGGAAAATATACCCAATTAGGCACGATCATGTTTTCATTTTAGGGCTCCAACCAAATGAAGAAATTTCTCTTAGGATAATGACTAATGCAAAGGATGTGTTCATTGTTTAAGCAAAAAATCATCTTCTTAGGATCTTCATTTTCTTTTTTCCATAAGATTGTGATCCTGTAACATGAAATAGTTTTCAAGACCTTGAAATTTTTTTAGGTAAGTGATGATATTTCTTAAGGAACAAGGGATATAATAAATTAGGTTTGAGATTAAGGAAAATATCTCAGTGATCCCAAGCAGTTAGTAGATAGCCTAGAACATTTGGAAAATTATCCTAAGCATTTGGATAATTACCTTAAATACCTAGCAAATAACCTTGAGCATCTAGCACATTAGCACATATACCAAAACATTTGGTACATAATTATAAGAATCTAAAATATTAGCACATATCCCAACACATTTGACACATAATCCTAAGAATCAAATAGATTCCCTAGTACATTTTTCATGTTATTTTCTTCATGAACTAAGCATACCACTAGTTGACATATTGACTCCTCCATCTAACACTTCTACATACCAATGGTGTCTATATATAGATATGCATGGCCTATTCACACCCAATCCATCTCACTATGTTGCACGTTATATCCCCAACACTACCATTCTAGGAACATTGATTCCAACAAATCCTTTTCAAGCACACCATATAACATAATTTTGTTTTGATAAAATAGAGAGAGACACTGTGAAATGAGGAAAGGATCTCAATTAATAAATATGTGTGAAATAATTGTTCTAAAATGTGTCAAGCACTATCATATGAAAGGAGATAATGGTGTTTTTATAGAACAGGGAGAGACATAGTGAAATGAGGACATGATCTCAGAGATCCTATACCATGAAATAGTTGTCAATACCTTGAAAATGCTTTGGGGCAGAAATGATGTTTATTAAGGAACAATGGATAAAATACATTAGGACTGAGATTAAGGACACTTAAGATATGTAGGACCCTGATTGTATATAATTTGGTTAGTACCTTGGAGTTGCATGTGATGATGATGGGTGGGGTGGAACATATGATGAGAAACTTTGGGGCATAAAATATGCAAAAGTTGAGCTTGGTTGACAAAATGGATTCATACTAGTAAAATGGGGATTTCTCTAATGTTTTTAACTTTGGTATTTTTATTTAGGAGCATGCTTGTTGAATTTTTTCTTTTTCCACTAGTATTTTGTTGCAAGTGTGTGCCTTGGTATATGGAATTTGTTGAGGCATTTGTGTTTGTTGGCTCCAAAGGAGAAGATGCAATTAGCTTGCTAGTAATGGTTGCTTCTAAGGAAATTGTTGAGGTGGATTGTGGGGAAACACTTTCATTTGAGTGTGACATTGTAGATGATGTGCTAGTCAGTGGTTTCACATTGAAGAGTGTGTTGTTGTATGAGATTCTGTAAGAAGTCATGGATGTCATGACATGAGCATATGGATGGGATGTAGTACTAGAAGGTATACTTGTGTAAATTTGGGTTGATTCTGTAGAACTCATTGAGGATGTTTGATTAGGTGGCACATTTTTCAAAATGGTGAAAGTATCAAATCTTGGAGGTAGTTTGGCCCAATATTGGGCAAGTAGAAAAATTGAGCAAGTATTAAAAATTATAATAAGATAATTTTCACAATTATCACTCTAGTAAGATAATTTTTACTAATAAATAAAATGAAATGAATACAACTATTGTCATATTATTACCAAAACATGCACACAAATTGGATTACATTTCAATTCTAAATATTTAAGTTTCAAAGTACAAATACATGCACACAATGAACAAATTGGATTGAATATCAACTTTCATATATATTGAAAATGTATAATAACTTTGTATGTATAAAAATGGTATAACTGCCAAGTCAATAAAAGTTTTACAAAAATGTGGCACATGCCATATCAAGATCAATATACAATAAAAATGTTGAATATGTATATGTATTGGTCCTTAAATGTCCACAACTAACACTAAATGTCTCTATCAAATCCTATGGTTGTGGTGGATCATTAAAATATATGTCACGTCAAAGTAGTACATAACTCTATAGATGGTTGTACAACAACAATTCGAATGTTGAATTAGATTACTTTCATTAAAAATAGATTACAATTGTCAAAAACATCAAAATAACTGTATATAGAACTTTAATTCCTTTGCAACTAAATTTTTTATTACCTCATGCATTTCTCTCACTATTGATGTGTGCTCTAAAAATGGTGGGCCCCTTCTTTGATGATCAAGACTCCTAACAAAATGGAGATGTAGAGGATATGTGTAAAGTCACAAAGGGGGTTGTAATAGGTAAAAGGCAATTAATACAAGTTAATAACATATATACTAGTTAAAAACACTAAAAAATAAAAAAATGTATGTACTTCTATCTAAATGAATATGTTTAACGTGTGTGTGTGTGTGTGTGTGCACGTGTACCAGAGCCTCATACGATTCTCCTCTAATCCTAAAAGGGATTGTTGTTGATGAAGCAACTATGATCATTTCCTGTATGAAAAATGATAAGAAATTTTATATTCATAGAGGAAAGATTTAAGACTTTCAAAGGAAAAATAATGCAATCTAAGAGGATTTGAAAAGAGGGTTTCAACTAAGAAGAGGAGATGAAAGTGAAGATGAAGATGTTACATAGTTGAAGTTGATGCAAAATTAGAATATATTGAAGATGAACTTGAACAAGCTAGATTGTTAAAACCCATAGACAAACATACCTTTTTGCTCTCTTGAACCTCTAGTACATCATGTGAATTCATCAATTCTATAAACCCCAATTATTTTTGTATATAGAAGAGATAGAAAATACTTTATCAATCTACATGTACATGTTTAATTATAATACATTTGAACAAATAAATTCTCAACTATGCTTGAATAAATCATTCAATATTTTCAAACAATTGTGTCAATTAAAATTGTGGTCAATTACCTTTTGGCATTTAGGTGTCCAAAAGGATGCCTTTCAACATTTAGGTGTCCTAGAGGATGCCTTTCACCCTGAGATGTCCTAGACATAGGTGGGGTGCCATAAGAGAAAAAAAAATATAAGAGATATCAATATATAATATTAAATTTGTAAGTTAGAAAATATAACTTTAAATGACTTGCATAAACTCAATAAAAAATATAAATAAGAGGTGTGAAAAATATGATACCGCATAGCTTTCTAGGCCAAATCCAACAACCAAAAGTGTGACATCATCAATCTAGGAAATATGATCCCCTGATAAGTGCTATCAAATACCAAATAAATATACATTAGAGAGTTAGTATATATTATCAAAAATTATTTTTAAATCAAGGTATTATTCTATTTTAACATATTATAAAAAAATTTCCTCTAGTGTCAAAGCTATAGGTGTACTAGAAGTGGAAAGAATATGTCAGAGTGTACTAGTACCAATTGTTGCATCCTAAAATGTATATTATTCATGTATCAGTTTAAATTGATCTATAAGTAAAAATTAATTTGCATTTATAAGTTTTAAGTGATTAATAAATAAAATGTTATAAATACAAATAAACACACCTACATTTTCTCTTGACTGAAAATCACATATTTATCAGGTCATCTATGAGGGCCATATCCTATGTAGTGTAAACCATACATCTACTCGTGCAATGCATACATGAATGAGATGTAGAACTGTCCTCATGGGCATTAGCATCTTCCCTAGAACATATCTACTAATAGTTGGGACACATGATAGATGGGGTCCCTAGAGCCAGGTGGTGCAGTTGATGATGATCCAAGTAGTGCAGGTGCTACACCATTGTGTGGGAAAAGAGGCTCCATTAACTATGTGACATGTTGAATAATGACATCATTCAATGAGGTATCCACCTAAATATTCCATAACTCAATAGACTCATTCAGGACTACTGAGGCAATTGTGTTAACCCTAAGTTTGATAGTTAGAGCTATACAATTTTTAGAGTCTACCACCCTCCGAGCCCCTGGATTATCCTTGGTAGTGTCTTTACTTCTACCTTGAAACTCCTTCATCTCAAAGTAGTTCATTCACTCACTGAGGATAAACTTCCAATATATTTTCCTTAAAAAATACATTGGAACCTCATAATTGTTACAAGGTGGTTGGTCAAAAACCACATAAAAGCATTTTTTAGCTCGATGTGATTACACCAATGTATAGGAAACTATTAGAGTTTTAGGTGACTACACAACACTCCCAATATCAAATGAAAACTAATATAAATTCTACAAGATAATGGAAAGACAATTGCAACAAGATGTAAGAATGATATTATTGCTAATGAACATAATCAAAATATATATAATATGCATGCTTATATAGGAAAGGCAATAAGTGACAATTATAAAGAGGAGATAAGCTATCACCCACGCAAGGTGAAATCACATGTCTGCCAAAGGTGGATCATCCTCTATTTTATAATGAAGTATGTGCAACATGTGAAGGATGATAATGTGATAAGTGCACTAAAGGTGGAGACAACACATAAAGTGGAATGTGATAACTACTATCACCACATAAACTAGATTTTCTCCTATGTCATGTGCAAATAAAGGTGCAAACTGGACTAGGTGCCTCAAATACAAACTACTATATATGTATTACCCTAATTAAGCTTTAGTAAAGTACAATTAGGTGAATATTTAATTACAACAAAAGAAACCTCTTTGAATCAAGAGGAAAGGTCTCATTGGTTTTAGGGTTTGTAAAAAGAGAACATTTATTTTCTTTACTTATCAAAAAAAATTTCACCCCATCATATGAGAACCCCGAAGAATACAATGCACGACATCTATCCCTATATGAACCTCATTTTGTAACTTGTCTGGATACTTCATTCACAATATAAGTCATTGATTCTAAGGTTGTGGAAAGGGATGAATGATGCTCATGCTGAGAGGTCCTCAACCTATCCACTATTTGAGAATTTTGGTTTGCATCTTATGATAGTTAATTTAATAAATCCTCGTGTGGTTTGTAAGGGTCTACTAAAGGAGATGGAGGGTTTTGAGGCTATTGTTTTTGTTGAGGGGTAGCATTTTGAGGGTCTTTTTATTATTGAGGGGTAGTGTTTTGAGGCTCTTGTCGGTGTTGAGGGGTAGTATTTTTAGGGTCTTGTTCTTGTTGAGGAGATGGAGATTTTCTCTCTTGAGGGACTTGTTTTTGTTGTGTATTTTGTTAGGGGTAGTGTTTTGAGAATCTGCCATGAATTTAGTTTAAAAAAATTCAAACAAAAAACTTGTTATTATAATTAAATTTCAAACAAAAACAAAAAATAATAATAATAACCTATGTGACAACATGACATGGTGGAGACTTGTTGGAAATGCTAAAAATTTACAATTATGATTAAAACATGATTGAGTTTTTCATTTTTTAAGCTCCCACTATTGGTCTTAGTCTGCAACCAAGGGTTTTGAATTCCCTCTTGGCTACGACCAAAAAAATATTTATGTTTTATAAAACTTGATCGAGGGTTTTTGTTATAATAAAAATCTGATCAATTTTTCATTGTAATCAAAACTTGATCGATTTTTTTGAATTTAGGCTTGCTAATTACAAGCCATCACCCAATCGGGTTATTAGTGTTTTGGTATTATTATTATTTTCCTAGGGTGACCACTTTTTTTTCACATCATCTTGGTCCACTTACCCATTTATTTTTTGAATTAAATAGATGTAAGTTTTGAAGGCTCACAACCCTTTTAACATTTTTTCTAGATTATCCAATTTTTACAATATCAAATGTTTTCACACACTAGATGTTATGACCTAAATTCATCTCTAAATTTAGATGAATAATTAATATGAAAATTAAATTCTAAATCAATTAACCATGTTAAACTAATCCACACATTCAAGGAGGGGAATAACATGGTAGATCACTTAGATAATCTAGGATTGTAACTAAAGAAATCATCTAATAGAATTTGGAAAGTACCTCACCCTAAACAATCATTGAAATCCTATTTATATTAATCCTACACTAGCCTTGGGAAGGATTTAAAAGTGCATGAGATATATTCATATGAATTAACGCATAATTAACTATTTTATAGTTGGAATGTGTGTGTAAAATTATTGCAAGGCATTTAATGGTAATGTAGTCTACCTCTCATTAATCACCTTTAAAGAATTACAAATTTTAATCAAAATGTGTCCCTTGCTATCTTAAGAACCAAAAGGAATTCAACCATTTAGAGAGACCTTAGGATTGAGATAGAATTTTTTGATAAGCTTCAAAATAGTACCTTTATTTGGAATATTCTTCACAAATGTGGGTTCACCCCTTATCTTGAAGTCATCATTGGGTAAAATGAATCTCTTTCTTGTGAATTTATCATTAGGTGGAAGAGTGGTAGTATTTATGTCAAGGGATTATCATTCATGTTGTCTACATAACATAATTATGTGACTATAGGTTTAAATATGTAAGGTCTTGAAATTTGAAGAGCATAAAAAAGTGGGGACCACTAGTTTATTGATGGGTTCCTAAAGAAAGGGGAGAAGGTGTAAAGATACCAAAATAGGTTCCACAAAAAGGACCTCCTTAGTGTAACACCCCACTAGGGAACCTAAAAGAGATTAACCTAAAAACTGCTACTAAGTTTATAAAATAATGTTTTTCTTAAGAGTTTACATACAATATTGAATAAGAATGTAGAAGTAATAACATAAAGGTCAATACATACTCATAAACAAAAACTCAGTTTCAGATTACAAATCTCAAGGGTTCCTTGATGTAGAATTACATAAATACAACTTAATTTATTAAGTACAATAATTATAGAAATCATCTACATAATAAAACTAAAGTACATCATCTCATAAAAGAATAAACAAATACATCTTGAACCATAAGGTATACATGATAACCCACATCCACTACACAAGTCGTAGGATATGTAAATACAACTAAGTACAAAGTACAAATAAAAGAAAGAATACGAACACATCTCCAAGGATGAAAGAATAAGAAGTAATTGCAACAAGGATCATCCAACACTAGTACAGGAACGTCGAAGTCTCAAACGGTAAGAGAATTGCTACTCTCGACCTCATGGAAACTTATGGTTCCACTCCAACCATGCTAAGGAGATAACATCAGACCCCACTTAGATAACAATATCAAAATCACTCATCAAGTAATACTAAGCAAGGGATCCTAAAAGTTTCCTATCTCAAAGGTACAACTCAAAACTCAAAGGTACACATACTAATCTTGAGGCAACCAACACATGTAGGAAACCTAAGATAGAATCAAGGAAGTATCATAACAATTGTCAACCCCTTGGAACAATCTCATTGGACTCCAACTCCCAAGTGTGAACATATAAAGAATCTAAAATCCTCTCGTGTAGACAAGGATAACCGATCATTTGAGAACTCACTGTCACTACTAGATGGGAAATAATCTTCTCTCACTCCCATCCTTAGCCTATACAAGCACTCAAGGCATGGGCAAGGAATCCATTATCTTATTAATTCATTTTAAAATCCTATTTAATGTATTATATTATCACTTATTTAAGTAACTTACTAAGGATACCCAGGTAGCCACTTATGGGCTCTGGTGCCTCCAAAGAGAGCCACCTCCCCTCTAACACCTAGATAACCTACCCTAAGCTCATAAGTCTCAGAAAAATCTCATAGATCATTGTGAATCGTACAAGTCAAGATCTAGTTCCAAAATGTCACAGGAAAACACATAACCAACTTCCATCACATATACCCCCTAACATAATCAAGAGCTTCCATAAGGTTGGGTTATAAAAAAAATTGAATGTCATACAAGTATGAAAGATAAACAAACATAACACATTAACCCTAACCCTGCCTCTGGTAGCAATCCTTTTTAGGATGACATAAAAAGATTCCCTCCTAACCCATAATTATAGAAAGAAAACATTCATAAAAATTTAATAGTAATAAACTAATTTGTAAAACACCATTACAAAAAATAATTTATTAAAATAATCACTAACACAATTATAATTACATTCTTAAATTAAATTCCGTTAATAAAGAAATCAAATTATAATGTTAATTAAAATAAATTGATTCCAAGATTAATAATTACTAAATAAATATAATTTCATAATAAAGTTCTCAAATTAGAAAATAAATTTCCTTAACTATTAATTAATAAAATATATTAATTAATAATGAACTTTATCCTCAATATTAGTTAATTAAAAAAAATATCAACTAATATAATTCCCTTAATTAAATAAGATAAATACAAAATAACTTATTTATAAAATAAACCTTATTTAATTAAATAATTTATTTAATTCCATATAAAAATACTATATATATGTACATATATCAATATACTATATATATATATAATATTTAAAATGTATATATATATATATATATAATTAAATTTTTTTTAAATAATCTTTAAACCAAAGAAACAATAAAGGGGGGAGGAGATGGGACACAAGCCCACCTCCCATGTTGCCATCAGCAACATATGCCATTCATGTTGTCTACAGAACATGTTTATGTAACTATAGGTTTAAATATGTAAGGTCTTGAAATTTGAAGAGCATAAAAAGTAGGGAACAATAATTTATCGATGGATTCCTAAAGAAAGAGGAGAAGGTATCAAGATTTAAAAAAAAATAGGCTCCACAAAAGGACCTCCTTAGTCCCTAGAAGGATGTTGTTGAGGTCACAATGCACTACTTCACCCTTGCATGTAGGTACAAGTTATTTTATTATTACCTTTCTTATTTGTTAAACCACCATAGGCATAATACAAAGATTTGTTTCATGTTATTTCTATATAGTTCCTTAGAGAAATGTATTCTTAGTTTCTTTTTGAGTAAGTCCTCACTATCACTCCATCAAGGCTTCATTTACTAGATGTATAGATTCAAACTTTCTAAAAACCTAACGCCTAACTTTATATAGGTATAATTACCAACCTAGTCATTTTCCTACTAGAAAGTCAACCTTAATTCATCCCATGTTTCAAAAATAAATTGACCTAATTAAAAGCTCTTTAGAGAACCTTATGGAATGAGAAAGTTAAGCCCATTGGAAATTTGGCTATTAATATTAGGACCTGACCTATTATCAATTCATTTATCCCCTCTACTGTTAATACTATTAAAGTAGCAAAATCTTGATTGAGAAATCCCCAAAATCTTACCATCTCCCAATCCCCTAGATACAATATTCAATCAAGAAACACTTATTATAAAGACAATGATAAAATCCTATAAGAAACCTTAGGATAGAATAAGATCAATACATCTATCTTAATCCTATGGTATGGGATAGATAAATAAAGTGACCTAAGTAAACTTAAGTATGTAATTGTGGATAAGAACTAATAAGAAACTAGCTATATAAAATACCATGTTCACACCAACAAACCCCCCACCCTTAAGTACACATAGGTGACGTGATAAAATATAAATATTAATGGATGGATCTAAAATACAAGGCCATGCTATGTACTTATTTACAAATTTAAACAAGTCTCTCAAATGTAGAGGAGAATAACTAGTAAAAAAATCTTCCCTCCAACAAAGGAACAAATGTATGGAAAAATATGTATATTGTTGGAAATTACAATTAAAACAATTTTTGTATTGTCATTGATGTCAAACCTTAACTGGTAAGACAATTTCTATCTATGATATTACCATATCTATTGATTGATGAAGAAGATTAGGGCAAGGAGATAACAAGAGAACCTAAGGAAAGGTTGAGTTATTTGATACTTCAATAGGTACTTGATTAGTTGGCACATTGATAAGATAATGTATTGTTTATCTAAGTAAGAAGAAAGACTCAAGAAGTAGGCTTAACCGAGAAAAATTGAAGAAATCTAGTTTAATCCGAGTGATGTTAGTATCGATCGAGAGCCAGTATATGTTGAGTAAATTTAGTTTTGACCGAACATCAGTTTATGTTGAGTGACATGAAATTACCAAGAAAAGTTAGTGTTAGCCGAGGAAGACAGTTTGTAGAGATGACTGAGATATATAGTGATGACCGAGGTGATGAACACAGTATTGACCCGAGTGTCAGTAATTTACATTTGGAGAAAGAATTGAGATTTCCAACCAACATAGTTGAATTATTGGGATATGTAAATCATCTTGACTTTATTAATTTATTGTATGGAGTATTTAATACATGGTAAATCATTTTATTATGAATTCAATGAGAAGTTTGAAAATGTATCTAGAAGGAAGGATGAAGAACTTAAATGATGGAAGGATTTGATGAATCTGACCTAAACCTAAGATCTACAAAGGAGATTAAGTTGAAAAAGATGGATCTACCTAATCGAAGAGGTATAAAGGAAAACCTAATTGTGAGGCTACAATAAGGAGTTGAAGTTGTTGATGTTATTGACTGATAAGTCTAAGAAGAAGGTTGAAGGTGAAATTGTGAAGGAGCTAAACAGAGTTGTGATTTCTTGATGCAAATTCCAAGAAGATAAGTGATGGAGATGGAAATGGAGCTCAGTTAGTAAATCAGCATATGTGTGTGAAGTGGATCTGTATTTGCAAAGTGAGTTGTATGTTTTTCAAATCAGAAACTACTGTTACTTTCTAACCATTGTATCAGTCTAAATCCTTTAATCAGGGTCGATCAAATAGTCATTGTATAAATCCTTTAATCAAGGTGGCATTCTAATGCAATGTACTTAAATCCTTTAACCAAGTCACTTTTGATAGAGTGTTTAAATCCTTTAGCAAGGTCACACCTAGAAGTGTGTTTGTAAACCTTTAACAGGGTTGGCTTTTCACAAAGCTCACTTCAGAAGAGTGAAATATCAATAGCATGTTACAAAGTGGTTTTTCCCAATTTGAGTTTCCACTATAAACCCTAGTGTTATACTTGTGTGAATGTTTTGATGTGAATGTTGTTATATTATGCAAGTTAATTACTTTTGGACAGTGGGCTACATGTTATATGTTTCTGATATATACTTTAGAGACCGAGTTGTGTTGGTGACTAGATCTAAGATTGTTAAAGTGCTAGAAAGTTCAATTGGTATATATGGACCTGACAACAACTGATTCACCCCCCTCTCTATTGTTCTAAATAATTATAGCAATTGGTATCAAAGTTATTGATGCTTACAAAGAAAATTTTAAAGGTACTTGAAGCTAATTATCAAGATGTATAAAAAGGAGGTACCGAAGTTGAACAAAGAGAACTTACCTCCATGGAAAAGTCTGATGACATTGCATCTAGCCAGTATTGGTGATTCGACGAAGTATTATGTGGAACATGACTATGTTATACCTACCACACATTTGATTGTCAAGGAGATGAAAGCAAAACAAGAACACAATCAAGTAATGTTGGAGATTGCATTTGCCTTAAGCTATCCTAAATTTGAAGATATCAAAGTTTTCACTACTATAAAGAAAATCTGGGATACTCTTGCAACTATCTATGGTGGTGATAAAAATGTACTGAGATCAAAAGCTGAAAGCTTGAGAGGTAAGTTTGATGAAATGAAAATGCAAGAAGGTAAAAATATTGCTTAGTACTATGGTAGAATTAAGGAGATAGTGAATGCTATTAGAGGAGGTAATGGAATCATTGATGATGAGACTATTATTGGTAAGGTGTTATCTCTATTTGAGCATTAGATGTTGTCATTAGTATCAAACTAGATCAGTCGATTATCTATGATGATCAGATGGTAAAAGGAAGAACTACAAGCTACATTATGATAGTTGGTTAAAAAAACAAGCCTTCATACCGAGTATTCATAAGGCAGTACCGAGAACTAAATGGAAATAGTTTTAACCAAGCACCAGAGTAATTTTATCAAGCACCAAAGTATATCGAACACCGAGCGTCAGTAAACACCGAGTAGACTGTACACCAAGCGCCAGTATATTCACCAAGCAGGAAAGGTTGTGTTTACCAAGAAATCTAGGAATTGACATAGTAATCACTTATGACACATTTATCTATGTAAACGGTTACATGGATTCATAAAACATTTTACCAAGATCGATGATTATTTATTGTAGATGTAATCATTAAATGTAATGATGATTCCTATGTAATAGTCAGATCTAGGTTAATTTTTTGCATCGTAGATCTTAGGTTTTCCTAAGAAGATGTAAACCTCATTAGGTCATGGCAGTCATGGAAATCATAGCAGTTTGCTATATATTTGTAATTCATGTCATTTTGACATAAGTGTGAGAAAGGTGAATAAGTGGGAGTAATGAAAGCAAGTGAATCAAGAAGAAGATCTTGAAGCAGTAGCCACCTTCAAGACATCAGAATTTAGACATGGTTTGAGCAGTGATCGGAGATACAATTCAGTTTATTCAGAAGTCGTCAAGGCTACGATTAGAACAGAGGACAGATTACTACACATAGAGGTGATATTTATTCAGTATATCATAGATCTAATTCAGACAAAGTATAGTTGTCATTTACAGATACTTTCTGTTATCTTCTAATCATTGTAATAGAGTTAGTAAAATCTCCTAACAGAGTAGACTTAGCAGTCTATTTGTAAATCTCTTAACCGAGTACACACTCAAGTAGTGTTGTTTAAATCCTTTAACAAGGTAGATCTAATCAATCTGATTGTTACTCCTAATAGGGTAAGATCACCAGAAGTGATCACAACTTGTAGCCTTAACCGGCATACTTTATTATTTGCAGTAGTGAAGAATTTGTGGGTGTCATCCCCACCGCATTTTTAACCTTCTAATAAGGGTTTATGCATAACCAAAATACTTGTGTTATGTGATTGAATTATTGTTTGTTTTCATGCACTTTACGTTTATCAAGTCAATTGAATGAATGTTGCAAACAATGGATTCGGTTGGATAGATTAGTTACTACTATTGGCAGATTGAGTATTCAATTGAAAAAATTTTAAGACACTGATTCACCCCTCCCCTCTCAGTCCCTTATCTTTCCATTCCAACAATTGGTATCAGAGCTAGATCTCTTATTGGAAGGTTTAACCACTAATTGGAAAGATCTAAACATGGAGAGATAAAATTTGGATAAAACAATACAGAATCAAAAGATTCAGATGTAGATCCTTGTTGTGCAATACAAACAAGCTAAGGATGCATTGAAAAAGTTACTAGTTCAGAGAAAGGAGATGGCTATTCAGGAATGTGAGACCAACTATCATGAAGAAGATATTGATGACCCATTTGAGAATATTCGATCCAGTATAGGCAGTATAGTTGACATTTTTGAAAGTGCAATTTCTAATTTATCTGAGAAAAATCTTCATTTGACTAAACAAGTGAAAGCCCTATAGATTGGTCAAGAAACCCAAATGGTAAGAATGATTGATGTGATGAACAATGCTAGATAAGCTAAACAAGAGAGAAATTTGGTTGTTGAAGATAGAAGACAAATGACTGAACAACTACAAGTGAAGGAAATTGAGATAGTGAGACTTATCGAGCATCACTTCAAAATATCCAATTAGATTATTGTTGTAAGCTAGGAGATCAACCGAGTAAATAATGAATTATCAAGGAAACTTGAATACATTGGAGTACTCGGGGAAGAAAATGAAAAACTGGGAAATGAAGTGAAGATGCAGCAACAACATAATGAGATGATGAAAAAGGCTGAAGATAGTTCCAAGAAAATTGATGATTTTCCAATTAGTCAAAGAGGACTTGGAAGTACTACTGGATTAGGACACACCGAGAAAGGAAAATCATCTAAGAAAGATGAAAAGATGAATAACAATAAGAATCATAGACCTAAGACACTGACATGCTATCATTATGGTAAACCAGGAAACACTTCAAATGTTTGCAGGAGTAAAGCACAAGGTAAACCTAAAACCACTCCTAAATTTAATGGTCATTGTTATATTTGTAACAAGTTTGGACATCAAGCATATGAATATAGATATAAGTTGAATAGGACTCCTAACAAACCCTACATGGAGAAACGCTATCACACTTGTAAAATGCATGGACACACCTCACAAGAATGCTGAACAAAGATGAAGGAAGTCTAGACACTGAAAGGACAAAATAAAACCTATCAACTAAGAAGAAAAGCTAATGCTTACACTTGGGATTATAACACATGGGTTAACTGCATAGTATGTGGAAGATATGGACATATTGTAGCTAATTGCATGAGGAAGAGATGGGCTAAAAAATATCGAAGCTGGACAAGAACTAGTATGGCATGTTTACACTGTCACAAAATTGGTCACCTAAGTAAAGATTGCAGAGACCGAGCACTAGAAACATAATTTTTTGAAAATGGAAATACAATTGTAGATATCATGAGAATAAGAAACACTATGTGGAGAAAGGCATTTAGTGATAATGTTGATTCAAGCAATGCAGTCGGTGAAACCTCGTCCATTGGATTGAGTGACATCGACACCTCTACCTAAGCTAAAAAGGGTATGTATGGAGCTGATAATTCAAGATGATCACATTTTTCATATAGTTCCTTATGTTAGATGTGCACATACCAAATCCACATGAATTGAGATGGATTATGGTTTTACAAGTTTTGAACTTTAAAGAAGTTACCCGTCGGTGACTACTATGCAAGGTTAACTGAGTGAAAAGTTACATGTTAACCAAGCTATTGGATTTTTGTGGTACACACTGAGTTTGACAGTTGTCATTGAGTTGTGAGTAGGTTGAGAATTTATTGCGAAAAGGTTTGAGCATGAATTTCAAAAAGCTATAAATATGTGATAAACTTAGTTAATTTTTTCACCAACGTTTATGAAGAGCGAAGAGTTTCCAGAGCGATTTCAAGAAAAGGACTTTCAGAGTATTTGAGCACAGTATCAAATTCTTTCAAGTGATTTTGTCGATATTTTCATGTAAGTACTATTATCACTGAGTTGTTCATATGAGTACTTACCGAAACCCTAAAACAAGAGATTATGGCATCCGCATCAAAGATAAACAAGTCTAAATTTGCAAAGGAGGAAGAAGTTAATCTTATAGTTTCTGCAACATGTAATGAACCCCGATACAAACTTCATCCCGAATTTGCATCACAAATTGACCAAATGGGAGCTTTCTCAAGCATACCACCTAAGGTTTTACTGGTTGAAGATGTGTGGTCATACATCCACTGCAAGATAGGGGAAATTGGAGATTTTGATATGTATGCATCTTATCAGAACTTACGTGGAGAAGATGGAAAGCTGAAATCTGATTATAAACAACTGGAAGTAATAGGACTAGTGAATGTCCTAAATTTTATGAAAGACTTCAAGAATGAATGGATTAGGGTTATTCTCAGTTGGTTCCATGATGGAAAGTTTTGGCTGGATGAGCCTGTTAAAATCACTAATAACATGATTCATGTTGTCACTAGGTATCCTACCACTGACAAGACAAAATCACTTCACAGTGCATCAAGGGCATAAATTGAAAAGAGCACGAGAGCCGAGTGGGACAACCGAGCTATGAAGATAAACACAATCAAAGACCCAAATGTAAAATTTGTAGCTCATGTCATCGATTACAAGATCTATCAGTCGAGCAGACTGAACAACGTACCATGTGGAGTAGTTAACATAGATTTCAAAATGGTCAAGAAAGGTTTTCAGTTGGACCTTGTTGAGCTTCTTTTGAAGCAGATTAAATAAATGAAGACAATCCAGTTGAAAAAGTCTAATACATGTAAGTTTGGATCCCTACTAGTTTGCATATTCTTTTATGTGCAAATATTTTTCCCATCGGTCAGTAATATAGAATGGTCAACCGAAAAGCCAATCATAGTTCAAATTTTAGATTTGATTAAGAACTTGGGAAATAATCTTAACAGTGTTTTAGATAACTATTTTGAGAAATTCAAAGGTATAATGAATTCTTAGAGCATAATTCCAAGGCAACTAGTTGGAGATTATGAACAGGAAATATGTTTTCTAGTTGACACCGATCATACATTGATTAAGGTTGTGGAGCCTAAGACAAAATGGTTAGCCCCCACGGGATATGAAATAGATATTGATTTTTCTTCCAAATCAATAAAGGCTTTATTGATTGTGCCTAAGGATTCTAATGCAGAAAGGTTTGAAACCTATGAAGAGGCCAAGACAAGAATCAAAATAGGCCTAGTCATCAGTAAAATAACAAAGAAGTCAAAGAAAATGATGAAAATTTTGGTTAAGAAATTTGGTGATGATGCTAGATCATCTGAGAGTACACCAATTGAGGTAGCAATGGAAGGTCAGTTACTTCTTTCTGACAAACCACATGACAGTGAAGAAACTAAGTTAGACAATGATGTAGATACTACACCAGTTTCTCCTTCCCCCACTCCAAAGAAGAAGAAGTTAGAAGTGTAGGCAAGGGCATGTACACGGTCAAAAACTATAGCTTCACCTCCACCGAAGAAAGGAGTTGTAAAGATATCAAGGCAAACAGCAACAACACTGAAAAAGACATACAAAAAGAGAGGTACTAAATCTACCACTAAGGCCCCTAAGAAAAGAAGAAAGCTAATTAGAGGGAAAGATGATTTAGATGATGATGAAGATGATAATGATTAGTTTAAAAATTTTGTAAATAAGATTCGGTCAATTGATGAGGTTGCTAAAGAAATAATTTAAAATGGAGGATTAAGTGATCCTGAAATTAGTCGGTTTGAGCAATTGTCAAGCGAAGACCAGAACAAAATTGAAGAGGCTATCATCCAAATGATGATTAGATTTAAGAGGGTACCAATAGAATTTTCCAAATATTTACCCAAGGCATTAGAAGAAATAATTTCACAAAAATGGATCTATGCCTTGAATGTAGAGAAAAGAATGAGGGAAAAATCCCTAGTTTTGGCAGTACCAACATTGAAAATTCCTAAAATTGAGGAATTAATGAATAAGTATTCAAAGAGATTTCGAGTGAAGAACAGGGTACTGCAGATACTTGATGAAAATATGGCAGACATAGATGAGAATAGTCAACTCATCTAGACTTCAATTATACAAGCTCGTGAAGAGTCAAAAAAGATGGCCTTAACCATTATTCCCGAGAAGAAATTTAAGAGAAAAGGTAAGGGAATTCACACTGATGATGCAGACCTGGCACCAAAACATAGTATTGATATATCAGATACCGAGGTACCTAATACAAAAGATTCCACCGAGGAGATGATCTTAACTCAGGATGCATCAGATCAAGTTGAAATCCAAGGGATTTATAATAATGCACTTGATGTACTCATTGAGGATATCACAAATGGTGATCCTAATGACATCAAAGATGATGAGGATGTCACTATTGTTGAGCTAAATCACAAGAAGAGGGAAACATAACCGAGCCAACAATAAGCTCTATACTAGGTGATCTTCCTATCCTGATGGAAGCAGTTGAACTTATTTCTATGGAGGAACCTGAAGGCTCAATCCTCGAGCAACCAAAGGACACATTAGGGGAACAAGAGACAAGCACACCTGCAGAGATAGAAAAGCCTAAGGAAAAAGATGCAGATACATAGGGCCAAGATGACCCTAAGCCTACTGAGACAACACCACCAGACACTACATCTGAAGCTCCATCTCTATCAACCGACACATAGGTTATCAAGGAGTAGAAGAAGGAAGATAATGTGTCTACCGGGCAAGAAACACTGAGTGTTGAGGTAAAGGATATCATTCCTTTTGTTAATATTTTTCCAAAAGAACCTAAAAAGAAGAAGAAAAATCACGGAAAAGGACTGGTCACACTTTATGAAGTCATTCAAATACCTAACTATGACCTGAGGACATTGGACACTGAGGAGTTAAGAAAATATGGGGAGCTATGCACAAGGAAGGCAACTCAAGAGAAGCTAAGAAAAGAGTGCAAGAGCAAGCAGATTCTTGAAGATGTAGGAGACATCTTGCAGCAAGTTGTACTTGAGGTCCATATAAATGAAGAGACACCTATAATGGACCATCTTGCCACTCTTGTACAAGAAATAAATGCCCCAAACATTGATGCAGAAAAGAGACTTGAAGAAAGGGAAGAGTCTAAGATTTAGGACAAATTGGTAGAAAAGATCAGCCAAGAAGTGGCAATCAAAAAAGTAAAGCTTTATGAGGTAATCACCGATATCAAATCTATTACTCAGAAAATAATTTAGATGTTAGTTAAGCTTTTCATGGTGGAGAGTTTCACTGTTGAGATCAGTGAAAAGATTAAAAAGTTGGATACCAAAATCAAAGCTAGTGCAAATGCCTCCTTAACTGAGCCAAATGATTTTCATAAGCATATACTCAAAGTTCAAGAACTCAGGCGGCTAAGAGAAGAATTGAGGAAGCAGGAGGATAAGACATGTGACCAAGTCACCGAGCTACAAGTAGAGCTGCTTCCCCACCTGGGAATTATTGAGTGACATATTGTTAAGGTGCAAGCCTTAGTTGCAACACCAAAAATTTCAATGTTGGAGAACATCTTCGACATGCATGCACAAGTCGTTCTTGAGCATATTGCTCTCACCAACTTGAAAGAGGAATGGGAAAACCTCTTAGATTCTCTGAAGAAAACCCATCAACACATTTTTGACAGGATGTAAGTACACACTTTTTTTATGGCATTAATCTCAAAAAGGGGGAAATACAATGTATATGCCAAGTGTATAAATATATGTAAGTGTACTACATACATACTGGGAGCATGCACTGAGGGGGAGTAATACAAATTTTGAGTAATTTTTTGTCATGTATATATGAAGTAAGGATAATGTGAAATTTATCGATTTATATACAGTACAAGTTTTGATACTAATGCCAAAGGGGGAGATTGTTATCTCTATTTGAGAATTAGATGTTGCCATTAGTATCAAAGTGGATTGGTCGGTTATCTATGACGATCAGTCGGTAAAAGGAAGAACTACAAGCTACATTATGCTAGCCGATTAAACAAACAAGCCTTCATACCGAGTATTCATAAGGTAGTACCAAGAACTAAATGGAAATAGGTTTAACCAAGCACCAGAGCAGTTTTACCAAGCATCAGAGTACAACGAGCACCGAGCATTAGTAAACACCGACTAGACTGGACACCAAGTGCCAGTATATTACCGAGCAGGAACAGTTGTGTTTACTGAGCAATCCAAGAAATGACAGAGTAATAAGTTATGACACATTTATCTATGTAAATGGTTACACAGATTCATAAAACATTTTACCAAGATCAAGGATTATTTATTGTAGATGTAATCATTAAATGTAATCATGATTCTTATGTAATATTCAGATCTAGGTTAATTTTGTACATCATAGATCTTAGGTTTTCCTAAGAAGATGTAAACCTAATTAGGTCATGGAAGTCATGGAAATCATAGTAGTTTGCTATATATTTTTCATTCATGTCATTTTGACATAAGTGTGAGAAAGGTGAATAAGTGTGAGTAATGCAAGCAAGCAAATCAAGAAGAAGATCTTGAAGCAGTAGCCACCTTCAAGACATCAAAATTCAGACATGGTTTGATCAGTGATCAGAGATACAATTTAGTTTATTAAAAAGTAGTCAAGGTTACCAAATAGAACAGAGGACAGATTACTACACGTAGATGTGATATTTATTCAGTATATCATAGATCTCATTCAGAAAAATTATAGTTGTAATTTATAGATACTTTTTTTTATCTTCTAATCATTGTAACAGAGTTAGTAAAATCTCCTAACAAAGTAGACTCATCAGTATGTTTGTAAATCTCTTAACCAAGTACACACTCAAGTAGTGTTGTTTAAATCCTTTAACAAGGTAGATCTAGTCAATCTGATTATTACTCCTAATAGGGTAAGATCACCAGAAGTGATCACAACTTTTAGCCTTAACCGGCATACTTTATTATCTGCAATAGTGAAGAATTTGTGGGTG
Source organism: Chamaecyparis obtusa (assembly GCA_027943335.1). Lineage (NCBI taxonomy): Eukaryota > Viridiplantae > Streptophyta > Pinopsida > Cupressales > Cupressaceae > Chamaecyparis > Chamaecyparis obtusa. The sequence goes on along the minus strand of BSBK01006134.1, from coordinate 1,412,136 downwards.
TCATCCCCACCGCATTTTTTACCTTCTAACAAGGGTTTTTGCGTAACCTAAATACTTGTGTTATGTGATTGAATTATTGTTTTTTTTCATGCACTTCACCTTTATCAAGTCAATTGAATGAATGTTGCAAATAATGGATTCAGTTGGATAGATTAGTTACTACTATTGGTAGATTGAGTATTCAGTTAAAAGTTTTTGAGGGCACTGATTCACCCCTCCCCTCTCAGTCCCTTATCTTTCCATTCCAAAATAAGGTATTGAGAACTTTTCTTCCTATCTATGCTATCAGAATTTTTGCAATTCAAGAATCAATATGTAACCCTGGTAATGTTCTAACTCTGAAGAGTCTTGTTGGTAAGCTTACTACTTTTGAGCTATCTAACTATGATAACTACATTGTTCCTAATGTTGAATCTGCATTCAAGTCACAAATGGTTTTGCATAAGTCTAAGAGAGAAAAAGAAAATGTGTTAAAAGTGATAGTGATAGTGACACTTATGATGAGGAACTAGATGATCTTAAGGCACTCATGGCTAGAAGATTAAAAAGAGGAAAGGGGAAATATAAAGGTAAACTTCCTATAATCTATTTTTCATGTAACAAAGTTGGTCATATTGCAGAAAGATGTCCTGATAGGACTAACAAGGATGAGAGAAGGGAAAGAAAGTACAAGGATAAGAAAAATGACAAAGGTCACTGAAGGTACAGAGACTACAAGGACAAAGGTAAGAAATCTTGTTATATTACTGAAGAGGAAATTGATAGTGACACTAGTGAATCTGATGAATGTGATATTGAAGTAGTTTACGTTGCTATGAAAGATGATTTTGATGAAGATGAGAAAATTGCACTCTTTTTTTATGTGAGTAAAGCTGATAAATGGATTATTGATAGTGGCTTCTTACATCACATGACCAGTGATAAAAGTAAATTTGAAACCCTAAATCATTAAAAAGGTAGAAGTGTTAAGTTTGGTAATGATGCACCATGTCCTATGAGAGGTAAAAGATCAATTAAGCTGACTGATAAGATCACATGTGCAAATGATTATTGGGTTGAAGGTCTTAACTATAATTTGCTAAGTGTTACACAGTTGAACAATACTAGTTACTGAGTGGATTTTCATCATAGAAAGGCTAAAATATTTGATGCCACTGGTGAACTAATTGGAAGTGGAGAACAAATAAGAGGTAACTTGTTCTATCTAGACCTATATGAAGAAACATTTTTTTTTACACAATTTGATGATGTATGGTTATGGCATAAGAGGTTGTGTCATGTGAATTTTGACAATCTAGTAAATATTAGTAAAAAGAAGAAAGTTAGAGGTCTGTCGAGATTGAAGAAACTTGATAATGTGATGTGTAAACAGTATCAATTGGGAAAAATGACAAAGTCTAGTTTTAAGAGCAAGACATATACTTCTAAAAATATTTTGGAATTGGTTCATACTGACCTTTGTGGACCTATGGGTGTACAAAGTTATTGTGGTGATAAGTACTTTATTCTATTTGTTGATGACTACACTAGGACGATGAGTGTAATGTTTTTGAAAGAAAAATCTGATGCATTTCAGTTGTTTAAGTGGTATTTGGAAAAGGTTAAAAAAGAAATAGGTAGAAGCCTGAAATGTTTGAGATCTTACCAAGGTGGAGAGTTTATATCAAATGAGTTCAATCTGTTCTGCAATGATAGAAGAATCAAGAGATAGATGTCTGCACCAAGAACACCTCCACAAAATGCCATAGCAGAGAGAAGAAATAGATCAATTATGGATTGTGCAAGAACACTAATGATTGAGAAGAATGTTGCACAAGAATACTGGGGAGAAGTTGTAAGTACAACTATTTATACCTTAAACTAAGTACAAATCAAGAAAGGTACAAATGCTACACCTTATGAGTTATGGTATGCATATGCACCTAATGTGAAGTATTTTAGAAATTTTGGGAGTAAATGCTATATACTGAATGACAATAGGAATGGAAAATTTGATACAAAAAGTGATGAAGGCATATTCCTAGGTTATTCCACTAAGAGAAAATCTTATAAGTGTTTGAATTCTAACACTAACAAAGTTGTAGAAAATGCAAATGTTAGAGTTGATGAATATGCAGAAAAGAATGAACTAGAGGGAAAACAAGATCCTAAAGATTACAGATCTTTTGTGTACATGGAAGGAGAGGCAAATAATACACTTGAACTAGATGTAGAGTCACGGGTAAGAAATTTCAAGCATCAAGAGTGACGCAAGGCAGGGTCGGATGAGGGGCCAAAGGCACACCCTAATCCAAATCCACCTTGTAGAGATCACACACAGAAGCAATTGCACAACAAGTGAGAGATAGAATGTAGAATAGATCTAATATTTCATCAAATTGATTCATACATGCTAGGCTTTAATGCCTTCCTGGTTAGGGCCAGATACATCAATTTAATTACAATAGTCCTCCAACATGCAAGGATTCAGAAACTACCTTCAATATTCTAACTGATACCATTAATCTACTATCTCCTAACTGCTACGTCTAAACTATAGCCAACAACTATATTATATACAAGAGGCTACTGAAAAAAGTTAGCCTTCAAATCCATCATTAATAGAAGGAATGACCAGATCTGGGTCCACACACTTCCCAATGATCGATACCAATATTAACTCCATGACCACAATTAAATGTACAAGTCAGCCTCAATAGATTACCAAAACAAACAACTCGGTAAGCAAGGATAACCAAGCGCCAGGAAAATAACTAACCAACTCATTTAAAGAAGAAACCAAGCAACTACCGAGCCAACTCGGTCAAAGAAGGAACTGAGAAACATAGAAAACTCAAACTTTTTTTGGTGACACAGGATTTCCAAGGACCCAAGATGCTCCTACATCAAACACCTAGGGTTGTTTGAAATGATTCTATGAATCATGCAATAGGTACAACTCAAGATGAATCCAACTCAGATTATGAAATCCATGAACTATCTTCAATCGGTATGTTCTTCCACTTTACTAGGTATTTCATATACTATTTTTCTCTTGTGCTTCTACCAACTCTATGTTCCAAAATCTGCTCAACTTCTTATGTCTGTCTCTTAGGATAATCATTTGGTACTGTCATTTCTTCATCTGATTCATGGTACTCATGTAAATCTGCAATGTTGAATATAGGTGATATATCCATGTCATCAGGTAACTCAATCTCATAAGCATTTCCACTATCAAATCTCCTCAATGTCCTGCAAGGACCAAATTTCTTCATTTTCATCTTCCCATGTGTTCCAATAGGAAATCTGCCTTTCTTCAAGTGTACCATTACTTCATCCCCAATTGCAAAAGTCTTATGTCTTCATGATCTATCTTCTCTATATTTTTATTTCTAATTGCTTTTCTCTAATTTATTTTTCACTTTTTCATGCAATGTCTTCATGAACTCAACAAACTTTACTCCTTCAGCACTTCTCTTTTCTTCACCAGCAATATCCTTCAAATCTGATATACCTCTCAGTTGTATGCCATTAACAATCATCTCAAAAGGTTTTTTTCTAGTACTCCTATTTACTAAATTATTGTATGCAAACTCTGCTTGTACCAACATAGAATCTCAATTACTTGGTTTATCTCCAACTAAGCATCTCAAAAGATTACCCAAGCTTCTATTCACAACCTCTATCTTTCCATCAGTCTATGGGTGAAATGTAGAACTATAGCTCAACTTGGTGCCCAACTTTTTCCAAATATTCTTCCAAAAGTATCTGACAAATTTACTATCTTAGTCAGAGATATTACTCCTCGATAATCCATGCAATCTAACAATTTCCTTAAAGAAAATATCTGTAATATGCACTGCATCTGATGTCTTTCTACAGGGTATAAAATGTGCCATCTTAGAAAATTTATCCACAACAACAAATATATAATCATTACCTCTCACTGTCTTCGGTAAGCCAAGAACAAAATCCATACTGATATCAATCCAAGGTTTCTCAGGAATAAAAATTGGTGTATACAATCCAATATTCTGACTCACTCCCTTTACAACTTGACAAATTCCATGACTTTTCACAAATTTTTGAACATCCTTATACAACTGTGGCCAAAAGTATTTCTCCTTAAGCAAATTCAATGTCTTGTCAATGCCAAAATGTCTAGCCAAACCACTACTATGTTTCTCCTTTATCATATTAGTTCTCATTGATCCCATCAATATACATAACTGAATACCTTTAAACAACATACCTTCTTGAATGAAATAGTCTTCCCATTTAGTAATTGGTTGATCTTGAATAGGTGCTCTACACTTCCTCCATGGCTCAGAAAAATTAGGATCATTTTCATACAATACTTTCGTATCATCAAAACCAAGAACTTCAATTCTCATCTCGGTCATCAAAGATCTTCTTCTACTCAATGCATCAACAACTCGGTTAGTGACTCCACTCTTATGTTTTATCACAAATGTATAACTCTGCAAATATTCAACCCATTTCATATGTCTCTGATTCAACTTATTTTGACTACCCAAATACTGTAAAGCCTTATGATTAGTATACAACACAAATTCACTCGGTATCAAATAATGTCTCTATTTCTTCAGGGCTTGAACAATAGCATAGAGTTCTTGATCATACACAAAATATTTCCTTTTTGCATCATTCAACTTCTCACTAAAGAAAGAAACATGTTTATCTTCTTGACTCAACACAACTCCTACTGCACTACCACTTGCATCACATTCAACTTGAAATACCTTATTAAAATTAGGCAATGATAACACAAGTAATTCAGCAACCTTTTTCTTTAGAGTCTCAAAACTTTTATCAGCTCCATGTGTCCACTTGAATTCTCTTTTATCTCCTCTCATAGTCTCAAAAATAGCATTACAAATTGAACTGAAATTCCTAATGAAATTTCGGTAAAAACTTACTAAACCATGAAATGATCTTACCTCACTAGCATTCTTAGGTGTAGGTCAGTTCAAAATAGCTTCAACATTTTCAGGATCCATTTTTAAACCATCAACTAAAATAAAAAATCTCAAATACACAATCTCCTCTTTCATGAAAGAACACTTTTTCAAGTTTACCAGCAACTTTTCTTCTTTCAATCTCTGCAATACTTGTTTAACATGCAAAAAATGTTCTTCTTTGGTCTTACTAAATATCAAAATATCATCTAGGTATACAATCACAATTTACCTAAGAATTTCTTCAAAACTTCATCCATCAATCTCATAAAAGTACTTGGTGCATTAGTTAAACCAAAAGGCATAACCAACCACTCATAAAAACTTTCTCTTGTCTTAAAAATAGTCTTCCACACATCACCTTCTCTGATTCTGATATGATAATATCCACTTTTCAAATCAATTTTGGTAAAATACTTTGCTCCAGTCAAACTATCCATTATATCATCCATTCTTAGTATAGGAAACCTATATTTCACTTTTATCTTGTTTATTTCTCTGGAATCAGTACACATTTTCCATTCTCCATTCTTCTTAGGTACCAATACAAATAGTATTGCACAAGGAATCAAACTTTCTCAGATCAAACCTTTGTGCAATAATTCTTGGATTTGTTGGTTCAATTCTCGATTCTTGGTAGGTGTTAACCGATGTGGTGCCTTATTTGGTAAACTAGCTCTAGGGATAAGATTCATGCAATGATCAATAATTCTCTTTGGGGGTAAACCATCAGGTGCATTGTCAAAAATGATCTTCTTGTTCTCGGTGAGTATATTATCAATCTCTTTAGGGATGCTATCCTTTGTTTTCTTACTCGGTTTGTTAGGAATCACATAAAAACATACATCATTCTTCTTCAAATCCTTAACAAACTTTCTTCCTTCCATCAAGAAAACTTTCATAGATGTACAAACACTACTAACAGGTTCTTGAATGAAAGGTAACAAGATTTGTCTTCTCCCATCAGCCCAAATAGTATATTTATGCAATCTTCCATCATATATAGCATGTCTATCATATTGCCAAGGTCTACCCAACAAAATATGACAACAATCCATAGACTTGATATCATACACCACCTTATCATACTACTTTCCAATTTTCAAATTCACATAACATTGTTCAGTTACCAAGAGTGTATGCTCATCCTTGATCCATGAAATCTGATAGGGCTTCGGGTGTTTCAACCTTTCAAACTACAACTTTGTAACTATTTCCTTAGATGCCAAGTTCCCCGAGCTTCCACTATCAATTATTACCTTCCATACTTCATTAGAAACTTTACATCTGGTCTTGAAAAAACTTTTCCTTATCAGATCTTCCTTATTACTTTCACTCCAAAGTTGTCTCCTGACCATCAAGTTCTTTTCTTTCTTAGGTTCATTTGGTGAATCTTCTTGCACCAAAGCATTTCTACTGCTACCGACCTTATTACTTGCATGTGTACACTCAAATGATCTATGTCCTTATTCTCCACAATTGTAACAAATTCCTCAGAATCCACCTCTTCTATAACCACCTCGGTAGTTATTGCCTCTTCCTCTAGCTGAACTTTCACCTTTCCACTCGGTCTTGCCTTTATCCATATTTGTCTTGTCCTGATCAGATCTATTGTTTTCACCATAGGATCTACCTCTTCCTCTAGGGAATCTACCACCTCTTCCTCTTTGTCTTTTCTCATGTCTCTTGTTCAATTTCTCCTTAGCTTTCAAGGCAAACTAATAAGCTTCATCAATGTTTTCCAACTTAACCAAACTAATTTCTTCTTGGATGGAAACTCTTAACCCATTTAGGTACCAAGAAATTCTTTCCACTTTATCTTCATCATGTCCAGATCTGATATCTAATCTATAAAATTCCTCAATATAATCTTTTATCGAGCTATCTTTCTGCCTCAAACTTTGCATTCACCTAACTAGGTTAATCCGATAATCACAAGGTAAAAACTTGCCTTTCAACTTATTTACCATCTTATTCCATACCTTGATTTTGTCTTTGCCTTTCATTTTTTTGTCCAATTGTAGATGCTTCCACCACAAGGATGCATGACTCTTCAACTTTGTGCTTGCAATCTTCACCTTTTTTTCCTCAAGAACATTTTCATACTCAAAATACTTCTCCATATAGGTGATCCAATCCACCAATTCATCTGAATCTAGCTTTCCACTATACTCAAGAGGATTGAAATGTGGTGTAGACTTTAAGTTTATCAAAGCCTTCAACAATCTTTCCTCACCTTGATCCATCATCGGTGCAAGTTTTGCATCATCTTGTTCTTCTTCAATTTCTTCATCACTAACATCTTCAAGATGTATTCCTCTACATTGGGTTGTCTCAACAGCTTCTAACCTAGCAACAAGTTGTCTCAACATGTCTGTCAATCATGGATCTACATCTCACCACCCATGAACCATCTTGAAACCCTCTACAATTGCAAGCCAGATCATAATTTTCTACCCCACAACCAATATCAACTCGGGCTTAACAAGAAGGAACCCTCAAACCTAGATTCTCAAATGTAGATCTAGGTCTCAACCTTCACTCTGATACCACCTGACGCAAGGCAGGGTTGGATGAGGGGCCAAAGGTACACCCTAATCCAAATCCACCTTGCAGAGATCACACACGGAAGCAATTACACAACAAGTGAGAGAGAGAATGCAAAATAGATCTAATATTTCATCAAATTGATTCATACATGTCAGGATGTAAGGCCTTCCCAATTAGGGAAAATACATCAATTCAATTACAACAATCCTCCAACATGTGAGGATTTAGAAACTACCTTCAATCCTCTAACTGATACCATTAATCTACTATCTCCTAACTACTACCTCTAAACTACAACCAACAACTATATTATATACAAGAGGCTACCAAAACAAGTCGTCCTTTAGATCCATCATTAACGGAAGGAATGAATAGATCTAGTTCCATACACTTCCCAATGATTGATACCAACATTAACTCCATGACCGCAATTAAATGCACAAGTCAGCCTCAACAGAAAACCAAAACAAACAACTCGGTAAGCAAGGATAACCGAGTGCTAGGAAAATAATTGACCAACTCGATTAAAGAAGAAACCAAGAAACTACCAAGCCAACTCGGTCAAAGAAGGAACCAAGGAACACAAAAAACTCAAACTTGTTTGTGGTGACACAGGATTGCCAAGGACCCGAGATGCTCCTGCATCATGGAGGATGTTGTCAAGCATCATGAGTATGCTACCGAGCAATCAGAAGATGAAGCTGATAATTTGCATGATGAACTTGAAGATCAAGAAGAAAAGAAATCTGAACCTACATTGGCACAATATGTAAGAAGATAGCATAAGCCTGATAAAATCATTGGAGATAAAGAATATGGAGTCTTGACAAGAAGTAAGTTGAATACCCTACATGTTTACTATGTGAGTTTGAGCCTAAGACAGTAAAAGATGCTTTAGAGAATGATGATTGGATACAAGCTATGAATGAAGAAATTGATCAGATAGAAAATAATGATACCTGGACTCTAGTGCCAAGACTAGAAGATAAGAATGTTATTAGAACAAAATGGGTATTTAGAAACAAGTTGAATGAACATGGATAAGTCACAAGAAACAAGGAAAGATTGGTATGCAAGGGTTATGCACAAGAAGAAGGAATAGACTATGGGGAAACATTTTTCCCTATAGCAAGATTAGAAGGAGTAAGGACTCTACTTGCATATGTTGCATATAAAGATTTCAAAGTATATCAAATGGATGTCAAATCTACATTTCTAAATGATACCTTAGAAGAAGAAGTATACATTGAACAACCTAAAGGATTTGTTAACCCAAGCAAGAAGAATATGGTTTGAAAATTGAACAAGGTGTTGTATGGATTGAAACAAGCTCCAAGAGCATGGTATGAAAGACTGCACAATTACTTGATAAAGATTAGATTTGCAAGAACAAATGACAAAAACAATCTGTATATGAAAACTAAGGAAGGTAAAGGGATTTTGTTAGCTAAAAGTTTTGTTGATGATATCATATTTGGAGGACAAGATGCCCTATGTCAGAAATTTTTAAATGAGATGCAAACTGAGTTTGAAATGTCTATGTTTGGTGAGATAAAATTCTTTGTTGGATTACAAGTTTATTAGATGGAGAAAGGTATCTTTATCACTCAATATAAATATGTTAAAGAGATACTAAAAAATTTTTGGTATGGAGGATTCCAGACCAGTAAGTACTCCTATGGTTACTGGACAAATACTATCTAAAGCTCATGATACTGCTAAAGTGAATCAAACGGCTTGTATAGATCTATGATTGGAAAGCTACATTATGTTGTCCACAATAGACTACATATAGCCCTAGCAGTTGGGATTGTGGCAAGATTATCTGCCAATCCTAAGGAAAATCATATGATGGCAATGAAGAGAATACTGAGATATCTAAAAGGGACAGAGGATTATGGATTATACTACAAGAAAAATGATAAATTTAAACAAAGAGTCTACACTGATGCAAATTGGGCTGGAAATGTTGATGATAGAAAAAGCACAAGTGGTGGAGAATTCTTTCTAGGAAAGAGATTAGTCTCCTAGACAAGAAAGAAACAAAACTACATTTCTCAATCTACAACAAAAGCTGAGTATGTAGCAGCTGTAGTGAATTGTTCAAATTTGGTATGGATCAAGCAATTATTGAAAGGAATGAAAGAGGAAATCACTGAGCCGATTGTTATTTTCTATGATAACACAAGTGCTATCAATATATCAAAGAATCCAGTAATGCACACAAAGACTAAGCATATTGCTATCAAGTATCATTACTTGAGAGAGCTAGTACAAGATAAAGAAGTGAGAATACAATATGTGAATACAAAAGAACAACTAGCAGACATATTCACAAAAGCTTTACCTAAGGATTCACATGAATATCTTAGAGGTAAACTAGGGGTGATTCCCCTAACTGAGGCTACCTAATCAACTAGGAGAATTGCATCAAATGTGCTACATAGAATATCTAACAAATTGATGCAGAAAAAGTCACACTTTAGGAGTTGCCTAGAGTTGTGAGAAGTACAGAAAAGATGATGATCAGTCATAAGAAAGATGACAGAGGGAGAAATATAGCATACTAAACTGACAAGAAGACATCTACATGTTGAAGATGTAAGTGTTAGATACTTCTTTGGCATTGTTGTCAAATAGGGAGAGATTCAGAAGAAAACATAGAGGATTCATTGAACCTGAGGGAGAGATTCAGAGACAATTGGTTGACTAGAAAGATTCAGAGGGAGTAACTCTATATGTGGTCAAGCAAGGCAAACATGTTGTGAGTCATAATGAAGCTAAGGATATTACACATATCTGATGCACAAATAAAGTTTTTGGATTGTTTGGTAAATCATGTGTTATTCATGTGGTGCTGCCATCAATGCCAAAGAGCGAGATTGTTGGAAATTGCAATTGAAATAATTGTCTTATTGTCATTGATGTCAAACCTTAACTAGTAAGACAGTTGCTATCTAGGAGAGTACGATATCTATTGATTGATGAAGAGGATTAGAGCAAGGAGATAACAAGAGAACCTAAGGAAAGGTTGAGTTATTTGATACTTCAATGTGTACTTGATTAGTTGGCACATTGATAAGATAATGTATTGTTTATCTAAGTAAGAAGAAAGACTAAAGAATTAGGATTAACCAAGAAAAAGTGAAGAAATCTAGTTTAAGACAAGTGATGTTAGTGTCGACCGAGTGCCAAAATATGCCAAGTAAATTTAGTTTTGACCGAACATCAGTTTATGTTGAGTGACATGAAATTACTGAGCAAAGTTAGTATTAGCCGAGGAAGACATTTTGTAGAGATGACCGAGATATACAGTGATGACCGAGGTGATGAACACAGTATTGACCGAGTGTCATTAATTTACATTTGGAGAAAGAATTGAGATTCCCAGTTGACTAATTAGTTGAATTCTTGGGATATGTAAATCGTGTTGACTTTATTAATTTATTGTATGGAGTATTTAATACATGGTAAATCATTTTATTATGAATTCAATGAGAATTTTGAAGATGTATCTAGAAGGAAGGATGAAGAACTTAAATGATGGAAGGATTCAATGAATTTGACCTAAACCTAAGATCTACGGAGGAGATTAAGTAGCAAAAGATGGATCTACCTAATCGAAGAGGTACAAAGGAAAACCTAATTATGAGGTTACAGTAAGAGTTGAAGTTGTTGATGTTATTGACTAATAAGTCTAAGAAGAAGGCTAAAAGTGAAATTGTGAAGGAGCTTAATAGAGTTGTGATTGCTTGAAGAAAATTCTGAGCAGATCAGTGATGGAGATGGAAATGGAGATCAGTCAATAAATCAACATATATGTGCGAAGTGGATCTCGATTTGCAAAGTGAGTTGTAGATTTTTCATATCAGAAACTATTGTTACTTCCTAACCTTTGTATCAGTCTAAATCCTTTAATTAAGGTTGACCTAACAGTCATTGTATAAATCCTTTAATCAAGGTGGCATTCTAATGGAATGTACTTAAATCCTTTAACTAGGTCACTTTTGAAAGAGTGTTTAAATCCTATAAATCCTTTAATCAAGGTGGCATTCTAATGGAATGTACTTAAATCCTTTAACCAGGTCACTTTTGATAGAGTGTTTAAATCCTTTAACAGGGTCGCACCTAGCAGTGTGTTTGTAAACCTTTAACAGGGTTGACTTTTCACAGAGCTCACTTCAAAAGAGTGAAATATCAGTAGCATGTTACAAAGTGTTTTTTTCCCAAGTTGGGTTTCCACTATAAATCTTGGTGTTATACTTGTGTGAATATTGTTGTATTTTGCAAGTTAATTACTTTTGGACAGTGGACTACATGTTATATGTTTTTTATATATGCTTTAGAGACCGAGTTGTGTTGGTGATTAGATCTGAGATTGTTGAAGTGCTAGAAATTTTAATTGGTACATCTGGACCTAAGAACAACTGATTCACCCCCTCCCTCTCCGTTGTTCTAAATAATTCTAATAGTATATGTGATGAAAGAATGGAGGAATAGACACAACCCCTAGGGTCTACTCCTATCAGAGATGAAAAGAGAAGCTATGCATACCCATCACAAAGGAGTAGTTCTTGTGCCAATATGAATGCTAGAAAATAAAAAATTTAAAAAGACCCGAAAGCAACAAATATTGTTTCTTCCATAGGAATAAAGAAATTAAATGGTGTATGTAAAAGAAATTTCCACTCAAATAAGAAAGATGCATTGAAAATTATCAAGTTTTGTGCCTTTGATTTAATTTTATCAAGTGCCCACATGTCAAAATTGAAGGATGCCACAATGTAATGAGGTGAAACCAATCCAAAAAAATTTATAAAGATTCATGGACAATTTCCAAATATAAGGATAATTTAATAACAAGTGTGATATTACTATCATCAAAGAGAAAATGAACATCCTTAAGTGTGTAAATCTAGAAGATGAAACTCACAAAATAAATATGAAATATCTATAAAAAATAATCATCCTATAAAGATGAATCAAATAGACTAGATAAAGAAACTAATTTCATCTAGATGAATTAAAGTATTGTATGATATAGAAATGGTATCTCATCCTTGCAATAATAACAGGTTACTTTTGAAATGACCATATGGGGTACCCCCTTGCACGACCTATGGGCCACACGTCATAATAGGAATTTCGATGGCAATGCTTTTGAAGCCATATTTTATGTATAATTTATCATTGTTAATTTTGATCATTTATCATTAGGTCACATATCTAATGGTGTATATTTTGTGTGTTTTGTTTGTCCTAGAAGGAAACACTATTTAATGAGGCCATTGTATTACAGTTGTGTATTGTGATGTATTCTAAGTTTAATAGGTAGAGTTCCATGTGGATCTTCGTTGGTGATACTCCTATGAGAAGCTTACTATGCAAATACATTGTAATCTATTGTTGAATTCTAAATAATATATTGGATGACTTTTAGAGTGTGGGGTTTTTCTCCCAAAAGGATTTTTCCCACATAAATAACTTTGTTGTGGTATACATACTATTTATGTTTATTTCTTTTAAGTTTATGTAACTATTGTAAAGATCTATAAATTTTTGCATAACCTTCTTCTCAAGGCTTGTGTAAGAAGTTGTTTTGCTACCTTAACTTCCTTTCACTATAAGAAATATAAACACATAAATTTAAATCATCGAGAGGTAAAGGAGATAATACCATGGATTAAGATTTATACCCTAGATAGATATGAGCACTATCTTGTCCCCATTGATTTGAATTTCACTTTTACAACATCTCAAAATGACAATCCCATAAATAAAGTATTGTTTGTCATCTTACAAGTCAAACCATTTCAAATTGAGTATGAAGGATAAGATTGTATTTAGCAACAAGCCCTAGGTCATCAAAGAAGACATGGATAGATAAGATTAATAATCATATCCTTACCCAAGTGTCATAGAGATTGCATCAACATTACATCACTAAAAAAAAATTGATTTATCATCATAAACATTTATGTTTTTCTCTTACGTGTCTTCATTCTTGCTCATTGTAATAGTGTATTGGTTGCTCTCAAAAAAGTAGATACAATTTCGATTTGACTGTACATCTATGTTTATCTCCTATGCATATATACTCTTGATCATTGTAATAGAATATCAGTTGTCCTCAATGGAGTAGAGAGGATTTCCTTTTGACTATACGATGCTTCTACCATCCAATTCTAGATACATGTATAAGCAATTCATTATTTTTCCTATAATCATCTTAACGTCTAACCTCCAAATATAAATTAATTAAATTCCAATAAAAATCAAAAGACACGTGTACCAATAATAGAATAGAAAGGATTTATGTGACTATACTAAACAATATACATCACTATTGTCTATGCAACCCTAGGATTCCTCATTTACAGTAATTATTAATTATTTAAAAAATACTATTTTGCAAATTTTAATTATTTTATTTTATTTTTTAACTAATTAATAATTACAACAAGAGCTGTGTTACAGCATGAGTCCAGCCTAATAGGAAAGAAAATCATGATTAAGAAAAAAATTAAAAGACAAATTGACCAGTTGTAAGATAGAGTTACTTGATAAGAGACATATTGACAACTTAACACCTACAATAAAATAGCTTGTGTAATCAGACAAAATGTTGCTAAATTATGTGGCTAGTTTGAAATAGAGGTTAAACTATTACTTTCCACTAATTACTAAGTCTTTCAATACAAATCTTTGATACTTATTGTTTACAATGCACATAACTTATTATAATTTGATTTAGAATTAGTATAAAATTATATTATTAATTAACTTAGAATTCAGTCGTAAATCAGAATGCAAATTTAAAACCATTTGGAACTGTAGCATTTATCAATGCTGAAATAAGGTGTGTATATAACATAGTAGGCTGGAAAAACACATTAATTTTTTTGAAAAGAGAGCACTAAATTAGACTTAAGAGAGTGTAACTTAGTAACATATTTGTTTGATGTAGTATGAAAAACAGAAGGCACAAAATGGAGAACATGGTTGTTGTTTATAGTAGAAAAAAGATATTATTTAATTTTTATAATATGTTTTAATTTTAGGAACTTTTTTGTTTTAATAATTGTAAATTGAACTATAAATGACTTTTGTTTGTCGTAGTAATTTTTAGATCTATATTAGATTAAAAAATTTAGAAAAAAAATAGTCAAAATATAAAAATGTAAATGTTAAAAATAACAATAATTTGAAATATATAATATTAATAATAAATAATATAATCTAAGTATATCATTAGCTTATTAAATTATTTTTAAATAATTAAAATAAGTGATAGATAATAAATGTGATAAAGACAAGTGGGTGCAAGATAAATAATTCAAACTTAAATAACATAAATAATTAAAATAATTTTAAATTTAAATTTAAATAAAAATAAAAATAGAATAAACAATAATTTGTATCAATAAAATAATAATTAAAAATTAATAAAATTAATAATAAAATAAAGTTTTATATATAATTTTTTAATAAGATAATAAATCTTTAGATAAAATTGATTTATTATTAGATTAAATGTAAATGAATCATGTATAAAAAAGTATTAATCTAAATGTAAAGAATCATGTATAAAAAGTAGAATTAATATTAAAGAATAGTAATATTCTTAGTACTTGTATTAATAAATAGATATTTCTTTCTCTTACTTTTTTATTGATTAGACAATTTTTGTTAATTTTGAGAATGAAAAAATAATTAAACCCCCACCAAAAATAGGAGCAGCCAATAAGAAAAAAAAGATAATTTTCAAAAAAATCAAAATAAAAAGTAAAGCACTTGAAACATTAGAAATCATGTTTAATATTTTGCTAGGCACTGTTTTTTAAGCAAACTAATAGCAAGAAAATCACTTGAAAACATAAGTCTCAGCCTATAAATAAGCTGGACTAATAAATTAGACATTCTAATAATGTGTAGACGTCGCCATATACATCTTGACATTTAACCTCCAACACTAAATACATTAAATCTCAATAAAAGTCAAAATGTACAAATAAAAATCAATTGATTTCTCTACAAATTTCAAATTCACATTTTTAAAAAAAATTAAAAATCCAAATTTCAACGAACTTCCAGAAGCTGTCATCCCCTTCAACTTGAACAAACTACACGGTAGTTGGAATACGCAAACAAGGAAGTCATTAGATCCCGAGTTCGAATCCCGTTCCTCACCAGATATTCCGCCGGGAAAACCTGTTACAACAATCATGAGATCTCGAGTTCGACTCTCGAGGACGTCCTGGGATGGAAATTCTTCACAGTCATCCTTCCTTGACAGCCGCCGGGTGGCGTGCCTTCGATTGATGGCCTGAAAATCTGATAAAAAACAGAAAAAAGATGAAATTCCAGCAAGCATTCAGCACGCATCCCACCATTCCATTACAACCTTCCTTCCTCAAATGCAACCACGCCACCCAGAAATTCCCCATGATCGCCACAACGAACTCCACAATTCTGCAACGCGTCGCAAGGCTCGTGCATCGAGGAAACGGCCCCTGCGATTCTCCGTCACCGCCGAAGAAGAAATTGCCGTATAAAATCACCTTCGTGATCGTATCCATCAAAATGTACAAAATTTGCAGAGATTGGGAGAATTCAAGCCAGAAGAAGCACACAAATACGGGCGCTACGCTGCTCACGACGTGGAAAAAGCTTACAGGCTGTTTTGCGAGAATTTGGGGCAAAATATCCAGCATTTCGTAGTATTTTGTGAGATAAAAGATATAAGACCAGAAGAAAACCCTCCCCGCGGAACGAATCCCGAGCGGAAAACAGACGAGCCATTCAAGAACACCTCGCTTTCTCCAAATCCATCTCGTTTCCCTCAATTCCACTGCCGTGGCCTCCCAATAACCGGCTAAAATGATCACAGACATCACCAGAACAATAAAATTGTGAATTGCAGGAATCCGGCCTAGAGGCACAGGCTTGGCGAAGAATTTCATGACAATTTTGAGGAACAGAACGAGGAGAAGAAAAGCGAAGACAGATAATGCGAGAAACACGAAGGAAGATCCCCAGACGTTATGATCCCATCTGAAGCTCAAAATTACCGGATGCTCGGCTAACCAGTACCTGAAATTAGGTTTTGCACAAATATTTCTTACGATTTCCGCCATGATCTGAAGAATTTACGATGGAATCTGAATTTAATGTCGAAAGAAAGGGAATCTGATTTTCTATTTGAAGGGTGAGGAGCCCGTCGATTGCACGGCAGTTCCAGATTTTCTAGAAGGCGCGGTCGATTAAATGTCGCGCAAGCAAGCAATTACGACGGATAAGAAGGATCGATCGATCGAAAACCCTCATGACTTTCAGAGTCATTTGGATGACTGTGTGAATTGTTCCGCCATTTTTTTCCTGTTTTGACTATTTCGGCCATTTCTATCCCCCGTGCGTGTTTATATGCGAGTTAAATATGATCCAGTTTCGTGGTGAATGTTTTTGTTTTGAAACCAAACATTGCATATAATAATTAAGAGAAGGAAAATGTTGAATTGTAGTAAATATATTTATTTTTTCCAAACCAAAGATTTTGTAAAATGTTTAAGGAAAAGAGAAGAAAATTTTGAACGGTAGTAAATATTTTTTTTTTCAAACCAAACATTGTGTAAAATATTTAATACATGTTGAATGAGTACTGCACGAGGATTTCATTCAACTTGTACTTTTGACCACACTTATTTGTACGTTCAACATACGCTGACGTGGACTCTTTTTTTTTTTTTTTTTCAAACCTGGCGGGTAAGACGTCACAGCTGAGTGTAACGAACATTGCCAGCCTGGCTGTGTGTTCTGCAGCGTCGCCAAAATCACGTGCCCTCAGCATATGATGACGTACCATAATAATTTTAAAGTACGAGAAATATTTTGAGATAGATGTATAATTGTTGATAAAGTAAAATTAAAAAAATGTGTATTTATTTTTTTATATTTTTTTCTTTATGATTTTATAATTATTTTTATTTTACTTGATTGAAGTTTGTTTTATATATATATACTTGACAAAGAAATATTAAAAATGTGTATTTATTGTGTTTTATAATTATTTTTATTTTATTTGATTAAATTTGTTTTATATATAGTTGACAAAGAAATATTAAAAATGTGTATTTATTTTGTTTGACAATTTTCTTTAGTTAATTTATATATGTATATCTTTATCTATAGATATAGATTACAATATTAATTTATTTTAAATTGATTAATTACTAATAATTTCTTTTCAAATGGTAAAATAGAAAGCGACTCGCTATAGACATTACATAGCATAATAACTATTTTGAAGCACCTTAGTTTTATATTAAAAACTTTTATGATAATAGATGGCTATTTGTAATATCTTATAATTGAGAAAATACTAGTTAAATTTATGAATAAAGAATGATTATTTTCTAAAAATTCTATTTGAATTTTTTTTAAAATTATTTAATATTTAATAAATAATTTTTTTAAGACTATAAGAATTGGGGATAGCATCTTCCTATAAATTGAAGTTGCACTAGTGCAACACATTGGCATCATGACCTAGTGCTTTATCACATGAAACTCTCACCCCAACCCTTTAAGAAAATTATTCTCACCCGAATCCAACTAGACCCCAACCCTTTAAGATAATTATTTAATAATTGAGAATTTTATTTAATTTTTTTTATAAAATATATATTTATTCAATCATTTATTAAAAAACATAATAAAAATATGTAAAATTGTTGATGAAGTAAAATAAAATATGTATTTATTTTGTTTGACTTATTTTTTTATTTGATATCTGTAAGAATTTGCCTAAGACAAAGAATAAATGCCAAGATCTAGAAGCTCAAGAGATAGCACAAGAGAGACAAATATGCTATGATCAAATGATCAAATAACAATGAGTAATAGATTGATTGAATGATTGATTCAATGTAGGAATGTCTCAATATATAGGCAATCCATGATAACTAGAAGATATGCAAGTGATAAGCTATCAACTAGACATGGTGGAATCACATGTCCACCAAAGGTGGATCATCCTCCATTGTAAATCAAAGTATGTGCAATATGTGAAACAATAAGAGGATGATAATGTGATAAGAGCACTAAAGGTGGATCTCACACACAAAGAGGTATGTGATGACAACTATCACACCTAAAGTGGAAACTCTCCTAACCATGTGCTAAAATGAAATGCAAACTCCTAGTTGTCACAATGACATCTAATATGCAAATGCATTATCCTAAGTAAACTTAAGTAAAGTGTAATTAGTGAATATATAATTACACCAACACCCCCCCTTAAGTACAACTTAGGGGAATGCACTTAAACTCACAATGCAAGATGGGTCCTGGCTACTAGGCCATGTTCGGTATCCATGTATAATATGCAAGAGCAATAGATAATGCAATCTCTCATAAAGCGGAGAAAGAGAGAAAACCTAATGGGAACCGCCCCCCCCCCCCCCCCCAAAAAAAAAAAAAAAAGAAAAAAAGAAAAAAAAAGAGAGATGAATACAATAATAGAATATGAGAGAGAAGACCTCATGTGAGGAAAATATCCCCCCCATAAGAGAGAAGTAGTGTAAGAGAGACCAAGTAGCCCCCCTCAATGTAGAGTGAACACCAATGGTAAATGCTCCAGGCTCGATGTAGAAACTGCTCCATGAGTGTAGAACAACATTTCTCCCCTTAGGAAGAAACAAGACCAAAGGTGAATATGTGAACCCTCTCCCCAATCTATAGGAAGAAAGCTCAAAGTGTATGGAATCTCTGAAACCTGCTCAAGTGTCCCCATGTCAAAGTTGAAAGGTGCCTCCTCCAAATCATGTACATACTAAGCCAATTTGTTGAAAAAGACAAATCAGGATCAACTGAGTATGAATGTAGAACATGTACCAAACACCCAAGTGTCTCCTCTGAAGAAAAAGTGACCTCCTCCAACTGTTGTATCAAAGTATCGACAATCATGTCACCCTCGAAAGAATGATCAAGTAGAGAATGAAGATGATGGTCAGCATGCTCCCTCGCAACAACTGAAGAAGCATCATCCTCATCAAAGAGAAGATGAATGTCATCAATGAAGTCTCCTAAATCTGAAATGTAGGACTCCACAAACAAACCTGCAATGTCTGTCAAGTAGTCATCCGTTGGAACCAAGTCTGGAAGACAATGAATATCTTGCTGCACTGAAGCACCTGAACCCATGGTTGTGTGAATGCAAGCATCATCAGGAGAAAGAGTAGAAGTAGTCTCAATAAAAGGAGAAGAAATAGAAGGCTCAAGATCTTGATTATGAGTGAGAATACCCAAGTTCAAGTAGCCAGAACTCTCCTCAAAATCTGAATCATCACTATAATCATGATCATATGTTGAAGAATCACTATCTCAAGAATCACTGTCATCAAGAGGAATAAAAGTTGCAAAAGAGTACAACCGAGAAGAGTGATCCACTATCCCAGTAGCAATAACTACTCCACTCTCCAAGTCCTTGATGAAAACTGAATCAGGTGTAAATTCCACAGTCTTCTTTGTAGCACCATTTGTGATTTGATAGATAGAAAGAAGGTTATTGGTCAAGTGTGGAATACACAACACATCATTGAAGTGTCCCTCCCTAACATCAATACTTCCTTTCCCAATCATATTCATGTAAGTGTGATTGCCCATCAAAATAGGAGGACCTTTGTAAGGCTCAAATGATGAAAACATGGACTATGAAGAAGCCATATGATGAGAAGCCCCTAAATCTAGAAGCCATCTACATGAATCATGACTTGAAGAAGCATACAAAGCTTGTCCTTTTTTAGTGAAAAATGCGTGACCCTTTCTAATGCAGGAGCATCCTGGGTGTAAGAGCAATCTTGCATCACCCAAAAATATTTATGTTTTTGTATTCAATAAGGGCTATCTTGTGCAGAGCTGCTATTTATGGAAACTTGCTGGTTTTAGTAAGTTGGTCATAAATCTCAGAATGTTCTGATTTTACATGTGGAGGTTCATCTCAGTCATATCAGCCTGCCAGTAAAGTTTCGTGGCTAGATCAGGTCTAGTTTTGAAGATATTGAAGATTTTCGGTATTGGCAGTAGGGTACAGAAACTTTAAACTCAATTTTGAAGGCTTTAGAGGCTCTGGATGAGGTTGAAAATTTGGGTGACAGGCACTTGCGCAAGTCAAGCCTATAGAGCGCTTTGTGGCCTTTCTGAAATGGGCTAATAATAGTCAATCGGGTCAACTGGTGATGACTTATGGTCTCCGAAAGTCGGGTCACCTGAAATGGCAGAAAATAATTTTCCTTCAAAATTTTTGTTCGGGTTTCAAAAGTTATTTTGAGCCAACTCTGATGTAATAAATTGAAAAATAAAATAATTCTAAGTTTGGTCGACCCTAAGGGCTGAATTTCTGGAACCTTCTCGGGTGGTGGAAAATGCCTATATAAAGAGGCCTGTAGTGTTGTCTAGGGTAGTTTTGGATGGTAGATCTGGGTAATAATTCGAGGCTTTGTCCAACCGAATATTGTAAGGGAATGCCCATGTAGCTTTGCATATTCATGTAATTCTAAAAGTTTGTAATTCCACATTTGTGGAGATAATAAGAAGCCAATTTTTTGTTCTTGCATATTGTTGTTGTTTCTTTGTTTCTGTTATGTGTTTGTGGTATTAAGGGGAGCACCCTTCATCAAGTGGTATCAGAGTAGGAGTTCTTGAGTGTGTAAACAGATCATCGATTGTGAGGCAGTTTGCACCAGGACCATGGGTTAAGGTTTCTGTGTAAACAGATCACCGACTGTGAGGCAGTTTGCACCAGGACCGCGATTAGGGTTTCAGCGAGAAGTGTGAAAATGCCTCCATGAAGGGAACATGGCGGAAGAGCTGGTGTTGTAACACCTGAGGTTAGGGAACTGCAGAGACAAGTGCAAGAATTATAAGAGGAGATTTGTAGAGGAATGAATCTTAATGTCAGAGATGAAAGAGAGGATGAAGCCGAAGAAGAAGATCAAGAAGGAGAAGTCAAAGTTTTGAATCAAGAGGAAGAAAGGCTTTTCTGGGCCATTTCCAAGATCGAGAAAAGATCTAAGATCGAGGTTCCTACATTTTCAGGGAATCTTAACCTAGAGGAATTGATCGACTGGATCAATGAATGTGAAGAATATTTTGAGTATGAAGATATCAAGGATCCTGATCGAGTCAAGTTTGCGAAGGCCAGATTGAAAGGTCATGCGAAGATCTGGTGGCAAGAGATTCAGTTGGAGTGAAATTGAAGAGGAAAGGATAAAATCACAAGATGGGATCGGATGGTGGATAAATTGAAGTGATAGTTTATTCCTATTGATTATGAGCTTGACCTACTGAGGAAAATGCAAAATTTGAAGCAAGCAGGAAGATTTGTTCAGGAGTATACAGAGGAGTTCTATCGAATCCTAATCAGAATAGGCCATGCGGAAGCTGATAAGGAGAAAGTTGTTCGTTACCTTAATGGGTTGAGGCCAAGCATTTAGGAAGAATTAAATCTGGTTTGAATGAATAGTATTGAAGAGGTATACTAGTTTGCCTTAAAAGTAGAGGAAAAGTTGAACAAGAAGTTTGAGAGCAGACAAAGTGGAAGAGGTCGTGACGGAAGATCTGGTGGATGGTCATATGGAGATTGAAATGAAGATCTAAAAAATCAGGATGAGGCCAGTAACAGTTAGAATCAGAGAGGAGATAATTTCAAACATTTCCAAGATCAGAACAATAGAGATCATAGAGGAAGAGGAAGAGGACAAGGTTCAGGAAGAGGAGGCTTTCGTGGAACATGTTTTCACTGTGGAGAAGAAGGTCATAGGGAATTTGAATGTCCTCAATGCCAAGGAGGGATAGATAGGAGGAATGAAGGCTAGGCTAGAGTTGCATATGTAGATGAAGATGCCAGATCATCACATTCTGAAGATGTTGAAAGAGGAGAAACATTGATTAATAGAAGAGTCCTATTGAGTGGTGAAAATGAACCTAAGCAAAGAAGGAGCCTGTTTCACACTAGGTGCAAGTGTGAGAGTAAGTGTTGTGATGTGATTATTGATAGTGGTAGTACTAATAATTTGGTGTTAAAAGAGATGGTGACAAAGTTGAAGCTCAAGAGGTAGAAACATCCACATCCATATCGGGTTGCTTGGGTGCAGGATGGCCACAAGGTCATGGTTAGTGAACAGTGCCTAGTGAAGTTCAAGATCGACGGGTACCAAGATGAGGTACTATGTGATATCATATCTATGGATTCATGTCATATGTTGTTGGGTAGAACTTGACAGTTTGACAGATGTGTTGTACATGATGGTCATGCGAATACCTATTCCCTGACAAAGGATGGAGTGCGACATAAGCTAAAACCATTGAAGGAAATAGAAGAAAAGGTATGTGGTAATGCAAGAATAACTTTTGTTGATAGAGGAAATTTCTCAGATGGTATGAGGCATGAGCATATGTGTTTTACCTTAATTCCAAAGGCTGGGAAAAAGGAAGTAGAAAATGTACCTGTAGAAGTTGTAGAATTATTGAATGAGTTTCAGGATAATGTGCCTGATGGATTACCACCGGTAAGAAAGATCAGTCATCAGATGGACTTGATTCCAAGAGCCAGTTTGCCAAATAAGGCAGCACACAAAATGACACTAGCAGAAAGTGAAGATTTGAAGATAGATTTGAAGTTTAGTTCATCACATCATCCACAGATTGTATATGGAAGTAGTCCCATAAATGCATCTAAGTTCAGGAAGATAGATAAAGGAGAAATAAGTAGTGTTGAAGCAGAGGATTTTGTAGAACATTTGAAGAACATCCCTGAGGAAGTAAGGAAGCACATTACCAAAATAAATGCACAGTATAAGGCTAAGGCAGATCAAAAAAGGAGGCATAAGGAATTTCAGGTTGAAGATGAGATCATAGCAGTACAGTGGAGTATTCTAGCAACCAATTCAGATATCAAGGAGATTGAAGACATACTAGACAGTCTTGTTGGTAGAACACAAGGAAAAGGACATATGAAGAATATCTAGTCAAATGGAAAGGATGACCTGTTGAAGATTCATCATGGCTAGCAAAGGAGGAGGTTAACCGTCTTGGTTTTCCTCTGCACACTTCAGTCGTGACAGGGTCACTTCTCAAATTACCTCGAGTGTCTGATGCAGGAGCATCCTGGGTGTAAGAGCAATCTTGCATCACCCAAAAATATTTATGTTTTTGTATTCAATAAGGGCTCTCTTGTGCAAAGCTACTATTTTTGAAAATTTGCTGGTTTTAGTAAGTTGGTCATAAATCTTGAAATGTTCTGATTTTACATGTGGAGGTTCATCTCAGTCATATCAGCCTGCCAGTAAAGTTTCATGGCTAGATCAGGTCTAGTTTTGAAGATATTGAAAATTTTTGGTATTGGCAGTAGGGTACAAAAACTTTGAACTCAGTTTTGAAGGCTTTAGAGGCTCCAGATGAGGTCAAAAATTTCGATGATGGACACTTGTACAAGTCAAGCCTATAGAACGCTTCGTGGCCTTTCTGAAATGGGGTTATAATAGTCAATCGGGTCATCTGGTGATGACTTATGGTCTCCGAAAGCTGGGTCACTTGAAATGGCGAAAAATAATTTTCCTTCAAAATTTTTGTTCCGGTTTCAAAAGTTATTTTGAGCCAACTCTGATGTAATAAATTGAAAAATAAAATGATTCTAAGTTTGGTCGGCCCTAAGGGCTAAATTTTTGGAACCTTCTCGGGCGATGAAAAATGCCTATATAAAGAAGGCCCGTAGTGTTGTCTAGGGTAGTTCTAGATGGTAGATCTAGGTAATAATTCGAGGCTTTGTCCTACAAAATATTGTAAGGGAATGCCCATGTGGCTTTGCATATTGTAATTCTAAAATTTTGTAATTCCACATTTGTGGAGATAATAAGAAGTCAATTTTATGTTCTTGCATATTGTTGTTGTTTCTCTGTTTCTGTTATGTGTTTGTGGTATTAAGGGGAGCACCCTTCATCACTTTCCTTTATCCTTTTCTGAATTTGGTGAAGAAGAAGTTGAGGTAGACATCCTAGAAGGAAAATTGATGTTGTTCTTGGCAAGAAGATTCTTCAATTCATCAATATCCTTCTTATAACAAAAGTTTTCTTCATGTCCATCCTTTTTGCAATATGCACAAAACTGCTTCTCCTTCTTTGACGATTCACCCTTTTGAGGTGATGTAGGGGTGTCATGTTGTGTGGAAGTTGATTTTGTACCTTCTTATTGAGATTTAGACTTCCAATTCTTCTTCTTCTTTTGACTTTGATTGCCTTGACTCTCATGATTAGCCACAAATGCCTTGGAAGTTGAAGACTTGAGAATCTCCATACTCATTAATTTTTCTTGTTCTAAGACCAACATTTCTAAAAATGATTCAAATGAAGGCTTAATGAAGGCACTTCCCATGGTCAACTTGTGAGTATTGTAACTTGAAACAAAAGTTGCATATGCAGGAGGAAGATGTTTCAACAAGTGACTAACCAACTTCGCATCTTTCATGGGATTACCACAATCATCAAGTTGTGCTCTATAGTCACTGGATTTGTTGAGATAATCTTGGATTGTGTCAAATTTCCTGGGCTCTAATTTGAGGAGATCAGTCTCAATTGTAAATCCCATTTCTTCATCCACTTTACCAAACAATTCTGCAAGTTTATCCCAAGCATCTCTAGCATCATTTATGGTTTTGATGTGATACATGACAGCTTCAGAAATATTCTATCTCAAGACTCCTACAGCTTTAAATTTTTTGCATAACCAATTATCTATTGTAATAGTATCATCACCAATGGGTTTTTTAATTGTACCATCCACATAAGGATTTAAACCTCTAACCATTAACTTGCTCCATACATTATCTTTCCATGTAGCATAGTTATGTGGAGTTAACTTTGCAATAGAACTCATGATGCAAAATGAAAAGAGCATAGGAAAGAGAGAGAGATACCAACACACAAGACAACCCCCCCCCCCCCCCCCCCCAATTCACTCAATCAAAGAACCCCCCCCCCCCCCCCCCCCCGCAAAAAAAAAATAATGATTTTGGCACTTTATAGCTAGTGCGTGTACAATTGCCACTTGACAAAATGGATCAAAGTGGACTTATGATTTTGATGATTACAATAGAAAATATGAAGCTATAGCAGACTAAAGAAGATAGAACACAAGATCCCTCAAAGATCTAATCAATTACAAGTGCCATAATAGGCCAAAATAGACCATATTCTAAAAGTACTATGTCCACTCAAAATTTCTCCAAACTGATACTAGATCTGAAAAGTAAACAAAAAATTATGCACTTTCAAAAAAAATTGCACTTGAAAATGTGTCCATATGAGCCCAAACGAAGCCTCTGAAGTTGTAAAAATAGGGATCAGACAGGTACAATCACCAAAAACTATAATTTTTGCAAAATCCATGATCCAAAACCAGAAAAGAACACCACCACTGAAAATTTTAGGAAATTTTAGCCAAAATAAAAACAAATTGCACTCAATTTGGAGCCCGGATGACCAAGTGATGGCCTCCCAAAGTTGGACTGTCAAATCAAAACTGCATATGGTGAGGGCTGAAATTTTTTAAAACTTATGACATCATCAATATACTATCTTAAATTTGACGGTCAAATGGTCATCGTGACAATGTAAAAATGCCCAGCGTTGACGGTCAAACGGCCATCAAAATTAATGTCCTGAAATGCTGATGTAATCAGAAGCTCAAATTTGATGTCTTGGAGACCGTCACAACAATGCAAAAAATGGCCACCTTGACGGTTGAACAGTCGTCAAACTAAACATACTCAAAATGCCAAAAAAGAAAAAAAAAGAATTTTAAAAGAACATTTTTGGCCTGGCCCCACTTGTCATTTTCTCGTTGGTGAGGTGGCCGGCCCACGTGAAGGATGTATATGACATGGGTGCTGGCATGTCCAGCCGTGTGGAGGGCTGAGGTGGAGCTATGCTAAGGTGGTGTTGTGGCCCTGTGGTGGTGTGGATGAGCGCAAGTGTTAGGTGGGCTGTGCAGAGGAGACTGGCGTTGGGGGCCCGTGCTCGGGAAGGTGCCGAGCGGTGGTGCTAGATGGTGGAGAGGCAGAGCTCCAGTGGTGGAAAGGAGTGATGGATGTGGGATATATAGCCCACATGCACCGTGTTGGTGTATCTAGGGTGTTAAAAACCCCAAGCCCCTGATGCTAATGTCAAAGAGCTCGGGCTCTGTCGATGGGCTTGAGCTCAGCTCGCCGATCCACCTTGCTTGCTTCCGCTATTTGGGTTCGCGTCTGATTCAATCTCAGTCCTTTGTAGCTTGGTTAGGATTCTAACTCGGGTTGGGTTGATCGTAGTCTCCTTGACAAAGAAGATCAGAAGTTCATTGTGCAGGTCTACTAGTGTACGTGTGGGCTGGAATTTGATTCGTCTGACCTGTACTATCTATACTACTGGAGGTGCCATAGGATAATATTTTTGCCTCAAAATATATTTCCAAAAATAGAAAAATACACCTAGATCTAAAAATAGAAATAATTGCAGATCCAAGATAATTTGCCTCAAAATAAAATTCAGATCTGAAGGAAAAATTAAACAAATATTACCCAATTTGCAGATCGGGCCTTAGAGGTCCGATTTGCAAAAAAAAATTTGCCTCAAATTTGACTTTTGCCCAAGGTAGGCAAATTTATAGTCAAAATTTATGGAAATAGCCACTTGGATGTAATGGTGAGGTCTGATCTTGCTCAAAATGCTCCCACAAAATGTTGATCCCAGATTTGGTTCGTGGCCCTCCAAAAGTTGAAGCAATCAATCGCTCTCCAATGGCTATGCAATGAAGACTCCTTTAGCTCTGATACCATGTAGAATTTTCCTAAGGCAAAGAATAAATGCCAAGATCTAGAAGCTCAAGAGATGGCACATGAAAGATAAATATGATATGATCAAATGATCAAATAACAACGAGTAATAGATTGATTCAATGTAGGAATGCCTCAATATATAGGCAATGCATGATAACTAGAAGATATGCAAGTGATAAGCTATCAACTAGACATGGTGGAATCACATGTCCACCAAAGGTGGATGATCCTCCATTGTACATCAAAGTATGTGCAACATGTGAAACAATGAGAGGATGATAATGTGATAAGAGCACTAAAGGTGGATCTCACACACAAAGAGGTATGTGATGAAAACTATCACACCTAAAGTGGAAACTTTTCTAACCATGTGCTAAAATGAAATGCAAACTCCTAGGTGTCACAATGAAAACTAATATGCAAATGTATTATCCTAACTAAACTTAAGTAAAGTGTAATAAGTGAATATATAATTACACCAACAGTATCTATATCTATATGTATGTATATGTATATGTATATGAATACATACATATATATGTTTTTAATTTATTTTTTGTAGTGCCTCTTTTGTTTGCTCCCTGCATGACATCTCTATGGATATAGCATTAGCATTATGTTTGTGGTGGTACCTGTTGGAAACTGCAATTGAAGCAATTGTTGTATTGTCATTGATTTCAAACCTTAACTAGTAAGACTGTTGCTATCTAAGAAAGTACTATATCTATTTGATTGTTGAGAAGGATTAGGGCAATGTTGATAACAATAGCACCTAAGGAAAGGCTGAGTTATCTTGATACTTCAATGAGTACTTGATTATGTGGCACAGTGATAAGATAATGTATTGCTTATCTAAGTAAGAAGGAAGACTAAACAAGTAGGCTTAACCGAGCAAAAGTGAAGAAATCTAGTTTAAGCCGAGTGATGTTAGTGTCGACCGAGCCAGTATATGCCGAGTAAATTTAGTGTTGACTAAACATCAGTTAATTGTCGAGGAAGATAGTATTAGCTGAGGAAATAGTTTTAGTGGTGACCAGGCTACCCAGTGAAGACTGAGGAGTTGAACACAATATTGACCAAGCGTCAGTAATTTACATTTGAGGAAGAATTCAGATTCCTAGCTGACATAGTTGAATTATTGGATTATGTAAGTCATGTTGACTTTATTTATTGGTTTATGGAAGCATTTAATGCACTGTAAAATGTTTTATTGTGATTCCATAAAGAGATTTGAGATGTTTCTAGAAGGATGGATGAAGAACATAAAGCTGGAAGGATTCGATGAATCTGACCTAACCCTAAGATCTACGGAGGAGATTAAGCAGAAAAAGTTGGATGGACCTAATTGAGGAAGTTAAGGAAACTTAAGCATGAGGTTGAGAAAAAGAGGATGCTGGAGTTGTTGTTATTGAATGTATAATAAGAAAAGGCTGAAGGAGAAGGAGTTGTGATTGCTTGAAGGGATTTCTGAGCAGATCAGTGATGGAGATAAAAATGGATCACAGTCAGGAAGCCAGCATATGTGTATGGAATTGGATTTGTTATTTGAAAAGTGAGTTGTATGTTTTCAGATCAAACACTATTATTACTTTCTAACCATTGTATTAGTTAGAAATCCTTTAATCAAGGTTGACCTAACAGTCATATGTATAAATCCTTTGAACAAGGTTGCATTCTAATGGAATGTATGTAAGTCCTATAACAAGGTGCACTTCTAACAAAGTGGTTGAAATTCTTTAACTGGGTCACGCTTGACAGTGTTTTTGTAACCTTTGACAAGGTTGGCTTTTCACAGCGCTCACTTTAGAAGAGTGAAAATATTAGTAACATGTTACAAAGTGGTTTTCCCAAATTGGGTTTCCACTATAAATCTTGGTGTTAATGCTTGTGTGAATGTTTTGGTTTGAACATTTCTGTGTTTTGCAAGTTAAATACTATTGGATAGTGGACTGCACTATTATATGTTTCTATTATGTATTTAGTAATTATCGAGTAACTATTGGTTGTTAGATCTTATTTGTTGAAGTGTTTGAAATTTTATTTTATACATCTAGACCTGAGAACAATTGATTCACCCTACTCTTTGTTGTTCTAAATCATATTAACAATTGGTATTAGAGCTATTGGTGCTTACAGAGAACAAGTTTAAAGGTACTTGAAGTAAATGATTAGGATGTGTAAGGAGGTACTGAAGATAGATAAGGAGAACACCCCTACATGGCATAGTCTGATGAAACTACATCTAGCTAGTATTGGTGATTCAGCAAAGTATTACATTGAGCATGACTATGTTACACCTATTGCACCTCTGACTGTTGAGGAGATGAGAGCTAAAAAAGAACACAATCAACCAATGTTGGATATTGCATTTGCCTTAAGCTATCCATAATTTGAAGACATCAAAGATTGCACAAATGCAAAGCAAATGTGGGACACTCTTGCAAACATCTATGGTGGTGACATAAATGTACTAAGGGAAAAAGCTGAAAGCCTAAGAGGTAAATTTAATGAAATGAAAATGCAAGAAGGTGAGAATATTGCTCAATATTGTGGTAGAATAAAAGAAGTTGTAAATGCTATTAGAGGATATAATGTAACTATTGATGATGAGACTGCTATTGGAAAAGTTTTGATAACTTTGCGTCCTATTTATGCCATCAACATTTCAACAATTCAAGAATCTAGATGTAACTCTAATCTATCATCTTAAAATGGAAGAACTTCCATGTTAAGAGCACTTTTCCCTCTGAGTAAGTGGTTTGGAGTCATTTCGAACGCCTTGAATTGATTTTTTCTTGGATCTAGCTTTCTACCCCGCTTTCCACTTTTTTTCTGCACTTGATTCCTTCATTCTAGGTGAAATTGGGGTTAGGATCCTGAGGATTCTCCTTAATTTCCCTCTTCTATCACTCTATTTTCTAGGTAGGAATTAAAAATATGTCCTCCTAGACTTCATCATGTTCATCATAGGATTTTGTGCCTCTCCCTGGCACTCTACCCTGTTCTGGCATCATTTCTAGGTCTCCGGGCACCCCTGGGACCTCTTGTTTCTCACTCTAACTGAGACCCTAAAATCTGTGCCCTTAAGGTCAAAGTCAACCTAAAGGAATCAAAGTCAACCTCAACCCTAACTAGGTTAGGATCAAGCTCATCTTTGATCTTGGGTTCAAATTTCAAGGTCCTAGGATCTCCGATTGTCGAGTTTCAGAAATAATTGTTTTCCCACTTCCTGGTTCACTGTTTTGATCTTTGAAATGGTAAACCCTTAAATTATATTTAATTTAGGTCCATTCCTATAGGGTTGAGGCTTATTTAGAATTTAATTCCCCAAGGTGGCCCCTCTAGAGGATTTTTCCCTAGATCACTATAAAAGGAAGCCTTCCTCTCTCATTTTCTCCATCAAGTTTTGTGAGAAGATCTCTACATCAAGTTTCCATGCTCAAGCACTCTTAAGCAAGGAGATCAAGAAATCATTTCACCAAGAAAGCATCCATTCAAGTAAGCATCTATTCAATCAAGCATCCATTCAAGCATTCAAGTCCTCTTCTCTATCCAAGTTCTCCATTGAAGATCAAGGATTCAAGCATTCAAGCCATTGAAGGGATTTGGTTCAAGCATTCAAAATTCATCATTCAAACCCTAGATCTAGCCATCATGATGGTGTGATCTTCCTTCAAGATCCTTTGTTCATCTTCAAGATCCATTTCATTCTTCCTTCAAGGTGGATTCCAAGCATACAATCATGGAGGTTTGATTTACATTTGTTGATGTTATGTTCAAGCTTTCATATTAACATACTTGATTACATTTCAAATACAATTTGGATATCTATTTAATATCATAGCTTCATTGTTAGATCTACTTCTACTACTTGCTAGCATTCTCCATTTCAATTTCAATATTAAGGTTGATTCCAAACCAGGGTTTGACCAAGGCAAACCCTCCAAACAAATAACAAAAACCCTCTTTGTCTTGCAGGTACAAGTGCAAAATTTTGGATCTGAGAGTAGATTTGGATACCCTTTTTGATGAACTTTCAAGATCTGCGAACAAAGTCAAAATTGACTTTCAAACAAAAAATGTAGCCTTTGACCTTTTATGAGGGTCAAAGACTACCTGCTATCAGAAAGATAAATGATTTTTGGGTTTTCTTCATCTCAACATTTTCAGTCTGAAATAGGTTGCAAAATTGCTTGAAAGTACACAAACACCAGAAAATAGGTATTTCCAAATTAATTTCATCATGAGGTATGTATCTTATTTTATCTAATTTCAAGTATTTTCCCTTACAATTCAAATGTATGTGTAAAATATTGGCTTTGGGGTCCATTTTATGTGCAAACAAATGTCCTAGGACCTCATACACTATTTTATACTATACACCTAATAATACTCTTACTTTGGAAAGTCTTGCTGGTAAGCTTACTGCTTTTGAGCTTTCTAACTATGATAACTTCATTGTTGCTAATGTTGAATCTGCATTTAAGTCACAAATGGTTCTAAGTAAGTCAAAGAAAGAAAAGGAAAGATGCATCAATGAGAGTGAAAGTAAAAGTGACACATCTGATGAAGAACTAGAGGATCTTGAAGCTCTTATGGCCAGAAGATTAAAAAAGGGAAAAGGAAAGTATAAAGGTAAACTCCCTATCATATGTTTCTCATGTAATAAAGTTGGTCATATAGCTGCAAGATGTCCTGACAGGGATGACAAGGATAAGGAAAGAGATAGTAAGCATAAAGACAAAAGAGAAGAAAGAGGTTACCGATGGTACAAAGACTACAAAGGAAAAGGTAAGAAATCCTACTATATTGCTGAAGAAGAATCTGACACTGATAGTGATGATTTTGAAATTGAAGTAGTCTATGTTGCTATGAAAGATGAGTTTGATGATCATGAGAAAACTACACTTGTATCCTATGTGAACAAAAATGATAAGTGGATTATTGATAGTGGTTGCTCACACCACATGACTGGTGACAAAAGTAAGTTTGATTCCTTAGATCATTACAAAGGTAGAAGTGTTAAATTTGGTAATGATGCACCATGTCCTATTAGGGGTAAAGGATTGATTAAGATGACTAATAAGATCACTTGTGAAAATGCTTATTGGGTTGAAGGTCTTAACTATAATCTACTAAGTGTTGCACAGCTTAATAGCACTGGCTACCGAGTGGAATTTCATCACAGGAAGGCCAAAATATTTGATGCCACTGGTGAGCTGATTGGAAGTGGAGAATAGATAAGAGGTAATTTGTTCTATCTAGACCTATTTGAAGAGACATGTATGATTGCACAACTTGATGATATATGGTTATGCCATAAGCAGCTATGTCATGTTAACTTTGATAATCTGGTAGAAATTAGTAAAAAGAAGAAAGTGAGAGGATTGCCGAGATTGAAGAAACCTGAGAATGTAATGTGCAAACAATGTCAATTGGGTAAGATGTCAAAGTCTAATTTCAAGAGCAAGACTTTTACTTCTAAGAATGCTTTAGATTTGGTTCATACTGACCTTTGTGGACCTATGGGTCTACAAAGCTATTGTGGTGCTAGATATTTTATTTTGTTTGTTGATGATTACACCAAAATGATGACTGTAATGTTTCTAAAAGAAAATTTTGATGCTTTTCAATTTTTTAAGTAGTATTTGGCTAAGGTTGAAAAGGAGATAGGTAGGAACCTCAAGTTTCTAAGATCTGACCGAGGTGGAGAATTCATATCCAATGAGTTCAATCTATTCTGCAATGATAGAGGAATCAAAAGATAGATGTATGCACCTAGAACACCTCTACAGAATGGTATAGCAGAGAGAAGGAACAAATCTATCATGGATTGTGCAAGAACACTAATTATCAAGAAGAATGTTGCACAAAGTACTGGAGAGAAGCTATAAGTACAGCTGTTTATACCCTAAACCGAGTATAGATAAAAAAAGGTACAAATATTACACCTTATGAGTTATAGCATAGGTATGCACCTAATGTAAAGTACTTTAGAATTTTTGGAAGCAAATGCTATATACTAAAAGACAATAGGAATGGAAAATTTGATGCTAAAAGTGATGAGGGCATATTCCTAGGTTATTCCACAAAAAGAAAAGCTTACAAGTGTTTGAACTCTAACACTAACAAAATTGTAGAAAGTGTAAATGTCAAAGTTGATGAGTATGCAGAGAAAAATGAGCAGGAAAGCAAGAGAGAACCAGAAGATTACAGATCTTTTGTATATATAGAAGAAGGAGAGGCAAGTGACAGACTTTCACCTGATGCAGAGTCTCAGGTAAGCAATGTCGAGCATCAGGGAAACAATGTTGAGCGACAAGAAGAACATGCTGAGTGATAGGAGGAAGCTTTTGAGTATCAAGAAGAGGTTGTCGAGCATTCAGAAGTCGAATCTGACAATCTTGTTGGTGAACCTGAAGAGCAAGAAGAAAGGAGAGCAGAACCTATTTTGGCACAATATGTAAGGAGACATCACAAGATTGAACAAATAATTGGAGATAAAGAAACTAGAGTTCTGACCAGAAGCAAGTTAAGAGATCCTACATGTTTACTATGTGAATTCAAGCCCAAGACAACAAGGGCGGCACTAGAAAATGAAGACTGGATTCAAGCCATGAATGAGGAGATAGACCAAATAGAGAAGAATGATACTTGGAATCTGGTGCCGAGACCAGAAAAAAAAAATGTCATTGGAACAAAATGGGTGTTCAAAAATAAGCTGAATGAACATGGACAAATCACAAGGAATAAAGAAAGGTTGGTATGCCAAGGCTATGCACAAGAAGGAATAGATTATAAGGACACATTTGCCCCTATAACAAGATTGGAAGGAGTAACAACTCTACTTGCATATTATGCCTACAAAGATTTTAAGGTATACCAAATGGATGTCAAGTCTGCATTTTTAAATGGTATATTAGAAGAAGTGTACATTGAACAACCTGAAGGATTTGTTGATCCAAACAAGAGACACATGGTTTGCAAACTGAATAAGGCACTGTATGGATTAAAGCAAGCCCCCAGAGCATGGTATGAGAGGCTGCACAACTACTTGATATAGATTGGATTCTCAAGGACAAACGACACCAACAATCTGCACATGAAAGATGAAGAAGGTAAAGGAATCTTGTTGGCTACGATTTTTGTAGATGATATTATATTTGGTGGACACGATGCCCTATGTAATAAATTTTCAAATGAAATGCAAACTGAATTTGAAATGAGTATGTTTGGGGAGATCAAATTGTTTATTGGTTTACAAGTATATCAAATGGAGAAAGGTATTTTCATTACCCAATCTAAATATGTTCATGAGATACTAAAAACCTTTGGTATGGAGGATTCAAGGCCAGTAAGTACTCCCATGGCTATTAGACAAAAATTGTCTAAAAATGATGATGATGTTGAAGTAAACTAGACTTTGTATATGATGCAGTCAAGGCTGGAGGATCCAATTAAGGATTGTCTAACCTTGCAGCCAAACACTAACACAATGGAAATACACAACACGAAACCATATCTAAAAGAAAATAGATGTCTTTATTCATCAATTAACTGATTACATGCAATGTGTCGAGCTGTAAGGCCTTCTTGGTTATGGCCAAATACAATGCAAGAAGTAGTTCTACAAGATCACAAAGGATCCAACACACTTCTCCTTAGCTAGCCCAGGTCTGCAACACAATAGGACACTGGTAGGCACTCTAAGAAAGATCTGAACCTGTACTCAAACTTCCAAGAAATCTTTCTTCTACCTAAGATTGCAAGCTACTAACTCTACTTTCACAGATCCACACATCTACTACTACCCTAAATAACTACCCAAACATCTCCTTAAATACTAAACCCTAGCCAAAAGTTAGATTTACAAAAAATTAAATCCCAAAAGCCAATCGGCTTCCAAATATACAAATATTAAATGCCAAACATTAGTCAGCTCACAAATAACTTCACAAATATTTAATTCACCAAGTCAGCCTCTAGATCCACATAGAATAATGCAACATGCTAGATCTAGGTCCCCACATGTCCAATGGTCAATCCATAACTTGAGGAACGTGACCCAAATTAAATGCATCAGTCGATCAAGCTGAATCTCCACGAACAACAGTCAGTAAGCCAAACTAATGAGCGTCAGGAAATACACCAAGCATCCACACCAACTGAGCTCTCCAAGCATTATCAAGCACAACAGACATCACCGAGCACCAGAAGTGCCAATTCTCCTCCAATGACTAAGCTCCCTTCAGCGACCAAGTCCTCTAGTGACTAAGCCACTTCAACAACCAAGCAACAGGCATAAACACCGAGACCTCATCGATAACTGAGCACCGAGCAACAAACCACCAAGTCACTAAATGAACATCATCCACAGAGATCCACCAGAACTTCCAACTGAGAATCACCATCAAGACCGAGAAACTCCAGTCTTCTACCGAAATCACTAGCCAAGTAACCAAACTCCACCAAATAGTTACCAAGACTACCAAAATCTTCACGCACCGAGCGATAAGCCAGGATGCCATTGCATCAGACTCCTAGGGTAAAAACAAAAGTGTGTCCCACACTTTCTCACCAAAGGGAACATCTGAAAAACACCAACTCCACTTCATCTTCACCATAGGTTTCCACTCCATCACAGGAAAGAGAACCAATTTGCAACCCAACCAATCAGTATGTTCAATATCCTGAACAAACCAAGCCATCAATCCATCACCAGGGATCAAGGAAGAATCCCATCTTAGAATCTCATCACCAAACTTATCACTGTCAACCAGAAAACAACATCTGCACCACAACACCAAATAAAAGCAACTCGATAACACCAACATCACTGAGGTGTTCAACAATAGGAAACTCTACACCAACAATAATCTGATCAAGTACAACTAGATGCTTTTCAATTTTCATGTTAGGCGCAACCGACTGAACATGAAAACCAATCTCCTCACCAGCCTCAACAAGATCAACAACATCATCGATAATCATAGGTAACTCAACAACAAGCACAAGTTTCTCTACAAGTTTGATGTCAAAATCCACTAATTGAACATCAAAACCAATTTCGCATACCTCTTCAACCTTTGAATTATCATAAGAATTCTTGCCAAGATACCTTCACTCATGAACCAGTCTACGAATCGGCCAAACAACTTTCCTCTGGATCAGCATACTCCAACGCTGGTAAGCTCTACAAAGCTCAACAACACTTTCTCTCACAAGGTTCTTAAATCGATTCTCCATGCAGTTCAACAAATCCACTTCCAATTGAGAAAACCTCTCAGAAATCACATCACCAAGGTCCAATCCTATTGGAGACATCTCCAAATATCTTCAAAAAACTTCTGCAAAAAACCCTAACACTGACCACCTTGTGACAACCTCCAAGCTATATGCAAGTCAGATCACAACCTGCCACCTCGCATGAACAACTAGGGCATGATTTCACAAGTTCAATGTCACGGATTTGCAACTTAGATTGTGCACAATCTCTTCGCCAACAAGATCAACTTCACAAGATCATCCTTGCTAGGTCAACCTTCTGCTCTGACAAGATCAAACTCTCACTCTGATACCACCTGATGTAGTCAAAGCTAGAGAATCCAATTAAGGACTATCTGACCTTGCAACCAAACACCAACACAATAGAAATACACAACAAGAAACTAGATCTAAAAGAAAACAGATATCTTTATTCATCAATTAACTGATTACATGCAATGTGTAAGGCTATAAGTCCTTCTTGGTTATAGAAAAATAAAATGCAAGAAATAGTTCTACAAGATCAAAAAGGATCCAACACACTTCTCCTCAACTAGCCTAGGTCTGCAACACAACAGGATACTAGTAGGCACTCCAAGAAAGATCTGAACCTGTACTCAAACTTCCAAGCAATCTTTCTGCTACCTAAGCTCGCAAGCTACTAACTCTACTTTCACAGATCCACACATGTTCTACTACCCTAAACTACTACCCAAACATCTCCTTAAATACTAAACCCTAGCCACAAGTCAGCTTTACAAATAATTAAATCCCAAAAGCCAATCGACTTCCAAATATACAAATTAAATGCCAAACATTATTCGGCTCACAAATAACTTCACAAATATTTAATTCACCAAGTCGGCCTCCAGATCCACATAGGATAATGCAACATGCTAGATCTAGGTCCCCACATGTACAATGGTCAATCCATAACTCGATGAACATGACCCAGATTAAATGCATCAGTCGGTCAAGCTGAATCTCCAAGAACAACCATTGGTAAGCCAAACTATTGAGCATCAGGAAATACACCGAGCATCCACACCAATCGAGCTCTCCAAGCATTACTGAGCACAAAAAATGTCAACCAAGCACCATAGACATCACTTGGCACTAGAAGTACCAAGTCTCCTCCAATGACCAAGCTCCGTTCAATGACCGAGTCCTCCAGCAACCGAGCCACTTCAACAACCAAGAAATAGGCATAAACACCGAGACCTCATCGGTAACTAAGCACCAAGAAACAAACCACCAAGTCACCGAGTGACCATCATCTATAGAGATCCATCAGAACTTCTGATTGAGAATCGCTATCAAGATCGAGAAACTCCAGTCTTCTACCAAAATCACCAGCCAAGTAACTAAACTCCACTAGATAGTTACCGAGACTGCCAGAATCTTCAGGCACCGAGCAATAAGCTAGGATGCCACTGCATCAGTATAGGTCCATGATTGGAAAACTATAGTATGTTGTTCACAGCCGATCATATATTGCTCTAGCAGTTGGGATTGTGGCAAGATTCTCTGCCAATCCTAAGGAAACTCACATGATGGTTTTCAAAAGGATAATGAGATATTTGAAAGGGACTGTAGATTTTGGATTGTACTACAAGAAGCATGAAAGATTTGAACTGAGAGTGTATACTGATGCTAATTGGGTAGGAAATGTGGATGATAGAAAGAGTACTAGTGGTGGAGCTTTCTTTCTTGGACAGAGATTAGTTTCCTAGACAAGAAAGAAACAAAATTACATTTCCCAATCTATAGCTGAAGCCGAGTATGTAGCTGCAATAGTGAACTATTCAAACTTGGTATGGATAAAGAAATTGTTGGTAGGCATGAAAGAAGAGATCACTAAACCAGTTGTCATCTACTATGACAACAAGTGCTATCAACATATCTAAGAACCTAGTGATGCACACAAAGACCAAACACATCACCATCAAGTATCATTACTTGAGGGAATTGGTACAGGATAAGGAAGTCAGAATGGAATATGTGAATACAAAGGAACAACTAGTAGACATATTCACTAAAGCTTTACCTAAAGAAGCTCATGAATATCTGAGAGGACAATTAGGGGTTCTTCCCCTAACTGAGGCTGCCTAGTCAAGCTAGGAGCATTGCATCAAATGTGCTGCATAGAGTATCTGACAAATTGATGCAGAGAAAGGTCACACTTTAGGAGCAGCCTAGAGTTGTGAAAAGTACAGAAAAGCTGATAATCAGTCATAAGAAAAGATGACAAAGGGAGAAATATTGTTATTGAACTGACAAGATGACATCTACATATGAAGGATGTATGTTTTAGTTGCTGCTTTGGAATTATTGCCAAAGAAGGAGATGAATAAGATGAAAGCACATGGTGAGATTTCATGGAAGATCAAGTAAGAGGGAGAAATTCAGAGGAAAGGAACTAAGTAGAGATCAAGTGGATGTTACTATGTGGATAGTCATGTAAGAAATGCTAATTGATTCTGAATTAGAATGAAGCTAAGGATATTATAAATATTTCTGATGGATAGATAACTTTTGGATTGGTTGGTAATTCATGTGTTATTCATATGGTGTTGCCATCAATGCCAAAGAGGGAGATTGTTGGAAATTGCAATTAAAGCAATTGTTGTATTGTCATTGATGTCAAACCTTAACTGGTAAGATTGTTGCTCTCTAAGAAAGTATTATATCTATTTGATTGTTGAGAAGGATTAAGGCAAGGTTGATAACAATAGCACCTAAGGAAAGGTTGAGTTATCTTGATACTTCAATGAGTACTTGATTATGTTAGACAATGATAAGATAATGTATTGCTTATCTAAGTAAGAAGGGAGACTAAACAAGTAGGCTTAATTGAGAAAAAGTGAAAAAATCTAGTTTAAGCCGAGTGATGTTAGTGTCGACCGAGCCAGTATATGCTGAGTAAATTTAGTGTTGACCGAACATCAGTTAATTGCTAAGGAAGATAGTATTAGCCAAGGAAATAATTTTAGTGGCAACTGGGCTACCCAGTGAAGACCAAGGAGTTGAACACAGTATTGGTCAAGCATCAGTAATTTAAATTTGAGGAAGAATTCAAATTCCTAGCCGACATAGTTGAGTTCTTGGATTATGTAAATCGTGTTGACTTTATTTATTGATTGTATGGAAGCATTTAATGGACTGTAAAATGTTTTATTGTGATTCCATTAAGAGATTTGAGATGTTTCTAGAAGGATGGATGAAGAACATAAAGTTGGAAGGATTCTATGAATCTGACCTAACCCTAAGATCTACGAAGGAGGTTAAGAGACAAAAGTTGGATCGACCTAATTGAGGAAGTATTAAGGAAGCCTAAGCATGAGGTTGAGAAAAAGAGGATGCTAGAGTTGTTGTTATTGATTGTATAAGCAGAAAAGGCTAAAGGAGAAGGAGTTGTGATTGCTTGAAGGGATTTTCAAGTAGATCAGTGATGGAGATGAAAATGGATCACAATCAGTAAGCTAGCATGTGTGTACTAAATTGGATCTGTTATTTGCAAAGTGAGTTGTATGTTTTCAAATCAAACATTGCTATTACTTTATAACCATTGTATCAGTTAGAAATCCTTTAATCAAGGTTGACCTAATAGTCATATGTATAAATCCTTTGAACAAGGTTGCATTCTAATAGAATGTATGTAAGTCCTATAACAAGGTGCACTTCTAGCAAAGTGGTTGAAATCCTTTAACTGGGTCACACCTGACAGTGTGTTTGTAACCTTTGACAGGGTTGGCTTTTCATAGAGCTCACTTTAGAAGAGTGAAAATATTAGTAACATGTTACAAAGTGGCTTTTCCCAAATTGGGTTTCCACTATAAATCTTGGTGTTAATGCTTGTGTGAATGTTTTGGTTTGAACATTTCTATGTTTTGCAAGTTAAATACTATTGGATAGTGGACTGCACTGTTATACATTTCTGTTATGTATTCAATAATGACCAAGCGGCTATTGGTTGTTAGATCTGACTTGTTAAACTGTTTGAAAGTTTATTTTATACATCTGGACCTGAGAACAACTGATTCACCCCCCCTCTCTATTGTTCTAAATCATATTAATAGTACCTTCATGCAGTTTTATATGATTGGTAGTGCTTACCTTATGCTTGGATGGATTATGTTCTTGCATTGCCAAGTTGCTTATGTCCTTATGTCTGGTTGTGATAGCCATTGTGCTATTGCTTGTTGCATACCTAATCTAGAATTGTGTACCTTTTGAGGCTATTATTGTGAGTTATGTGGACTCATTGTGTTCTCGACTATTTGGACTTGAGCTTGACTCTTTTATGTGATTCAATAACTATTCTCATGTTATGATTGTATACTAGTATTGTGAGGTGCAACTAGTTCAATTCATTCTATGATGATATATGCTTCATTTATATTTGATGACATTTTGATTATGCTTATCTTGAGATGTTATTATTAATTTATTGGTGTATGTGTCAATTGTCACTAAGATATTGTGCTTTACTGTGTTTGGTTATCATCTCATTTGGGGTTTCAGGGTTTTAATACATATGTGTGTGTGTGTGTGTGTGTGTGTGTGTGTGTGTGTTGTAAATGCAATAAAATGCTAAATTTAATGTTTTAAATTAAATTAAATGCCTTTATGATATTTATTGAGGATTACATATGAAAGCAACGGTTTCATAAAATTTGAATACATAAGAATGATTATGTTGTTAAAACATCCTTTCATTAGTTTCATTTTTTAGATTATTAAATGTGCTTCAGCTATGTGTATATGAGTGGTTACACTTGATGTGCACATATTTTAGTGAATAGGTACCAGACATTGACTTCACCTGGTTCCACAAGTTTGAGTTTGTCTTTATCCCCAACGGTGGCATAGGAGATAGTTACATTCGTCACCCTCGTATTTAACCAATATTGTCCCTATATGGGTGATGTATTCGTAATTGCATTATTATACCTCTAGTTACCACTTCGGTAAACATTAGATTTCATTGCATTAATTGTGGTAGAACAATGAATGTTTGTGCATTGTTAGTTATTTGCAATTGTTGTAGTTGAGTAAATTATATTTAAATGCTAATTTATATGCTATGTGAGTATTTTATTAATTATTGACAAATTTGTCATAATGTTATTCCATTTAATTGGAATTGGTTAGTTTAATCCATGATGGGTTTGGGGGTTATTGATTTGGTTTTAATTTGACTTTAAGTCATTTGGAATTAATTAATTTTTAGTTTATCCAAAAATCTCTTTTTGAAAAGTGACTTTGTACTATGGAAATAGACATGCATTTTTTAACTCCAAAGTTGCAAAACCCTCTTCTTGAACAATTCAAGTTTTGCTTGTTGGGAATGACTCGAGTGTGGAAATTTTGTGGGTAGTGGCTGGCAAGATTTGGACTGTGACTACTATGATTTGTACGAAATCTTATTCAATTCCACAAAGTCTGTGAATTTATTTCTCCATCTTAGTTTTTCTCTCTATTTCAAGGTAGGAACTTCATACCTCTCTAGTTCTTTGATTTTAATCATTCTAGATTATCACAATATTTATGTGGGGTGATGTAATGCTTGTTCCCCACTTGTTTGATTCATTTTTATGCCCACTCCTTTAAGAAAATTATTTGATAATTAAGAATGTTATTTAATTTTTTATAAAATATACATTTATTCTATCATTTATTAAAAAACATAATAAAAAAGTAAAATAAACTATGTATTTATCTTGTTTGACTTTTTTTTATTTGGTATCTATATCTATATGTATATAAATACATACATATTTGTTGGAGTTAAGTATTAATTATGTTAATTAATCTTTACTCCCTTCTTAAGATGTCAACTCCCTTTTGCTTTAGTTAAAAGCACATGCCTAGTTGTTCTAAACTCATGCATTAGTCATGTAATAGTTAAACTGATTATTACATGCACTAGGGTTTTCCTTTCAAGGCTTTCGATCTCCTTTATAAGGATGATCCATTGTACATTCTATTCATTCATTA
The DNA here is from genome assembly GCA_027943335.1 of Chamaecyparis obtusa. Taxonomy (NCBI): domain Eukaryota; kingdom Viridiplantae; phylum Streptophyta; class Pinopsida; order Cupressales; family Cupressaceae; genus Chamaecyparis; species Chamaecyparis obtusa. Next base: position 1,369,494 of record BSBK01006134.1, on the reverse strand, counting down.
TTTGAGGATATTTTCTTCTTCATATTTTTGAGTCAAACCCTTGCCCTCTTCTTGTCTCTACTTTCTTGTAACAGGTTTTTGTATGCAGGTGATCTTCAAGTTTTGTGGATTTGTTTTGCTCAAATCCTACATGGTATCAAAGCCTAATCTGCTACAGCTTGTTCGTGTTTGAAGGATTCAAATTCGGGCTTTTTTGGGGTTTTTTTTGAATCTAGGGGGGACCTATTTTTATAGTCATCTTGGCTTCAAATGGACCTCACATTTGTGTTCATAGCATCCAATAACCCCAAGATCCATATAAAATTTGTCAAATTTGGACAAAGTTGGATCTGTGAGAAAACAAATTTGCAATCAGCCTTGGCACAGATCCCGAGGTGATCACTATCTTTTGGAGCACTTCTGGCCCAAACAAACCTCACAATTACTTCCAAAAGGCCCGAGATAGTTAGAATCCATATAAGGCTTGTCTATTTTGGACAAGTTGCCATCTGAGGCAATTTTTTTTTTCATACCAAGGTCGTACGACCCTGGCACGTGGACCGAGGAAGGTACGATGATTATTTTTTAAAAAATTATATAAATTTTTTTTTAGGGGTGCTACCCAGCGGCCACCACCCACCTCAGCCGCTCCACCCTCGGCTGCTTTGGCCACTCCGCTACCCTCCAGCCACTCCGCCACGCTCACCAACTCTGCCAACCACAACCACTAGCGGCTAGCCCTAAACTGCCAGTGGCTAGCCCTAAACCACTGATGGTAGGCTCTCTAGCACTAACGTCTGGAGCCTCATGTGACCAGGGGCTAGTGCTTAGAGAAAATCTTATTTTTTGGGATTTTTTTTTGTCTTTGGTGCCTCTTTCACTAAAATTGGCTTTCCGGGAGCTCCAGGCATCATTTTTCGACAAACAAGATATTGCCAAAAAGCTAGTTCCAAGCTCGATGCTCTCATGTAGGTTAATGTAGTATTTTTTTCCATCTAGTTTGCTATTTTTTCTATCAATGCCAGATTATCCTTTTTACATTCCAGGGGGGCTAATTTGCTCAAATTAGCTCCCTTTTTTGATTCGGAAGAAGCGCCAGAAAGCTCTTCTCAAGCACCATCCAGATTTTTGCCTATTTTCATCAGAGTTTTTTCAGGGTACACAAGATTCAGATCTAAAGCTTTTTTTCTCTTCTCTTGATAAAGCATATCATTTTTAGACTTAGGGGTTCGATATTTGGCTTGTGGGGGGTGTTATTTTCTTATTTCTATCAATTAAACCAGATATTTATCAAAACAAAACCCCTTCAAAGAAATATGGCCAAGACCTCTTCTTGTCTAGAACTTCTGACCCCACATAATTATCACACATGGAAAACCTTGATGACATAGCTTCTCCATTCAAAAGGGCTCTGGTCTTGTCTAGATGCAGTACAACCAATATTACAGAGGCCCTTTGAGATCATGCGGCATCGAAACAAGATGGATGAGGCTATGGGGTTAATTTCTTTATAGGTATCAGATAGCTTACAATTTCATCTTGATGGGTGCAATACCCCTCTAGCTATGTGGACCAAGCTAAAAACTTTGTTTGGTACAGTGAATTAGTTCTGAGCACTTCAGATTGAGGTAGAGCTTACCTCTCTTGTACCTAATTCTTTTCCCTCTATTGAGGACTTTCTGATGAAGTTCAAATAACAGAGTTCTTTGTTACATGGATGTGGAAAGAAAAAGACTGATAAAGAGTGTATTTATCTAATTATATCTAAGCTTAGGAGAAACTTTTAGATCTTCTCTTCTACCTTTCATTCTACCATGGACACTTTGGGACCTACATTCACCATGCCCACTTTTGAGGTGTTCTGTGATCATTTGACTAGAGAGCAGGCTGAGCTTACTCAGTTGGAATCTCTAATAGGATCAAAGAACCATGCATTGGTTGCCCAACCATCCAAAGAAAAGTAGAAGCAAAAGCCAAAGCAGATATCAAATTCCTCTTCTCAGCACTCTACTGGCCCACCATCTTCTTCTAAGAAGGAGAAACAAAAGACTGAGAGACCTACATGTTCCTATTGTTAGAAGGGACATCATGATGAGTCACATTATTTTTAGAAGAGATTTGATGGCTATGAGAAACAAATTGTTGATTTTCAAGCTCTTCTTCAAAAGAGCATTGTTTCCTCTCCATCCTCTTCTATGTCACAGGGGTCTATTTTTCAGTCTTCCTCCACATCTTCAACATCTGGATGGGATTTTGGAAAGGGTCATGCATTATAGGCATCCATTGCATCCCCTTCATAGGTCCCTTGGATACTAGATTCAGGTGCTTCTCACCATATGGCATCTTCTCAAGGGGTCTTCTCTACTATTGAGGCTTCTCCCATTCCTCATATTCTCATGGGGAATAACACTATCTTGATAGTCTGTGGGAAAGGTTTAGTAGGCATTCAGGATGGCACATTCAATGATGTATTGTATGTTCCATCTTTGTCTGTAAACCTTCTCTCGATTTATTAGATTACACATAGTGGATCAAGGAAGACAGTTGAGTTCACTACAGATTCAGTCTTCATTCGGGATAGTGTGACAGGAGACATTGTTGCTATAGGGACAATTGATCATTCCACCCATCTCTACACATTCTCACACTTTTTTCCACCATCTCCATTGTCGAAGCACAACTCTCCTCTTTCACGAGAGCCTCATGTGGTGTAGTCAGGTTGCTTGAACTTTTGTATTGTTCCTGAGATCACTGCTATGACTACCACACCACATCCTATTGAGGTCTTTTCTCTTCAATAGGATTCTTCTTCACCACTACCTGACCCTCTAGCTCCATTCATCGAGCCACCAGATGCACTTGTTGAGGATTCTATAGAGGTCATTCGTCTCCTCTTTCATGACAGTGTCAGCACACCTATCACACCATCTACATTTAGGATTCCCTTTCAGGATCCTCATGTTTTCTCCTTTGAGCATCAATTAGGCCTTCCAGTTTCACCTCTCATTCAGGGATTTCCTTGTTACGTGCCTTTTTTTCTTCCACATTGGAGTTCCATTGGTTCAATCATTTCCATAGGGGTTCCATCATTCTGGGGGGGCTTTGGTGTCTCATCCCTCTCTCATGGGGGGGCTGGTTGTACTTATGGTTTTGAGAGAGTCTCTTGAGCCATTTCTTTTTCTGCATTTTTCTATCTCTTTTTGGAGTAGGGTTTTTTCCCATTGGGTTTTCTCTATTTCTCTATTTTATAGAGATTTGGTTGTGCTAGGTACCTCATCAGGCCATGTTGCTGGGACCCATTTTTATGCTTTCAGCAGTATAGTTTCCTTTTCTTTCTTCTTGCATTGTTTGTAGCTGCATCATTGCTCATCTTAAGGGGGGGTGTTGGAGTTAAGTATTAATTATGTTAATTAATCTTTACTCCCTTCTTAAGATGTCAACTCCCTTTTGCTTTAGTTAAAAGCACATGCCTAGTTGTTCTAAACTCATGCATTAGTCATGTAATAGTTAAACTGATTATTACATGCACTAGGGTTTGCCTTTCAAGGCTTTCAATCTCCTTTATAAGGATGATCCATTGTACATTCTATTCATTCATTGTTTGAGGATATTTTCTTCTTCATATTTTTGAGTCAAACCCTTGGCCTCTTCTTGTCTGTACTTCCTTGTAACAGGTTTTTGTATGCAGGTGATCTTCGGGTTTTGTGGATTTGTATTGCTCAAATCCTACAATATTTTTGTAGTGCCTCTTCTGTTTTCTCCCTACATGACATCTCTATGGATATAGCTTTGGCATTATGTTTGTGGCGGTACCTTCATGTAGTTGGATGAGAATTTATTTGTGATGCCTTGGTTTGGCTCTAGATGCCTCATTATGGCTTTATATGATTGGTAGTGCTTACCTTATGCCTGGATGGATTATGTTGTTGCATTGCCAAGTCTCTCTCTCTCTCTCTACATATACAAATAATAATAATAAATATATAATACTAATTTATTAATATTAAAAATCAATACAATATTAATATTACTATATATGAAACTAATATTAATATAATATAATACTAATATTATACTATTATACAATACTACTATAAATAATAATATAATACTAATACTAATATCATAATATTAATATTATAAAAAATGAAATCTATTTAAAACTAAAATCAAAATTGAAAATATTAAAAATATTGAAAATTGAAAATGTTGAAATTTCAAATGAAAAGCAAAATTTGGGCGTGAGCAAATTGGGTACCCAATCTTTTGTCATGTGTACTGACACCCAAGCCTACTAAAAAGTCAACACGCTTTTTAGTGCATTTTTGGATGAGTGAAAAGGAGTTTTTTTTTCACATCACCACTTTTTGGCATACCATCACATACCAATTTAATGATTTTTCATTTATCCAAAAAACCCTTTTTGAAAAGTGACTTTGTATTGTGGAAATAGAGTTTATTTCCACACTTATGCATTTTTGAACTCCAAAATTGTAAAACCCTCTTCTTGAACAATTCAATTTTTGCTTGTTGGGAATGACTCAAGTGTGGAAATTTTGTGGGTAGTGGCTTGCTAGATTTGGGTTGTGATTGCTACGGTTTGTATGGAATCTTATTCGATTCCATAGAGTCTGTGAATTTCTTTCTCCATTTTAGTTTCTCTCTCCATTTCTAGGTAGGAACTTCATACCTCTCTAGTTCTTTGATTTTGTTGGTTCTAGATTGTTGCAATATTTATGTGGGGCACGATGTAATGCTTGTTCCCCACTTGTTTGATTCATTTTCATGCATGTTTGGGCTTATGTGTAAATTGGATTTTTGGAATAAGACTTTGTGTACTATTATGTTGCTCATTTTTCTGTGTGCCCGAAATGGGAATTTTATTTAAAAAGTGTTTTGTTGGGCATGTGGGGACCAATAGTTTTTTTTTGGAATCATGAGATTCCAAGTTTTATTTTTGGGAGTTTTTGAGAGGTCCTCGATTTGTGTGGCCTGTAGAATTAAATTTTTTCTATGTTTAGTGCATTTTGAATATTTTGTTTGATTATTTTTCATGTTTGTAGTTGGATTGTACCGTCAAAATTAATCGAGGACATTCCAGTTACTTATTACTACAATCTAAACTTTCATTTTTGTATCGATTTTATGGTTTGTGCACCTTGTCAACTATTGCTGGAAATTGATCTCTCTTTTTTGGAATTTTTCTTTGAGAGCTTTATGTCGGGTTTTCATTTGTGAGAGATGTTTGGACCTTATCAGGATGTTAGTATCCCATGTGCATTTTTATGTCAGATTGTCTTGGGATTCATGCTCTTGGAAATGAGACCAATAGAGTGTGCTTGTGCACTATCTTGTTGTCTTAGATTATTATTTTTTATTATGCTTAATTTGAGATCACATTTATGTTGTTGCTGCATTTTTTTGAGGTCGCATCATGAGCGTAGTTAAACTATGTTTATTTTATGGGATCTTGAGAGACCCATACTCTTGGTTCATGATAAATTGAGTGCTCCTTGTATTATGATGGAAGCTTGGTCTTTGATCCTTTTTTATCGCCTTGTGTTTATTGTTTTTAATTTCACCTTTAAATATTCACCTTCCTTATGCTTGAGTTGATCTCACATTTGGTATTTAGATGTATGGTGTTGAGACCACATCCTTAGCATAATAGAGTTATTCTCATTGACAGGATCTTTTAGACATTTTTTCTATTGGTTTGAGTCCAATCAAGCTTACTCTAGACTTCATCTATGCGGGTTTGCCTTTCGGACCCCCTTCCTTCCAACTCCTCTAAACCAAGTCTGTGGAGCTGTGGAGCACTTTTCTTCATCTCAAATGTCCCACCGTATATGATACATGTCACCCAGGTGGGGTTTCAAACACCTCTGTGTGAAGCCTCCCTTCTCCAAGGTTTTCCAATGCGACACGTGTCCCATAGTTCTTTATCATTAATAGAGGTCCCACCAAGAGACATTCAAGGAATATGTTACCAGAGCATAAACATACATAGATAATAGCTAATTCAATAGTTTTATGAAAGTGCATCTTTTAGTTAGTCTGAGTAATCATGAGCATCATCAAAAAGCCTCCATGACTACCACTTTTAGCCGTAGCTGGCAGGCATGCTACGATCAACCAATGGTGAAGAAACACTTTTATGTATCCTTGAAGATTGAGTGAATTGTGCTTGATTCTTCAACATGTCATTCAATTGAAACAAAAAATGAAATCATTGTATGATCAAAAAATTATAGGATTTTTCTATAAAACATGATGGCTTACATTGTAGACAAGTTAATAGTTGGTCAATTTAGACCTAGGTGGGCAATTGAAACTCTGTTTCAATTGACTAATAAAATTGTTAGATTTACAAAGTTTGAAAATTCCTAATAAAAGGTTCCTATGGCTTGTTGGTCAAAGGTGTATATTGTAACATTTTTATTCGAAGGCATACTCTCCAGCCTTGGCATGTTTTCTCTCACTAATAAATTTGGCATCGATTTGCGATGGCTATGTGTCACAATTGTGACAGCCATGTGTTGCAATTGCGATAGTAATAGACGTCGCTATTTTTTAGTCACAAAATATGACGTCTTTACATTTCCATCGCAATTATGACTTTAATCTATCGCTATGAAGCCCCTTCAATCTAACATCAACACCCTTACAATTCCTTATATTAGCATCGCAATGGTGACGAACACCCACCCAACTGCAATGGTTTGTCACATGGTCACATGCACTTGGGAAGCCGCATGTGATAACCGTTGCAAGTGCGACAAATACCCGTGCAACTGCGATGGCTTGTCGTATGGTCGCATGCGCTTGGGAAGCCGCATGTGATCATGTGATAACCATCGCAAGTGCGATGAATACCCGTGTAACTGTGATGGCTTGTCACATGGTCGCATGTGCTTGAGAAGCCGCATGCAATCATGCGATAACCATCACAATTGTGATGAACACCCAAAGCAAATGTGACGGTTGTGGGCATCGCCTATACAATGCCCCCATCACAATTTTCTGTGTGTGCATCGTAATGGTGATGAATACAAATAAAATGAAAAAAAAATTTCTACGATAAATTACCCTGTTCTAGGTACAAATTACCCCCGTCGCAATTCGCCTATGATTAAAGAGTCTAGTGGAAAGACCAAGTGTTACTTCTCTTTGACTATGAAGAAATTCTATGAAGTTGGAGTTTAGTTGAGAACCTTATTCTTGAAGAACACTCTGTCCGGTATATGAAATATGACAGAGTGATTTTTTTGAAGAGCCTTTGGAACACTTGAATCTCTATGCCAGGTATATACCAAGATTGGTGAGTGACTGGTTTGTCACAGGAATAGATTTGAAATTGGGAAGGACTGGAACAAAGTAGAAAGTTTGACAAGTGATGAAACTGTCAAAGAACATACAGAAAATAAACTGGCATAGTTGGTGGGAAAGGAGGTACCTCATTTTGCTTGTGGCAAGTGCATAAACCACAAAAATATGTAAACTTCGAAGTTCAGGTCAAAACATAATGAACAACAATTGAAAACAAGTTAGATGTAATTTTGTACTTGTTGCCCTCTTGAGACATTACAAAACAGCATAATAATAGAGAAAAATGACTTGAGGAACAATTTTTTTTGAAATATCACTGAGCTGCCTTGCCAGGCCAAAATCAAAAATCTGAAGCATGTATAAAAACATACAAGTCATCATTCTAATTATAATACACAATAAAATCATAGAATTTGTATTAAACTAAAGATATAATTAATGCATATGCAACAACTAAACACAAATACAATAGAGTAATTACCTTCAGGTGGCCATTTTCATCCAATAATATATTTGATGGCTTTAGATCACAATATATTACACCTTTTGAATGCAAAAACCTGAATATATTTGATTAACAACATTAAAAAAATTGATTTTAAATAGACCCAAATTGTTGTACATGATGCAAGGTCAATGTACATTACTATAATGCTTGGACCAAGTCACGTGCAAAGTCATGTATAGATTCCTCTGGGAGCTGGCTATCCTACATTGAACAAGTTGTAATATCCTGTTGGTGTTATTTTGAGTAGAAATAGATTGAGAAAGGTTACATTGTTGGTGTGCACCTCTATTTTTAGATATCCCTACTACACGAAATAAAAGTACATAACAGTGACTAGAAGTCAAAATGAAAAATCCTTATGTCCCTATCATCAATATTCATAAGCTAATTGTGTTTATGAGAACCAATTGTCACCAGTATCTCAGGCTCTAGCTGTTCCCATATTGCATAAGAATATCAACATATGCAAGATTAACTTTTTAGTCCAATGTTTTTTAAGTAGTCCCACTTAAACAAAAGAAACCATGAGGCTTCCACATTACACATCTTCTACCAACCTATGGTCCTAATGTTTATTGGTTTGACAAATCTAGCTGACTTACTAACCACAATGAAGCAAAGAAGCCAAACAACATAAAACCTCATTTAGCTCCAAAGATAGGTGTTCAAATAAGCTTATTGTATTAATAATAAATATCAAGAAAAAAGGCTGAATAATTTGTTCATTCAAAATAAAGGATACATCCTAAAATCAATCACCACAATTAGCTTTTGTTTTATATGTAAAATATTGTACCTTACTTCTACACCTTCTTTTCCTCTTTTTATGTGGATGATCTAGAGACCAAATCATTAGAAAGAAAAGGACATAACATAGCCCTGCCATTATTGGGCTCTGACACAACCTTATGAAGTCTATAATGATAGAAATTTGTAGTAAATGAGGATATACCTGCAACACAACCATACTTAGTACCAAAAACTAGAACAATACCTTCATACTAGTAAAAGGTTGGCCTCATACACATGCTTGAAATAGTTTGCACATGACTTTTTATTCTCATGTTGTCCTCATCTTCAGATTTTACATGCTTAGATACCTTTGTCCCTGTCAGTAACTTCTCATGATCATGTTGTCTTCCTTCTTTTCCATTCACCATTCCCTTGGTGTCTACCTTGCTATTCTCATCCTTGACTATCTTTGTAAAACAAAATTGCACAAACTTTAATGGACATAAAATAGTACCAACTAGTATCATTCCTTCTTCATCAAACTTTGCTTCTTCTTTATCTTCATCAGCAACTACATGTTTTATCTCTCTCCTGCATCCTTGAATCTCTTCATCATGAGACTCATTCTTCTTCTTGCAACCTATCTGCTACAACCTTCTCTCTTGTCCTTCAGATCGACCACACACCTTTGAATCAGCATTCTTGATGGTTTCATGCTTCGAAGCACAATCATTCCTTCTTAGCACTTTCTCTTTGAATTCATGTTCCTTACCCCTTAGGAACTCTCTTCTTCCCATCAACCATGTTGTTGACATTCCCCATGCAATCTTATCATCATGTAGTGAACTCAAAACAAACTCCTTTCCATTCTTGTTAATAGCATAAGTATTCTTTCTTCCATCATACAAGGCCTTAACATGAACTTGCCAAACTCTACCCAAGATTACATGACAATCCCTCAAGGGCATAGCATCACATAAAATAGTATCCACATAAGAACCAATACTGAAAGAAATTTGTGCTTTTTCTTCAACATCAATGAACTAATCATTATTCATTCCATACACTCTATAAGGTGTACTATGTGCTATGTTTTCAATATTCAACTTACAAATCATTTCATCCGAAACAATATTAGTAAGAGTAGCACTACAAAAAACAACCTTGCATACATTATCCCTGCATTTGCATTGTGTCCTAAATATAGATGACCTCTGAATGCATTTTGTATCCTCATTCTCTGCCATGATGACCACTGTACTTGCTATCCAATCTTCTTTCAATCAGCAACCTCTGAACTCACCTTCAATCCAAGATCTATCAACAAAGAGTCACCACCTTGGAACACTCCTGGAGGATGATTCAACTCTAAGGGTTCAACAAAGGACTCTTGGTCTTTAAAATCTCAGATCTTCACCCCAAACCAGATCTTTTATTATGCTCTGATACCACTTGATGCAGAGCCCTCCACTATCACCTTAAGTAGACTAACTCAACTTGAGGATTCAACAATGTAACTCAGAATCAACTCAAGGAATCAGTCCTACTCAAAGATCAAATGGAGTTCTCTAACTTGGTAAGTCCCTCCCACACCATGCTCATGAGTTTTCCTTCCCACTTCTTTGTTCCAACCTATTATTTCACCAACTCCATTCTAGGCCACCTAGTGTACCTAGTGCCTCTACCATACCAAAACCCAAACCAAACCTCTCACCTTGATCCTAACTCCTTAGATCATCTTAACATTGTACATTTGACATGTTAAAACTCCCATTCACTCACATCTACTCATCTTTCACCATTCTTCTACTATAGCCTTTCTAGGCTTGCCTAGTAGCCCTGCCAATACTTAAATCAGCATTTTACTCTCAAAACCCCCAAACAACCCAACAATATTTTTACACTTTAAAATACCCTTTTTGATTATATTAAATTCCTAACAATCTCAGGCTCTCACCATTTGACTATTGAACACTTCTTTCACCTTCTAACTCTTCAATTAGGCCTAATTAGCCCTCTCCTAACAAAGCAACTCTTATATCCCTTGACTTCCAGAACTCCAAAACACAAAACATTCTTTCTAGACCTTATAAAACATAATATTTTCACTCCCAAGGTTTCATCACTCACCATACTTCCAAATCAACAAACCCTCACTATTTGGGTTATAAACTAAGGGTTTTGTAGAAAATACCCTATCAAACCACTTAGAACTCTAATCAAGGTTCTAACACCTTACAATGCATCCATATAGTCCATTGAAACTATCACATACCTATTCCCTTCATCAGGTATCTTCCAGCCATCATTTTGTGCTTTCAAATGCACTCTCCACTGTGTGTGTTCAACAGACTTGCTACAATTCCTTACCTTCTTTCCTCCTCCCTGCATTCAACCATTATTATACAAGGAGTAATACATATTTATACCTCTTCCACCATCCACAGTAACCATAGGGTGGGAGGGTCATTGCATTATAAAATCTTCAAACTCTAAACTATTAACTGTACACTATTTTAACCAGTCACGGTTCTGCACTAGATAGTTTCCTTGACTCTAATGGCAACCAAACATAGAGATTATAGCATCAATGTGTATTAAAAATATAAACAAACATCTTTTAAATCATATTGAAACCAAACACACATTCTATGCAACCAAGATTGGTTCAGGGGTGGATTTGAGGATCCAGCAAAACCAAGTTGAGTTCAAGTCTGTCTGTACTAAAAAACTATGAAAATCTAAGAAAATAAATATCAACCTAAAAATAGGAATTAGATATAGAAAATTATATATAAATTTAATTATAACATAAATAACTGTGTTACATTGTAAATATATTACAGTTAAAGTAAGCTTTTGGTATCATTGGTACCATTATTGCTAACACAGAGTTAACAAACTATAACAAAAATAGGAGGGTACATTGCTAATATTACCCTTCCCACCTATGAACTATAGAAGTCCATGCCATCACCTCTGCATATTGGCAAAAGGGGTTTATCCAACCCAAATAGTTGCTAGCTGAATGGCAATACAGTAATCAATGGGCTTTTGACAACCCTAGAAGGATTCTCAAAGCAAAGATATCACCATAGCAAGGAGCTTTGCAACAACATGAAGCTTCCTGTGCTCTCCAACAGAAGCCTCCACAAGCTTATGTTACTCAATAACCATTTTATATTGATAGATCTCCACTGTACCACAATAGTAGACTACATTGTAGCAGAACAAAGAACACTGGGCACAGACAGACCTTACAAACTACCAAAAAATGCATAAACTGCCACAAGTTTGCTACAAAATTCATCAAATGCCATTGGATTTAGCATTGGTTTGTGTGTATTTGTCACAAATTCCCAAGTCAATTAGGAAAGGGTACATTACAACCAAGAACCTTAGAGTAGTCACAGGGTATTAGAGTACTATCAGATACAAATCTTCAAAAGACTTCGAAAAGTATAAATTTGACAAAATAGAGAAATATTTAGTATCTTATTGAGCTTCACTTTGTTTCGAGAATAGTTTAATATTCTCTACTATACAAGGCCAACCACATGAAGGTGGAAGCTCATTTGGCCCCACCCCCCTCCCCCTAACATCACTCTACATTCCCCGTTAACATCTAACATTCATTCATTCTTTCAACCATTAATAAAATGTAACATTCAATCAATATCACATGATAACATTCAATCAATATCACACGATAACATTCATTAACACATTAGATTCATTAACATGCAACATTCATCAATATTCTGCATTAACACATAATTCATGAACATTCATTAGCACATAATTAAATTCATTGAGACATAAAATTCAGTCATTATCAATTAAGGTATGTAGATGACAATCATTTCTTTTTTTTCTTTCTAATTTTTTTTTCTATGTAAGCTCTAAGAGGAGCATCAGTGTTATCATCAATTCCCCCTTCATCAGTTGTTTTGTTCTTTGTTCTTGATGATCTCAAATTCCTATGCTGCTGCAAAGGGGGGTCCTCTACAATAACAAATAAAAGAGTTAAATTAAAAATATTTTATTATAATTGTTACAAGTATTTAATTATTTTAAAAAGCATAACTGTGGCGCTCTTTACCTGATCTGGCCACATCATTTTGTCTAGACTCAACCTCAACATGCTCATGAACACCGACCCCTCGATCCTCTACAGCTACTATACAAAATGTTACGTTAATCCAAACACCAATTGCAATTACATATAAAAAATTTAATAGCAAATGTATACCTCCACCACTAGGATGCACATCGTGCGAACCTTCATCATGCATAGATTGTGTAGAAGGATTGTCAGGCTGTATTCCAATATCCTACGCATTGTTATCATTGCTTGCTTAAAATAGATATAATCACTTTATATTGGAACTTAACATCAAATAGACTAATTGGTAAAGTATTCAATTTGAAATAAATTTCATTTAGCTTATTTACCTATGGCTCAGATGCATCATTATTAGAACCTTGCACACTGATTTCAGCTCGTAGCCATTCAGCCACGGCTCTATAGCCTTGTTGGAAGCCAATTCTCTTGTCCTCTTCTGTGAGGCATCTATTGAACTCTAAGCCCTGCATTTTTGTACCCAAGAAATAATACTTCAAGGGAAATAAATTGGTGTAGAGTACCCATGGCACAAACATAATCAAGGGATCTACATCGTAAACACATAACACTTAAACACATAACAAAAGAGAGAAAAAGAGGGATTTGTGTACCAGTAGATGGTGCAACAGTTGATGCCTGTAGGCTGCGTGTTGCTAACATAGTAGTCAGAAAGACATTTGTGGTTGTCCTGGATGGAGGCAGCGTTGTCATAACATCATGGAAAGGAGCTAAAGAATAAAATTGTTAGAGCATGCATAAATATAGAACACGTGGACTAGCATGGACAAGATTGTTAGAGCATTAAAAAAAAGGATTGTTCAAGCATGTATTGTCAATGATTATGATCATTCCTACATATATTCAGTGGAAAACACAAGTGGGGAATGGAACATGCGATCTACCTGAACCACCTGCAGTACCCTCATCATGGGAATGGGGTTCAAAATTACGCAAATAACTCTGTAAAGACAACACATCCATATTTTAATTAATGACATAAAAGAGCATAACATAAAAACCATTATTGAACTCTTGTAATAATTAAAAATTTCATTAATACTTACTTTAAAGTTTTTTGAAGTGCGCAACAACTCAGCTGCCTTGTCTTTTATTTCCTGAGTCTGAGGATGTATGGATACCAAACGTAAAAGTTCTTTCCCAATTTTCTTTAGCAGCTTTTTAATGGAACCGATCGGGTCATCGGTCTCTGCTAAATCAATAAAAAAAAGGGTCCTCAAGGGGGGACTCCTGAGGGACTGCAGGTTGCTTTCCCTCTCTCCGACCACTGGTCCTCTGTGACAACAATAGTATTAGTATTATCAAAATTACTCCAAAACAATGAAGAAAACAACATTAAAAAAATAACATTTTGCTTCTATCTAGTTTGCACAATTACAATGAGTTTTACCTGCTCATGTGTAGATACGCTAGGAATATAGTCACCATCACCTCCAAGCGGTTGCTCCATATTGTGCCCTTGTGTCAAAGATCAAGTATAAAAATGTTAGCCAAAAATTTAATAACTAAATGGTATGTTGGAGTCATTGATTAGAAGTTGGTTTAATAGTATGTACCACCCCCATGATAGTAGCCTCGTTTGTATCTATGCAGTTCAAATTGAAATCAATAAGAAGCTCTTCCCCTGCACATATTGATTTTATCACACAGATGAATACATGATTTCCCTCGCGCACCTCAAATATGCAATTTGGCTGCTTTATAGTTGACCCAGGTCGTGTACTATTTATAAAATCCGCAATATTCCCTATTGCTTTTGGCCTTCCATCAATGTATATAGCCACACTTTTAATTTGATTATTGTCTTGCTGTTGTATATAATTTGCCGAGAGTGCATACCTACGCATACTTTTTTTATATTGAACAATATGCATCCAACTTTTGTAATTGTAACATGGTCCAACATACTCCATCAATTCAGAAACTTTTTTGTAAGACACCTTTATGCCATCCATAGAAAATAGGCCCAAACCATGTAATGATGATGGTGCTATGCGATATATCCTCTCGTTAACACAAAAATTAGTGTTTATTGGAGGAAGTTCCTTGGGTACCCAATGTTTCTGTAGATGTTGGTACCTCAAGGGCACCTCGATGTCGCCTTTCATCTCATCATCATAAGAACATGACCCCCCTTGAGCAAGGAAAAATTTCATGCATTTATTGAATTTCCTTCTAGTCCTTTGACCTCTAGTTAATCTCCCTGTTCTAGATAAATTGCATGTCTCACTTTCCTCTTCTATTCCTATATTTCCCTCACTCGAGGAAGACACTTCTGACAAATACCTATTCGATGGTACCTGCAAATGGGAGAGATCTTAGAAGACATCAATCTTACTATTGATAAGTGTATTAAATAGACTATCTATAAGGTGTATTGACTTATACCTGTCGATCCATGAGACTATGCGGGATGCTCCTGAAAGGGGTTCAGTTTCCTGCAAATGTAATTCAATTATCGTGAGCATAATCACATCATAATCATAATCACATCCATCATAAGCATCACATAAAAATTAAAAACATTAAAAGGTACACATTATAACACTTAAATCAGGCTCACATTGAGAAAAGGAGGTTTCCTACCAGTGGTGACATGATGTTTTTTATGATGTTGAATCCATATTGTATTTGAAGGACAGACCATTGAAGGGTACCGCTGACTGTCATCTCTAGGACAGTAAGAATGAATTAATTTTGTGTTTCTTATTAATCCATCAACTCACCTTGGAGTATGTGTTTGGAAATCAAGTAATTGCAGAGTATTTGGTGTCTTGAAGGTGTTCCTAGCCTAAGTACCCATCTCTTGTTCATGTCAAGAGTGCCATACCTAATGAGGCTGTTAGGTTTGTGAAGCTTGTGTTGAGTTTGAGGTGCAGGATTGGGTTGGAGACAAACTCATGTTAGTAACCATTGAAGGTTGAATGTATCTTTCCTAGGGTGTTTTGTGGATGAACTAAAATAATTTTTTGTTTACTCATTTGCAAATTACAGAGCAGCATCAATTGTTTGGGTTTAGGCCTAGTGAAGGGCTAAAACTAGGTTTTTGTATCAGCTGATGAGTTGAGGGCTTAGTAACCTTGGGGACATGCTATTTGAAGTTGTTTGATGTGTGTGGAGGTGGAGGAAACACCTAGTTAAGGTGAAGTCAAGTTTGGAGTATAAATTGGGTAAGCACTTATATTATGTTTTCCCTATAAATTTTATTCTAGGTACAACTCCCTTTTATAGATATTTAATGAATTTCCTTTTCTAAACTAAACACTTACAAATGCTTTTGACCTGAAAGAAAATAAGGCTCAATACATTCATGCATCAATATGTGTTTTAATTAGTTTTATTTAATTAATTTAGATTAATAGTTAATTTAGATTAGCAGTATTCTATTTGTAGTTGAAACTTGTAGCTTTTAAATAGATAATGAATAAACTATGTAACCATATAAGACAAATATATTTCTATCAAAAAATGAATATTAAATAGATTAAGGATTGATGGCATACCTCTAAATTTCATCATCATCATCCTCATCATCATCATCATCCTTGTCATCATCATCATCATCATACACATCATCATCATCATCATCCTCGTCATCATCATCATCCTCGTCGTCATCGTCATCATCATCATCATCATTTTCATTGTTGTCATCATCATCAACATCAACATCATCTTCATCATCATCATCAGTAGCAGCATCATCATCATCATCTTCTTCTTCTTCTTCATAAAAATTTGTGTTAGGAACATCATCCAATAACTGTCGATCGTGATCATCATCTACATCATCTTCTACTTCTTCGGTATCTTCTTCTTCCATCTCATTATACTTTATCGGCCTTCCTCTCAGTTCATGTCTAACAATAAATGACCAACATGATTTATGTGGAACCTCTGAGTAAAATACCTGCTCACATTGGCTTGGAAGAACATAGGGCTCATCCCCAACTGGCTCAAATGACCTTGTATTAACCATTGTAAATCCATTATCATGTTCAATAACAGTTCTATCAGGATCATTTGGATTAAGTCATAGCCTTTACCATTTGACAACGAAGAGTACTAATTTGAAGGAACTAAAGTCACACTCAAGTATATCATCCAAAATGCCATAGTATCGATTTTCAGACTCTCGAGGATGTAAGTCATTTCTAGATGAAATATTAGTCACTTGAAAGACTGTAGTTATTCTAGAATCACAAGTTTTCTTCGTGTCATCCAACACTTTGATGCAAAATTTCTGACCATTACAGAACATACCCTTGTGGTGTTTAACCTACAATAATATGTGAAACATGTCAAAATTATTGTATCATGAGTTGATAAACATACGGGTGATTAATAAATTTTTACGTACCTGGAAATCTCTTAAACCATATGCTAAATCTATTTCCCTTTGCGTAACATTGGAATCTCCATTACGATGAGCTTCTTTAACCAATGAAGATACACCTTCCCATGTTAATGTGTGACTAGAATGTTGACATCATTCAATCCATACCGTCATCCAATTAAGATTGTTTGCAATATACAAATGTAGTGCATCCCACTCTCGAGAAACTGTACAAAAAAAAAATAGATGACTTACAACCGATTTATTTTGAAGATTAAGAAATAATTTATTACAATAACATCTTATAATTTATTACCTCCCACTTTCCTCAATCTACCTTTCCCCATCAAGTACTCCCCTTCAAATTTTTTAAAAGGGTCGAGATCCCAAATGCGATCTACATGGATATTTGATGCAAACTTAGGAAGATATTTGGTAATGTACACCATAGTCTGGTATACCATATATCCCTCTACCATAGAACCCTCAGGATGTGCTCTTTATCGAACCAAAGCCTTCAAATATTTCAAGTGCCTCTCAACCATCCACATTGACCTAGTGTGTATAGGTCCACACAATTCAATCTCCTCAACTTGGTGTATGAGGTAGTGTTCTTGTGCATTGAAAAATGTTGGAGGTAGACACTTTTGCATTTCACACAGTAAATGAGGAATTCTTCTCTTCCAATAGTTTATATCTTCTTTACGGATTTTTTTAGATGACAACCACCTACATTAAGAGATTCAAGTCACAAAAAATATATAAATACGAGGCTTTACAAAATAATATACAATAGATTACATAGCAAGTAAAACAAATCGTGAATATAATAAATATATACAACAAATTGAATAGATATTACTGCTTACCTCATGTATTTTCCAAGATCATATATCACTTGTTTGATGTTATTGTTGAAGTGCTCTGGGAGAGATAGAGGTAGTATGTACTGCAGTAATTATAAACCAATCATTTCTTTGTTTTCTAACATAACATAATGAATAGTACACGTAGTTTATGAATATATTGTAAATACAGAAGAACATAACTTACCTTGATGAAAGTATGTCAATCATGCATTTTGAGCCCTGGCCCAAATTCACTTTTCTTTGATATGAGATTGCTTATGTTTGTAGCAAATCCTGTGGGAAATCAAATTTTTCAAATGACTTCTTTTATGGCATCACTTTGCTGCTCCATTAATAACCAAGGAAGGGCACTTATATTAATCTGATCTCTATTGCTATTTGAGTGAATAAAATTCTTCAGTGCATGATTGGATTCATGAATGTCATTACAAATTTTGACAATTTTTTTTTTGTCACGCCTTCCATCCAATATTTTCCACAATGTCTCTGTTATATTCTTTCCAATATGCATAGTATCAAACAAATGCACAATTTGTAGGTGCTCGTAGTAGGGCAACCTACTAAATTGTCTGGGATAGCTTTTTAGTCCCTTTGGAAGGTTGTCAGTAGTGCCTTGACGACCTTCATGATCATCAATTACACAATTAGTAAACAAAAATCACAATAGAAATATATAAATTACAAACATAAACCATTAGGTCGAACGACATTACCTTGACGATTAATTCTATTATATTCCAACTTCCATAGGCGAGGTGTCATTCTTCGTGGCTTTGATGTAGTCTCCTCTTTCCCATTGAAAAGATGTTTTTCTGTACTTCAATACTTATGATTCCTGTGGAGGAAATGTCTACACTCATCAAACACCTGCTTTCCTAAACTTTTTGAATGACGAGATTTCATCTTTGGACCACAAACTGGACATGCAAATTTTCCCTTTGTTTGAAGACCTACAAGATAATGATATAATTGGATTATTAAATATGTTGATTTTTATAATTAGAATTATCATGCGCAACTTGAATTCACTATAACATACCACAAAAATGTGTTAGCCCTGGGGCATCATGTATTGTCCATGCAAGTATTGCATGGAATTGAAATTGTCTTTGTCCTATTGGTCTAGACACATCATACATAATGACACCATTCCATAACTCCACCAACTTGTCGATAAGAGGCTCAATATATACATTCATATCTTTAACTTGATATTTACCTACTTGAATGAACAGTAACATTACATAATTATTGTGATCATTTTACTGCAAGATTTGTAAGTACATGTAAATTAATAACTATCAAATGATAAAATACCTGGAACAATCATTGCCAACATAATGTGCTCCCTCTTTATTGACATCCACGGAGGAATGTTATTGTTGATAACAAAAATAGGCCACACCGAGTAAACAGATCTCATCTCTCCAAATGGATTGACACCGTCCGCTGCCAATGAAAGCCTGAGATTACGAGGTTCTTCTTTGAAGTGTTGCCACTTTTCCTCTATGTGCATAAATGCCAAACCATCTGCAGGGATTCGAATAATGTCATCTCGACTTCTATTGCGTGCATGGTAATCCATAAATTGTGCCAAGCTACTACACTTGAATAATTGTCGCATTCGTGGAATAATGGGGATATAATGAAGAACCTTGTGAGGCACCTTTTTTGTTATTCGATCTGTTCAATATCTACTCATATGACATATAGGGCATTGTGTTGCAAATTCATGTTCTTTATAATATATGATATGATCATTGGGACAAGCATGTATTGCTTGATACTCCATTCCAATATCTTTCATAACAGTAGATAATTCTCGATATGAGCAAGGTAGAATATTTGATGGTGGTAACAAAAACTTGCCTTTCAATCTATAGCAAAAAATATAAGTTGTTAATATAAACAATATTAGTGGTACATTATTCACCCTTTGTTAACTATAAAGACATATATGACATACCTTAACATACATGACATTGTTATGTTAGATAAACCATTCATAACCTTCAAGTTCAACAACAACAATACAGCAGAGAGAAGAATTGTTTGGGAGTCTTTGTATAGGGGCTCGTATGCCTTCTCAAGTAGAGGTACATCGAGGCTATCATCATCATCATGATCAAATACACTTGGACTAAATGCGTCATGGATCAATGTATTTATACCATCATCTTCAATTGTGTTTTTTGGTGCATGATTGTCATCTTCCATGGGATCATTATCTTCACCTTGGATATTCACACCTCCGTGTTCCTCCACTTTGAAAACCATATTCTTTGGATTGTTGTGGTTCATATCATGTACTTCCCTGGGGAGATCAACCTATATAAAATTGATTAACATAAATAAACCATGATCATCAACTCATCATCAAGTGATTTCATATGTATATAAATTGTTAAAATGATATAATGAACAACTTACCAGTGGATGATAGTCATGCCCCCCCTTCAATGTGACCATTCTCCCTACAATGTCTCTTAACTGTTTTGATTAGCAGTCTTCTACGGTTTAAGCCCTTACAAATTTTGCAGGGACAATAACATTTTCCATCACCTTTTCTTTTCAAGTTAGACCACAATCTAGCAATTGTCTCCCTATTTTGTTCTTCACTTATATTATCTGACATTATCATTCTTCGTAGGAAGCAAAAATTGGGCTATGAAAACTTCGGTCTACAACTTTCACAAACTAAGCAAAACTGTAGAAAGTACACAAATCTTCTTAGACCTAGTTAAATACTTTAATATTTTAAAAATACTTTCTTTGACTTTATTCCTAAGACATTTAACCCAATCACCTTTTATAACATTCAGTCAATTGCTCTAGGCAAATTTGTGGATAAGATTATTTGTAAAACTTTGACCAACCGCCTGAAGGTCTTATTTCAAGAGACCTTACAACATTAAGCCACTAAAAGCAATTTCAAAACATATAAGCTAAAAGTCTAGTTAAAATATACATTAGATTAAAATATATACAATTTTCATATCTGAGCGCGGCTATAACTCATGCAATGGTCTTCTTGCTTAGCTCTAGAAGCTCTCCAACAATCAAAACATATAAGCTACAAGGCCTAACAGCAATTTCAAAACATATAAGCTACAAGGCAAGACATATTACATGACATGGCAAAAGAAACAAAATTTACAAGCTTTAGTAAGACATATTAAATGACATCATAGTGCTAGAGAGATCACAATTATATGAGTCAAACATAGTCATATAGATTTCATATAGGATTTTGAAGATGATAGTGTTCTAGTTAAAATATACATTAGATTAAAAAATATACAATTTTCATACCTGAGCGCGCGGCTATAACTCGTGCAATGGTCTTCTTGCTTAGCTCTAGAAGCTCTCCAGCAATCAAAACATATAAGCTACAAGGCCTAACAGCAATTATAAAACATATAAGCTACAAGGCAAGACATATTACGTGACATGGAAAAAGGAACAAAATTTACAAGCTTTAGTAAGACATATTAAATGACATCATAGTGCTAGAGAGATCACAATTATATGAGTCAAACATAGTCATATAGATTTCATATAGGATTTTGAAGATGATAGTGTTCTAGTTAAAATATACATTAGATAAAAAATATACAATTTTCATACCTAAGCACGCGGCTATAACTCATGCAATGGTCTTCTTGCTTAGCTCTAGAATCTCTCCAACAATCAAAACATATAAGCTACAAGGCCTAACAACAATTTCAAAACATATAAGCTACAAGGCAAGACATATTACATGACATGGCAAAAGGAACAAAATTTACAAGCTTTAGCAAGACATATTAAATGACATCATAGTGCTAGAGAGATCACAATTATATGAGTCAAACATAGTCATATAGATTTCATAAGTGGTGGTGAACCACATAAGTGGTGGTGAACCACAAGAAGTTACACCTATGGGAAGAAAAAGTAGGTATACCAAATATGTACCTGCACTAAAACCTACAACTAAGGATAGGCAAGCTTTAATTTTAGCCGATACGGAGACTGTTCTAATCAATGATGTACATGTGCCTTACGTTGTAGGCTTCTTAGTGGTTAAGCCGGGTGAAGATGTTGGTGCCAAGTCGGATTATGCCTTTGAAACATATTTCAGTGAAGATCACATATTTATACCCGAATTTGAAAAGAGGAGTAATCGAATGTTGTTCGACTTTATAGAGCGTTTAGCAGTGGTTGCTACTCAACATAAGATTCGATCTGTTTACTTCCATAACTTCTCACGATTCGATGGTATTATCTTAATGAAATATTATGCTACTCAAGGTGATAAGTATACCATCAAACCTATGATGAGAAACCTTAAGCTTTACGAATTAGCAGTGTATCGTGGAAAGGATAATAAAATGAAAAAGTTGTACAGTCTAAAGGATTCATACACTCTACTCCCTAGTAGTCTGGATACATTGGCTAAGACTTTATGTAAGCAATTAGGTCCTAAAGGATCCATCCCATATCCTATAATGATGTAATGTTTGAACACATTTATAATGTCCTCAAAGGACTGAATTTCATACTTGTAATGTCCTCAAGGGACTATTAGTTGTTTATGATGGACTAAATGTTGTCCAAGCTTCTTTAATGTTTTAAGAAGTCTAGAATGGGTCAAGGGATAGGTTTAAGGCAATAGGAACCTTATAGAAAAGAGTTTAATGTTTAATAAAACCATTGTATGGTTTTTCAAATTCAAACATTTGAATACAATCGGCTAGTTTAGGTTGCGGAGGGAAGTTAGAGTTTAGTTGTAGTTTGTTTTGTTTAATGAATTATCCTTAACTCAATGACAAGTTGGTTGAGATAGTTTCATAACTTATTTAATCTTGTGGAATCTTTTTTATGCGACAGTGAATGAGACTGGTGTGGGGGTTTTGTAACAGTGGTGAATAAAAACTCATCAATATACTGTTCTTTCATTTTGAAAGATTGTATCAATTGAGATTCATATGAATTAATAGAGTCCCTTTATCTGTTTCAATTGCTATTTGATGAATCACATTGTGTTAAAGTTGTTGTTGCACTGGTGTGTAAACTGGTGAAGAATAAAACAACTCTGTTATTTGCTACCAGACTCATTGCTATGTTTCGAATTTGATTGATTTGGATTTCCTAATGCATTGACAGGGGTTTAGTAACCATCTACATTTCTAATTGATGTTTTCCAAATTGTGTTAAAGCCACTGTCGCGCCAGTTGTAGACCAATGATCTTTTTTTATAATTATTTTGTTACTGCAGTAGGTTTTTTAAGGAAATGAGAACCATTTTATGAGTATGGAGGCCTGATATTCATGGAATGTTAACCTTTTAACATGTATGATATGTTGTTGACACTACATATGCAGAACCATGCGGGATAAGAGTGATTACAGCCCGAATAAAGAGGAAAAACCAGTGGAAACAGTGGCTAAGGTGTAGCAGTGAGCCATCTACCTAACAAAGGAGATATTTGGTGTTTGGGAACATCATGTGATGTTCATAGGATGGTGAATCCATCTCTAATTTGTTGCAAGAGTGTGGAGAACTGTGGGAATGAGGAAGCCCTAGATATCAAGGGGTTTGAAGTCACAATTTAGGGGTTTTGATGTTATAGAGAACCAGGGTCTAATTCCTTTTGGAATTGAGCAATTGGAGGCATAAGTAAATACTATCCAAGATTTGAGGTCAATAGGACATCTTTGATTGATACTTCCTTTGGAAAACTAGTCAATTTGTGTGCCTTGAAATAGGGCAACTGTCATGTTTTGGGTTATTGGTCCAAAGTAACAATATACAAGCTTTTGGTATGTTTTAGAGTTTTGAAAAGGGTATTTGAAAACATTATCATATATTCTAGTGTTTTGAGAAAACATAAATTTATTTCCCTTCCAAGTCTGCTGCAGGAATTTTACTAGGCTTTTGAAATAGTTTGAGTGCATTTTGAGAATTGGGAGTAGTGGGGTTGATTTTGAACTTTGGAGTTCCTTGCATCTAAGTTATTACTAGCCTACAACACCAAAAGTATCATCTAGGAGTATTGAGAAAAGCCTTGTCAAGTCAGGTTCCTGAAGAAATTGAGGTGATTGATAAGCCCAAGTGCCTAGACCTCCGAAATTATCAAACTTTCATTGTGTTTTGAAGACCACCACCCTTCCCTCTACATCAAGTGTTGGTTTAATTGAAACTCACCAAGTAACCAATGTAACTTACTTCACAAATTTCACTAATTGTTCTTTCAACTCTGTTTCATTTTAGACTTATAAATAGATCTTCACCTTTTTTCAAATAAACACACCTTTCAAATAAACTTATTCAACTTACCAAAATAGTACCAATTATGCTGCTTGTTATGCTAACTGTACCCTTTTGAATTTACTACAACCTTTCCCTCCAATTTTCAATACACAAAGAAAATAAAATAGAGTACTATTTCTTTGCACTATGGAAATTCCTCTATTCTAATTCTCACAACCTACTCCAACATCTGCAAACATTACCGAGACACAAGCTAATTGATCAGGTTAGCAGGGATCAATCGGCAGGCTCTAAAGATGGGTTCTTAGGTGGAGAACTGAACTTGGTTGGAAGATTCCGGAAGCACTTCTTTCAAACTATTGAGGGCATGGTTATAACTTCTACTAGGGCACAGCTGCAGGTATTCCTTTGTTTCCTTGACTGAATACGCTATGCATATTCAACCATGGATTTTTGTCCTTGAAGCACACTTAACATCTTTTACAATTCTAAGTATTTAATAGAAGAACATACATTACCCTAATTTTTTTTTCAACCAACGACATAGAATGTCCGTGGTGAATTCCCAAATTAGGGCCTATGGTTTCATCACAAAATTGACACAATGATGCAAGTTCAATTTGTGTGAGTATCTACAGTTTATTTTTAGATTGAATGCGATACAACTCAATCGAAATTCACATAAACCGAAACCCCTTTACATTGCACAAATTAATTCCACATTCGGCTATACCGAGTTGACTTGGTTTGGAATGATAAATTTCTAGTATCGTTAATACATCTAACTACGACTTATAACTGCAAAGACCAAAAAAAAATCACTATATCATCGCCAAACAACTACAGACTTATCCATGAATTAAAAGAATACTAATGACAGTTGCTTGCAGAATCTTAACACAGTAGGACTCAAGTATCTACCTGCGTAAACTTCATTCATCAGAAGTGAGATTAGGGAACCCTGTCCTCGAAGTGCCCTCTGTTCGGTGTGTAAAAAATAGAGTGATTGTTTGAGGAGACTTTGGAACATTTGAGTCTCTATGTCAAGACCGGAGACCCAAACCAGAGAAATGAGGGTGATCGACAATGACTGCAAATGACAATGACTCTATTGAAAATACAAATGACAAAATTTTCTCTTTTTTTTTTAGCCTTATATCCTGACAACGTCGCAATTGCGACATTGTCGAGTTATAATTGAAAAAAAAAAGGCAAAAACACATAACATCTGCCCGCCGTCGCAAATTGCCATTGCAATTTCACCCCAAATGTATTAGTGTCTTAATGAATTATGGGGGCTATGCCTATGTTGCCTTTCTTTTTTTGTTGACTAATGTGTCATGTGCTAATTCTTTATAGGTATGTTCTAGTTGTCTTATGCTAGTGTAATCATTTTCTATTTGTTTAGGTTTTTTGGTGATCATGATTACTTTCCTCTCCTCACAATGCACCTAGAACAGAGGATGAATTGTACCCTTTATAACTTGTTCCTTAAGAAGTTTTTATATAGGGTTTTTGGTTCTTTCACTAGACCCTTATAGGAATTATTTATGCTTAGAAACAAGTACATATTCTTAGTGTTGCTTGTTGCTTCTCTATTTATAAGTAGTGTTCTTATGTTGTGTATGTCGATGTTAATATTTACACTCTCCTTAAGATTTATGTACCTTTATTTGAACCCTTGTAGGTGCTTCCCATAGCTGGGATATGAATATTTTGCCTTATGTCACCCTAACTTTGGCATTATGTTTTCCCATCCAATAATGAAGGGTTTGTGGTACACCATGTCCTTGTGGATGGAGAAATAGATCTTTGACCAAGAATGGTTAAGCTCTCATAAATGTTATAATTCACATTCTTAACCCATCTAAAAGCTCAGTTTGTTTGCAAAATAGTTTCCTCACCCTTTTCATCCAAACCTAGACAAGAAGAGCCGACTTCTTAAAAATCCTAGAGGTTTCTTTGTATGGTGTGTTGGAACCTCAATTTTTTGGCAAAATTTTGAACAAAAAACATCATTAGATAAACAAGCTTTCTAGTCATCACCAAGCTTTTGTTGAAGCTTCTGAGGTTTTCTTATAAAAATTTCAACACAAGTAGTAACCTTGATCTGAGATAAAATACCCACTTTTATCTATAAGTTGCCCATATATCAAAAGGTGCATCAGTATAGATAGAGTATTCACTGAATATTTTGAAGCATATTTATTCTAATTAGGTCTCAATATAAAGTCAAAAACTACTATATTGACAGAAGTTCTGGAGAGTTATACTGATTGAGAAAACAAAAATATAATACAAGGAGACATCCGCAAAACACTAAAGATGTTACCATGATAGAGGAAGAAAAATAGTTGTTAGAGGAGCAAAGACTGAGAGAAATAATTTCAAGGAAAACCTGACAATGCAAGTTACACCGATGATCGACAAAAGGGTATACTTGTTCCAATGAGAAGGGAGCTTCATGGAAGAAGATGCTCATCAGTGGAAGACTTGTTGATTGGTGTTTCAAAGGAACAGTGTATGATATACTGATATGAAAAGAAAAAAGAAATGATTATTTTAAGCATTAGGTATATTGATGGACTTTGTCAAAGAAGAAAACAACTATCAATCTAAGAAAGAAAAAAGACTCTATGATAGTGTATGTTATAGCGATAATATTATGTCGAGGAAAAATGTGGTGTGTTACACCAATGAAAAAGATGAAATAAAGAACTTGGACATCAGAGAACATCACTACAATGATACAAGGATAAAGTAATATTGGAAAATATTCCACCAATGAACTTAGCATTGATAGAACTAGTATTATTAGAAGAACAAATAGTATCAAGGTCCGATTTGGCAAGTTTCTCCGATGAGAGGATTCATGGAAATCTTTCATTAGCTACACTGATAAAAAGATTGAGGAAAGAAAAAATCTTATCACTGGAAGTCATAGCTAAAAGTCCATCAACCAAACTAAAACTATCAAAGTGAGAAATAAAATCCCCAGTGACTACACAATTTCCTCGATGATCAGAATGATACAGTCCCTTCTTCCTCGATCATTGAAAGTGAAAACAATAAAATGAATTAGAGGAACTAGAAAGGTCAAGTTAAGTTTTCAAGAACCCCCTGATAGAATAAGCTTTTCTAATAAGGATTGCAAACAATGTGATTAGTCAAGGTTACCCCAATATTGTTAGAATGAAAATTTATGTTAAAATGACTATCAAAGACATTACCCCAATGAGAAAGATAAGGTGAAGCGTTGAATAGTTGATCGAGGGAGGTTTTTTCAATAATATAGAAAATATCCAAACAATATAAAACACATCGAAGGGACATATGAAAGGACTCACTGATCAAGCAAAAAATCTTATAACTGGCACAAACTTAGAACACGTCGGTGTACCACACAATGAGATTCAACAATAATAATGGCTTTCATTTCAAGGATTTTGAGTTTCAAAACATTGAATGCCCAATTGTTCCAATAATAAATAATTCACACAATAAATTATACCAAATCCATTGACCGGATTCAGAATTCAGATTGCAGAGTTGCAAAGGGTGATTTAGCAAAAGGGAAGAGAAATTAAAATCTATAAAGGAAGTGATAGAAACACAAGGAAATTAAATTCAAATAGGTTGTGTTATACTTATCTATTAAACCTATTTTCATATGAATTCCTTCTATTATAATAATGGAGAACCATAGTAGATTAGGGAGAAAAAGGAAGAAGGATGATGATAAAGGGGGAAAGAAACAAAAATAGAGGTTAAAACCCCACTAACTAGGAAACTTCATCAGGATGTGCTTGATCATATGGAGGGATCAAATAAAAATAACACATTCCTATGGCAAAGAAGAAAGAAGATATATACAAGAATGTGGGGGATGTCTAGACATATATGAGAGGTTATGAATTATTTATCTTCCATTTTCCAGATGAAATTATCATCATGTGCAACCCATGGAGAACAAACGTTGGAAAATTAGTTGTTCCAAATGTTTTTGTGAATGTCAACTTGATAACATTACTAGCAGAGTATTACAATCCATAAAAGGGGGCTATTTGCAACCTACAAGTTCAACCTTTTGTTTGGGTTTCCAAGAACACAGTGAATGAGGTATTTGATTTGGATGATCTTCCATACAAAAAAATAAATTTTCATGATCTAGAAAGTGAATATGATATATTAGAAACTACATATAAAGAGTGGAGACTTCCCTTGCATAGGCTCAAACCAAACAAATTAGATCCCCTAAGTGATGAGGATGGTCTCCCATTCAACATTGATTTGTTTGAACCATATATGAAACACACATATTATTATGTAGGGCAGGTGATAGGAGGAGATGTTCCAGATTTCATGTTTATAGCTCTCATGGTGATAGTTTCATATGTTCAATACCATAACCCTAGAGCCTTTGATTATGTAAAATATGTGGCAACAATGATAGATATTGGGTTGAAATCCATTAGGAAAGACCTTGAACATATTCATTTCAAACACCACCCAATTCTTATGCATATGGTACCTTTTTGTGGATAGGAGATTGACATGTGACCTAAGGGGCTTAGAATAAAACAAAAAAATAAAGAGGGGGCTAAGTTACCTATTTAATTATGGCCCTCCATATGGGATTAAAGGTATATTGAGTCTTATTATGTCTTCTTTTAGGACTTTTTCAAAAAAACAATATACAAAATGTATGTCTATCTGTGGGACTACTCGATCTCATATGAGATCAAGAAATTCTTAAGACCCAAAGAATTTGGTGAAGTATTGAAGGTTGATCATAACTGGGGTGACTAGTATGTGCATAAAGACTTCACTATTTTTAGAGTATTTGGATTTCAAGGATAACCTTTCAAACTTCCAAAAAAAGTGCTAGATTGAATTGCTTTTTTAGAAATTGTGAGACAGCTATAGAGTTCTAATACTACCAATCTTGGTGCATTCAAAAAATAGTCCTTCATGCTAGGAACACTACACTTTGGACATTTTTGTATTTTTTCCACTAAGGCTTATGAGTTGATCAAAGAAAAATTGTCAAATAATTATAATCTAAAGGAATACTCCCCAAGGGTCTGATCGAGTTGGAGTATAAGGTTATAAGTACTATTCACAGTGTAGATATTTATGCATCACAGAAGTATAAAGATCATCTTTCAATCGCTACTTCTATATTAGATGAGGATTATATTGCTTATTTTAGTCTTAATTATGTTTAATTATTATTATATTCTAAAAGACTCTACGAAGAGACACCACTTTTGGGTCTCTTTCATATATTCAAAACTCAAAATGTAATATTGATCATCAGATTACAATATCATATTCAGAAATACAATTTCCTACTTTCTTGCAATATGGATTTTTTTTAGTGAATATAATCAGTACTTATTTTCTTTGTCAGTTGTGGAAATCTTTACTTTTGATCAGTTCTCTGTTATAATCACTTACAATAGGCGGTTGTTATCTTAAATCCATGTGTGAGGAATTTTATGTTTTTGTTGTAAGTTAGAAGAAAATAAAATACAATTGAGACAAAAGGAGGCTATTTGTATTTTATTTTGATTGGTTCTAGGAGGGTTAAATTCAGTCAGATTAGCTGCTATTGAAGACATAAAGTTGTAACACTAAGGGTTAGATAATTGACAGACTCGTCAGGGGAGGGTTTAAAAATTATCTTTTAGAGTTGTACGTAGGGTCAAAAGAGGGGTGATTCATTTCCCAAGGATAGGAAGACATTGGTCAGTTTTCAGAAATAACTATATTCATAAATAATTGAAGCATAAAATAAATTTTAAATACAAACATAAAAGTATCAGCTAAAGCTGCGGAAAAGATTGATAGTCAGAAAGATATTACAAGTTAATAATTTTAAACAAATCAGTAAGAAAATATATTCTAAAGATATATACCACTTTAGGATAAAAGATAAATTATAATATAGAACTTTATCTTCTATAAAAAAGCACCAATTAGAATACTTGGTGAATAGATTCACCCACCTAGGTTTTGCAAAGTTGGAAGAGCAGGGGAGTCTAACCATAATTTGGTTGATCCTATTAGTTGGATAGATCAATTGGATGATTTGAGAATTAAGTAAGGCATACTCCTATAATTTTCTAGTCTGTTGATTTGGGAACCAAAAGAGAAAACCCCATCCTACTCCTAAAAAGCTTCTAGACTGTCCTTATTTAGGCGTGAGCCTCTTAGGGATCAAAAGTTTTCCTAGCACACCCCGATGGGACCCAGAAGAAATAAAATTGAAATATAGTGCATGCTTTGATTCTTATATCTTGCATGAATCCTAAAAATGCACATGATAAGATACACTCTAGATCTAAGTAACATGGATCTGAGTTACTATAGTTTCCTTGGATAGGTTGCTCTTCAACATTTTCTAAAGATTCAAGCTTTGACTTTCCAGGCAGATCATTAATCTTGACAGGTAGAGGGATACCCTCGAGTAGTTTTTTAATGCATTAGAATCTTATCCTAATTTTCCCTATGCATCAGGGGAGTTTTTATTTAAGTATGAGGAAGTGCACGCTTGCACTCTAGATAAGAAAATGGCAGGAATAAGAAGATGAATGCAGTCTAGAGGCATCTTTGGACTTCTCTTTATGGTGTTTGATGTCAAACACTATTTCTATGTTTAAGCGAGGGCCATTAGTTTGGTGCACAGAGAGAAATAATGAATAGATCCAAGCCCTAAAAGGCTGTGAAGATGGGCTTTTTGAAGAAAAAAACCCGAGTGTAGTTTCCAATAGGCACAACCATGCCCACAGTGTAAAGAAGGGAATTTATCCCTAGTATCGCAAAAGGTAGATGATCGACTTTCTCTTTTCTCTGATCTTTCCTAGTTTTTAGAAGATGGTTTTTCTCTTGTGCAAGATATGGAGGTCCCTAGGGCCCCTTCACACCAATTTCTCTCTCAGAATTTATATTTTGAGGTACAGAAGGAGACATTATAAGATACATATGTAGTCTCAATATGTGGAGAGAGATAATCAATAATGATATTCTCTTTTGGGAGGAGTTATAAGTGTTGGAAGATTTTTGGAATATCATGCATATATATATGCTGACATTGATGTTTTTTCATTAATTTCAACACATTGCTACAATTTGTGACAGTGTTCCTATGGTGTTCAGTGAGATGATTGGTTTTGTGTGGCTACTGTGTTGAAGATCAGAATTTGTGGAGGGTAAAGTTGTGTTGAGGGATGTTTGTAGTTGATTTCAAGTTGACTTATTGAGGTTCACATGGTGGTTTCAATGAGTTATTTGTTTCTTTATTGGTACTGGTATTTTTAGAAGTTTAGTGGTAACAATGTTTTAGTTTTTTGGTTCAGTGAGGTTTTGTATTGCAATATTTTGTTATGTGGATCCTATGGCATGTTTGGGACATTTATGTGTGTCCTCAACTCAATTGGTTCATGACTTGGAGGTTCACAAGAATTTTTTCTTGGTTGATCAAGATTGTTGTTGTGTTCTTGAGGTTTGATTCATAGATTTCAATGTTTTTGGAGATTAGAGTTGATTTGGATGTTCCAATGGTTATTCACGGTGCTTGTGGATGTTTCTATTTTGTGTTACTATTGTATTGGTGCTTCACATTGATTGAGGTGATCACATTTGGCAATTTTCTATTGGCTTATTCACATTTTTTTTGTTACTAGCCGACCTAGTGGTGTAGAGTGTTGCAAATGTTTGAGGCATGATTTATGGATACTGATTGTATTCAAGGATGAAGATTTCGGACATGCTATGTATTAGCCAACATTATTTGGTTCACATTAATATTATATCCTATATGATTTTAATTTTTTAATTGAGGTGGTGAGAGTTTAACCAACCTTGTTTATTTGTTGAACAAGGTTGATGAATTGTATAAATGTTCTTGTATCCCTTTGTGGATCGTGTGCATGGGTATGATTGTGTGAGAGTGGATGTGAAGACACATGCATGGAATATACAATTGAGGAAAATATTTGATTGTAATCTATACTTATTAGAACTAATCTAGGCATTTTGAAGATGTTATTATCCAGATCATGATTTCTGGATTATTGTCCACTATGGATTGTACCCCATGAATTTTTTGTAAGGAAGTGATCCTTCCTTAGGGTAGTAGCCCTTATTGTATTTGAGTAGTGAGCTCTAGGAAGTGTGGCTAAATGCAAGTGCATTCCCATTGTAATACTCCAGACAGGGTATAGTACTTTTAACAGAGTACATCATCTTTTGGGTTCCATCTCCACTATGGTTTTTCCCCTAATAGGGTTTTCCATGCAATAAATCTTGGTGTTATGTGTTGTTGACATTCTATGGATCTTTTTTTACATGGTTTATTATCAGATCTGAGGTTTAAGTTTTAATTTGGTTAAAGTTTGAAGTGTTTAGACACAATTGAATCACCACCCTCCCTCTCATTTGTGTGGTGCCTTGTTTATATCAAGAAGAGTTTTGTGCATTGCTTGAAGAGACCATGTTGGTGGTCACTCCAATGGATGAGGAAGATAACCTCTCTGAGCCTATATGGTTAGAGATTATTAATAATCCTCAAGCCTCTCCCCCTATGTCATCTTTCTTCAAAAAAATATGTGTATGCCCTATTAGGTATCTTTTATTTGCAGCTTGTCGCCTATTCTAGGTCATGCTCACATTATAGCATGAGGAAAGCACCTTAAAAGTTAAAATGCCACATCTTGTGATGTCATAAAATTATTTAGAAAAGAATTATCATGTTTTCTTTTATGGCATATCACAAAGGAAGGGACATAGATCCTCTTTATGTCCCAAATTTTATCAAAATTAATTGAGCAAAAGAAGTTGGGTTTCCAAGGTAGCTATTTCTCTCTTCACATTAATGGTTCCTTGTAATTAACTTTATATGTATAGTTAGTGTAAAATTTAGGTTATTATTTTATTTAATAAGTGCTACTACATAGGGTGATGTATTTTTGGTCCCATGTACAACCATTTTCCCTAAGTGCTTTTGCACATTCGCTAGGCTTTCAGAGGTTTAATTGTTAGTATTTCATGATCAATCGTCATCGCATATCAAGAAAAATTTTAAATGATAAATTTTATGTTTTGTAGGCCCTTTTTTGTTGAAATAAAGCATGCCAATATTTCAAGTATTTCCCATTTGAACACACATTCTTCTAAGTCAGTTATTCTATGTCTAGCTACCATTTCTATGTGATAGTGGGTTCTTTGATATGATATGAGTTTGTTTTTCCACATTCAGAGAACATTTATCTTTTAAAGAAACACGTGATAATATTAACACAAATGATAAAACTAAATAAATATGCATAAATAAATGGAAAAAGGTTTATTTCATTTATCTTTCAATATCTATTTAGAGGGAAAAAATACAAAAATTTATATTTCACTTTTTGTCGTGTACATTTCATATCATAACATAACAAAATTTTACAAAATGGAATTATTTCTTGTCTATACCATTACAGGTCACGAGTCACCAGAGTTAGAGTTATCCCCATTGTCCTCTAAGCCATCATTTTCATCAAATAAATCCTTGTCAGCTGACTCATTATCAATATCTCATGCCTACTTGAATAGGGGTCTCACGAAGAACTCCTAGAAGTACTCCCTATGTGAGGCCCTACCCCAAACCGTCATAGCATTCCTTTAATTTTCATTTTGGACATATTAGTTATACTTTATTTTGATGCGCTTTGATGATCACTCCTCATGACAGGGACTGGATTATGTTTGATTATGATATAACAAGTTTTCTTCATTCAACAACACCTAAAATAAGACTAAGTATCTACATATCTAATATAACATTAAGTTACAGCCTCATGGGATGATAAAAATATAGATCTAATATATAATCATTCCAACAATATTTACAACCATGGAGAATAGGCTACATAAATTTCATCATAGAACTAATTTTTCTCACTAACAATCTTAACTCTCCAACTTGCAAATCTTCATCATGACCTATGTGTCTTCAAAAATGGCTTCCAAAAGCCAACTTGCTGCTAAAAAATCACTTTCAAACTTGCAAACAAGAGGTAAAAAACACCTCCTACTAAAACTCATGCCCACACCTACAAAAATCTCACTTCACAAAAAATCACCCACAAAATTGCCAAACCAATCATGCCTCAAGGTTCTCCCGTCCCACCCACCCCAATTTTTTGTCTCTCGTCCAAAAATACAGTGACAAAAAATAATGAAAAAATCATTAAAACACTTTTAGAAAATGCATTAATGGTATTTTCCAACTTCATTTTTTAACATGCTAAAACAATATATTCTTCTTACCTTCCTACTCCAATTGAATAGGTCTTAAACAATAAAATGTATCTCAACACCACATTGGTTCCCTTAATTTGAAAATCCACCTTCTTAGAATTAATCAATGATGGACCCCAAAATTTAAATTTTTAAACATAAACTTCCCCTCCTACACTCTCTCCTATTTGTAAATGCAATAACATTAAAAATGACCAAAAGGGATATTTTAGCCTAATATTATAAGTTATTTTCCACAACAAAAAGATAGAAAACTTAATAAAATAAAAAAATAAAATACTTTCCTTTTGGTTGATGTTGATTAACTTTAACCATGGGTGCTCCTACATTAAACACCCATGGTAGAAAGAATATGTTTCTTAAGGAAAACTCAGAAACATTTGTAGACCCTGTGATTATCTTGGATCCACATCTTTTCTTGTCCACTGGAATTTTTATTTTCTTCACTTTCTACAACCTTGTAACAATATTCTCTTTCATCCCCTTTGTCCTCTTCTATCATTCATAACATTCAAAGTAGAAATTTTGACTTCCCACTAACATAGTATATTAAGATTAAACCTGAATTCACACCTTCTCCTTCAACAAAAATAAGTTTTCTTTTACCTCTTTTGTTGTTTTGCCTTTTTCCCCTCTTTCGAGCTTGTCTCCTTCATGAAAAATAAGTGTTTTAATGGCTTCTAAAAGACATATCAATTTGTCAATTTGATATTCTCCATTCAAAACAACATAATTATAACAATCAAGAGGCTTAATTTCCTCATTTCCTAACAAGGAATAAAGATCACTAATCAAGGGGATTTCATCTGTACTACTCTCAAAAAAATATTCATTAGAAAACCCTTCATTTACCTCCATGTAAAGTTCCTCATAATTAGTTTTATCAAAGTTATCTATTGTTGCAATAATTTTCTCTATCTCTTCACTTTCATTCTCATAAAAGAAACTAGTGAAATATGATTTTACCTCACTTACTAAAACCCTTGTCCCTCCTGAAATCAACTCTTCCCATTCTCTATTAACTACTTCAATACACATCAAAAATTCATCCTTCTCATATTCTTCTTGGTTAATTTTAGCAAAATAAACATGTTCTTTCTTCAAACCATCTATAACACCTGCTAAAAAAACCCTTGTACTGTTGCATGCATTTTCTATTACTCCTTGCGATGGCTTCAACTTATGTTTCCCTCCATCCTTCATCAATGATTATGTTTAATCATACCCATCTTTCACTATTCTCATATCAAAATCCCAAGGTCTCTCAAGCAAAATATGACTCTCATGTTATCTCATCATAATACTTTCCTATATTAAATTTTACCAAGCTTTGTTCGCTCACAAAAAATTTCTCATCATCTCATCTTGTAGCCAAGCTATCCTATATAGATTTAGGGACCATTCTATCCAAAGAATAAAATAATAGATGTTAAGAAACTGATGATAAACTTTTTTCTTTAGAACACAAAACTATTTTTTTGTACCTTCCTATGCCAGTTACTGATTAGTCAAGAGTTACATTTTATTTTCATAAGAAAGTCCATGTGGGACATAATTAACATAGCCAATCCAATATCTTTTGTCCTGAGCTTCAAGTGGTCATTCACACCATCCTTCTACCCATATGGGGTAGGAATAATAAGTGGTTTATAATACCATACCTCTATCCTAACAAGATAGGTTATTATAACAGTGTTGCAAGTTTAAGGATGGGTAATATATAAGTTATTTGATCAGAGACCTGTAGACTCATCGAGAACAATACGAGTCCTAATTCTCCTTGCTAGAGATATCAAAGACTACCCAAAAATTGTACCAAGGATCTCTGCAAGGTAAAATAATACTTTAAGAATCACACCCTTCTGTGAGTTTCGAGCATATGGCCAAGTGCGAGGCTGCCAAGAATTTACCTAAGTCTTGTACCCCTTCTCATCTTTTGGGATTTCAACTAGGTACAAGTACCTTCCTGAATATCAAATACATTGGATAGAGTAGGTTATAGCTTTGTTCATTAATGATATAATGTTATCATTCTTATCTATATCCAAGACACCTGGGTACTAGGGGCATCTTTTGTCACCCAAACTTCCTACATACACTATATCCATGGGATCAAGGTGTTCATGGATTTTTACTTTAATAACAGTATTAATTTTTGGTTAAACTAATTTTAATATAACTATGATGGGAATGTAACCCTTTTAGGGCATTAGTCGGTCCCGAATAGTTCCTCGCTAATTGTTTCCCGCTCAGGCATGTCTAGCAGATCCTATATCATCTAATACAAACATGGGAAGTATTTTCCATTTAGTTATGGTCACAAAACATATTTTTATTTTCCCTATTTGTATGAATAATTTTTTCTCATCTCCTCTAGTTGTTGTTGTATCAATTTTTTCCTCTAAGTTGTTATGAGCTTCCTACCAGTGCTTAGTATTTTTTTGACACAAGTTTATTTGTGGTAACCATATTTCTTGTTTCTTGTAAAATAAAAAACTACAAAATAGTTATGAAAGGCTAAATTACTACAACATAGTTCTTCTCAATAAGCATGTCTTAACTAGTTTGATGAAAGATATTGTTTCAGATTTTGGGACAATAATGTAAGCACAAAACTACTCAAGTTATGAAAGTAATAGAAGAATGAAGCTATTTATATTTTAGATAGAAATATAAGATTAACTATTCATATTTTTGGGCAGCATTATAAAAATGAACAATTCAAATTTTTGAACAAAAACATAAGAGTGAATAATTCATATTTTTGGACAGCAGTATAAGAATAATCCCATTCTAAATTAACAATGAAATTGTATCATCTTAAAATGGAAGCACTTCCATCTTGATAGGTTTAGCACCCTCTTTTAGTACATTTATCATGACAGACTTGCATTTAGGATGCATTTTGCACTTATCTTCTTCATTCTAGGTGAAATTAGGGTTAGGATCCTGAGGATTCTCCTAAATTTCCCCTTTTCCCATGGCTCTATTTTCTAGGTAGGACTTAGAAATAAGTCCTCCTGGCCTTCATCATAGTCATCATAGTATTTTATGCATATCCCTGGCATTCTGTCATGTTCTGATATCATTTCTAGGTCTCTAGGCAACCCCAGGACCTCCTGTCCTGGTTCTGATTGAATCTGGGCCCAGGGTCAAATTCAAGGTTGATCCTAACTAGGTCAAGATCAAGCTTGAACTTGACTAGGTCAAGTTTGAACTTGAACCTAACTAGGTCAATTCCAACCTTGATTTTGCACCCTTCCTTCAAATCTTCAAAATCCTTGATTTTCGGTTATCGGGCTTTCGGGATATTTGTTTTGCCACCTTCGAGTTGGCCATTTTGGATTTCAGGATGGTAAATCCTCTAATTTCATTTAATCTAGGTATATTTTCTAAAGGTTAGGACCTAATTGGGATTTAATTATCCAAGGTGGCCCCTCTAGAGGATTGTGCCCTAGTTCACTATAAAAGGAGGCCTTCCTCTCTCATTTTCTCATCCATTATTCACATCTCTTCATTAAGTTTGGTGAGAACCAAGTACAATCAAGCATTCTCATGATCAAGTGCTCTCAAGGAGTCAATTTCATGAACAATAAAATTTCAAGCAAGCAAGGAATAGTGAAGGTGCAAGATAGCAAGAGGATGATATAGAAGATCAAGCCATTGTTGACATCAAGCATTTTTATGAACTCATATTTGGAGCAAGAGAGATCCTTTCTTCCTTGAGCCACCATTATCAACTTTCAAGCATTCAACCATGGAGTAAAAATTATGGGTTGTGAGTTTGGTAGAAGTACTTTAGCATTGGGGGCTTGGTATGCTTTTCTATCTCATTCAAATCTATGCATTGTTGTTTCATACATATTCATGCTAGGATTTTGATCTAGAGGATTAGATCTTGGCATTACACTTTCAATACATACACACACACATTCTATTTCAATCTTCTATTCATGGAGGTGGAGACCAACAAAATGGGGGTTTGACTAAGGCAAAACCCTATATAGCCACCCCAAAACCCCCCCTTTTTCAAATATCTACAGTCACTGTTTCAGGAATCAGAGGACAGATTTGAGTACCCTTTTTGCCAAACTTCTGGGATCTGTGAACAAAATCAGAATCGGGCTTCAAAATAAAAATGTGGTATTTGACCTTTTATGAGGGTTAAACTCGACCTACTATCGAAAAGATGAAACCTTTCTGGGTTTTCTCCGTCTCAGCTTTCTGATCATAGATCTAGTTGTAGAATCTTCCAAAACCTCACACAGACTTTAGAAAATAGGTATTTCTAAATCAATTACACAATGAGGTATGTATCTTGACCTAATTAATTTTCAAGTATTTCTAGATTTACTTATGTCTTATCAACTTCAAATCTATTACAAATGAAAAGGTGTTGAATGTGAGGTACATTACTAAAGCTTCCATTTTTTCACCCTATTAATTTTGGTGAACCCGTTTATGACAACTCTTTCTTTTATGGTGTTAGATTTAAATTTTGTATGCTTAGAAGATTAGATTTCTTTCTTGCATTTATATATTTCAAAAATACAAAAAACAAAAAAATTGCAAAATTCCTTTTAAAAATACAAACATATTTACATTTTCATGCTTTTAGTGATTTCTTTGTATTCAACATGTATGATTCTTGTTTTGAGTACTTTGATGATGCTTTTATTGTACAAGAGGATAGATTCCCTAATGAGGTACATGGTAGTGAGGATGAAAATGGTTTGAATATGATCTCCATGGATCCTATTCCTATTTCACTCTACTCCACAACCTCTCCAATTGACCTTTACCATAGGGTGTGTGCATGGTTACCTTCATGTCCCACTATTTGCAATATTGATAAACCTAAAATGCTATATCCTACACCTTTGATGATGGTAAAAGGATGTCCTCGTATAACAATTAAGGGTAAACCTAGAGATCCTTTGGATTTCTTTGATAACACTGATTCCATTTCACATGTTTATCACACATGGAATAACCCTCATCCTATTGTTTTGGTTTCTTTACCTCCTTCTCAAACTATGCTTCCTCAAGCACCTAGGTATCCATCTACCTTTAAGGAGTACAACTTAGTTGACCGATTAGGTGCTACTCTTACTAAGATATCTTTATGGGAATTACTTCAAACCTCCCCGACATATCATGAGGCATTGCAAAAGGCTTTATCTACTCTTCCTGCTTGGCCTCCTAATCAAGAGAATATTCATTCTATTTTGGATTGTATGCATAATATTCCTTTTGTACCTCCTATTGTGTTTTCTGATAATGATTTACCTTCCTTGGAGGTGCAGAATCAATACAATGCTCTTATGGTGGTTGTTTCTATTAATCAGAGTATCATTCGAAGAACCTTAATTGATAATGGATTTGGGCTTAATGTTTGTAGCATGGATATGCTCAAAGAAATTAAGGTTGATTTATCTACTATTCAACTTGATAATGTTCCTATACGTGGATTTGACAATATTGAGAAAAGAACTTTGGGCATTATTACCTTACTTGTTAAAGTTGGTCCAGTTATTCTAAATACTCCTATTCATGTTATGCATGGACCTCTCAACTATAACCTTCTTTTAGGAAGACCATGGTTACATACTATGCATGCAGTTCCTTCTACTCTTTATCGCAAGGTTAGGTTCATCTATAATAACTTAATGTATACATTACATGCAGATTATGCTCTGAACCCTTGCTTAAATGAAGAATATGCTAAAAACTCTAAACCTATTCAACCTAGTAAAGAGATTGAAAAACAATTGGAGATACAACAATCTGAGATAAAAACAACCTAAGATTCAACAACAAGAAGTTCCATCTTCTTCTTTTTCCTTGAATGAGGATGATTGGGGGACATTGGATTGTAATCCTATGTTTATTAGAGAATATAAGGTCTCTGATTTGAAATTCATGAAGCAACAGAATGAGTTTGAGAAAAAAGTTTTTATTTCTTCTCCGTTATCTAAAGAATTAAAAAGTAATTTTTTTGCCACTTCGATTAATGAAATGCTTGACACTATAAAGCCTGATTTTTATAACATTTTGACATATGTCGCTCCTTGGACTCCCTCTGACATGACTGATCAATATGGTCCTAGTTATCATTTGCTTAAGAAATCAGGATTTAATGGAAAAGGATGTGGTAAATACGAACAAGGTATACAAGTACCTTTGGATAATGAAGTTTATGATCATACATATAGATTAGGATTCAATCCTTATAGACAACCATCCATTTTTCATCTTAATGTTAATCATATTTGTAGTGGAAATTTGAAGTTGGTTAACCCATTACTTATTGACCTTAATCAACAATCCTCTTTGGATATTTTTCCTAAAGATGAAGCCTTAATGGAATTTTTAGGGGTTTATTAGGATTTACCTAAGTTTCATCACAAACGAGGAAAGCCTTATTATTTGAAAATTGATGCTTATTTTGGTGAATATGAAGAACATGATATTATCCCTTTACCAATGGATCCTCCGGTAAGAAGTGATTGTTAATTACTGAAACTATTGATATTCAAGTGGATGAAAATGATTCTGAAAGGATGGTAAAAATTGGGAAATGTTTGAATCAGGATGAACGTGATCAGTTGGTTTCCCTTTTGCTTGAATTTAAGGATATCTTCATGTGGACATATTCTGATATGCCAGGTATAGATTCTAAGATTGTTACTCATAACATTGTTTTAAAGCCGAATATGAAGCCGGTGAAACAGAAAATTTGAAAGATGAATCCACGAATTGCTTTGTTAGTCAAAGGTGAAATTGAAAAACTATTGGATTTTGGATTTATCCATTCTATTGATTACTCAAATTGGATTTCAAACATTGTGCCTATGTCAAAAGGAGAAAATAAGATAAGGATGTGCACTAATTTTAGAGATTTAAATAAGGCATCCTTGAAGGATGATTTCCCACTACCTAATATTGATATGATTGTGGATTCAACAGCGGGCCATGCCTTGTTATCTTTTATGGATGGTTTTTTGGGATACAATCAAATCTTTATCCCCCCTAAAGATCAATTTAAGACTGCATTTATAACACCTTGGGGAACCTTTTGTTGGGTCATGATGCCCTTTGGATTAAAAAATGCAGGAGCAACTTATCAACGGGCTATGACATTGATTTTTCATGATTACATTCATAAGATCCTTGAAGATTATGTGGATGACATCTTGGAAAAATCTATACAAAGAGAAGATCACGTTACTATTTTATGATAGATATTTGAAAGAATTAGACATTACAACATGAGATTGAATCCTAAGAAATGTGTCTTTGGAGTTGATTCTAGTAAATTATTAGGATTTATAATCTCTAAGCGAGGCATCGAAGTAGATACTGAAAAGATTGAAGCTATTGTTAATATGTCTTCTAAGAATATTTCTTAGTTACAAATTTTATAAGGAAAAATACAAGCTATTCATCGCTTTATTTCTAATTTAGCAGACCGAACTATCCCTTTTACTTCATTGCTTAAAAAGGATACCACTTTCTCTTGGAATGAGGAGTGTAAACAAAATTTTGAGCAATTTAAGGAGTATCTTGTGAATCCTCCTATCTTGCAGCCTATAAATTTTGATAAACCATTTCAATTATACACTTCAGCAACTCCACGGGCTGTGAGTGCGTTGTTTGCTCAAATTGACGATAATGATAAAGAAAGACATGTGTATAACATTAGTCAGACTTTACTTGATTATGAAACACGATATACAGATTTAGAAACACAATGTCTAGCTATAGATTATGCATTTCAGCAACTCAGGTATTATTTGATAAATGTTGAAGTTAATGTGATTATCAAATTTGATCCTTTGAAACATCTTTTCTCACAAACTGATCTCTCTAGTCAGTTAGCAAAATGGGTTATGTTTCTCACCGAGTTTGATCTTAATTTTATTTCTTAGAAGTCTATTAAGGGACAAGAATTAACAGATTATCTAGCCGAAGCTCCTTGTCCTCACTCCGATGAATGTTCTACTTCCAAAGAATTTCCATATGATAATATCCTAACTCTTCAACAGGAGGATATTTGGGAATTATATTTTGATGGATCTAAATGTAAGACAGGTTCTGGTGTGGGTATCATCTTGATTCCCCCTACAAAAAAACCCATCCCTTTATCATATAAACTAACCTTTCCTTGCACTAATAACATTGTGGAGTATGAAGCTCTTTTAGCTGGACTATGAGCAGCTTCATCCCTCAATATCAAACATTTACATATATATGGAGATTCACAACTAATAGTTGAACAAATTAAAGGAGGATATCAGACTAAAAATGCTAAAATGACACAATATAGAGATTTAGCTCTTGATGTGCTTTCAGAATTCTCCTCTTATACGATTTAGACTTTACCTAGGAAGGACAATTGACATGTAGACACCATGGCCAATGCAGCTTCCTTGGTTTTTCATGAGAACAATGCGAAAAAATTTCAATTTACTATACAAACTCTTAAATGCCCTTCAATTTCTAATAAGATTACCTCTGACTGTTTTAACTTGCATTCGGATGAATGGTATTCACATATTTTTCATTTTTTGAAGGATGGTACTTTTCCTGAATCAACAACAAGGAACATGCGTAATCATATTAGGAAACTTGTAGCATGGTACAATATCATTTTAGGAGATACGCTTTAAAAATGCTCTTATGAAGGATTATTATTACGATGTCTTAATAGAACTAAAATTCCTATAGCTTTAGCAGAGGCTCATTCTGGTTCTTGTGGGGGACATTTTGGTGGAAAATCCTTGGTTAATAAATTACTTTGGATGGGATATTATTGGCAAACAATGAAACAAGATTCTTTCATGTTTGTTAAGAAATGTCCTCAATGTCAACAACATAGTAATTTGATTCATGCTCCTGCTCGTGAGCTTTGTAATCAAGCTTCTCCATGGCCTTTTAGTGTTTGGGGTTTTGACCTTATTGGAAAAATCTCACCGACTTCTTCTCAAGGACATACTTACATTCTCACTACTACAGATTACTTTATGAAGTGGGTTGAAGCTATCCCTCTTCGTTCAACAACAGCAGATATTATTTGTGATTTCATCCTTAATAATATCATAACAAGATTTAGTATTCCTTCGATGATAATTTTGGATCATGGAACATCTTTTAAAAACAAAGAAGTTGTGAAATTCTTGGAGAAATATAGGATTCAACATCAATTTTCAACTCCTTACTATCCTCAATCTAATGGAAAAGTTGAAGCATCAAATAAAATTATTGAACAAATTTTGAGAAAAATAGTTAGTAAGCATGCGAAAGATTTGCATACTCAACTGACTTATGCTTTATGGGCCTATAGGACTAGTGTTCGTACTACCACAGGTACTTCTCCTTACAACCTTGTCTATGGTACTGATGCTATTATGCCTTTGGAACTAGAAATACCTTATTTACATGTTTCATTTCATGGGATAATTGATAAAGATACTTTTCATGAACAACGCTTACAAGAATTAGAAATGTTAGATGAACAATGAATACATGCTTTAGAACATATAAAAGCTTATCATAAATATCTTAAGAAATAATACAATCATAAGGTAATCGAACGAACATTTACGGTTGGTGATTTAGTCCTTTATGAGAATCAACAAAATGTGAATGCTTTACCAGGCGAAAAAGGAAAATTTAGCCCTAATTGGCTTGGACCTTTTGTTGTTACTGAAGACTTTGGTTTAGGTTCTTATAAATTGGCTGATATGGATGGTGTTTATTTTAAGGAACCCATTAATATTATGCATCTTAAACATTATTATCCTTAATTACCTTTGTTCCATTTAGGTTATAGGTTATGTAGTTTTACCAAAATTACATATTGAATATATTTATGCACCTTCTTTTCTT
Source organism: Chamaecyparis obtusa (assembly GCA_027943335.1). Classification (NCBI taxonomy): domain Eukaryota; kingdom Viridiplantae; phylum Streptophyta; class Pinopsida; order Cupressales; family Cupressaceae; genus Chamaecyparis; species Chamaecyparis obtusa. Next base: position 1,325,142 of record BSBK01006134.1, on the reverse strand, counting down.
TCTTTCTTTCTATTAAGTTTTATATTGATGAAAGAATAAGTAATCAAACATAGAACTAATCAGTAGAAAAACATTCATCAAAAATAGTTTTCAAATTTTTTGATACATAAGTGGCCAATGGCCCTATCTATCACTACGTCTATCACTATGTCGCTCTGATGGTTGATGACTCCCAGATCTCTCTACTCTCTGATGGTTGATGAAGATTTGTGTGTCTGTGTATGGCTCCTGGATATGTTCATACCCTATACACATCCTTGGAGACTCTGTACCTCTGCCATCAGCTTCTCCTCTCTCTCTGCACATTCTCAACTCTCACTGGATACATACAAAGATGTCGGCATGTCTATCGGGATCTCTGTGACCAATGGAAGACTCTCGCTCATCGGCTGGTAGTTAGTAGGATATAATGGTATCCTTGAGAATCTCAAATAAAAAGCTCCTCCACTCTGCTACGCTAGCTGTAGAAAGAAAAAATTCTATCAGTCTAGTATCCTATCTATTCAAGTCATATATTCAACCAAATTTCAATCAAGTTCATACCTGGGTCTCCCTCCTGGACGTCACTAAAGTGTCTAGATGGTGGGAGCATGGAGTGACTACTCTCTCCATGCTTAATATATCTCAATCTCGGTGGTGGTGTCTCTATGTGGGGTCATGGGGGCCATTGTGATCTCCATGGTGATGCACAAGTAATAGGTATATCTGCACCAGTATCACCACACGGGGGCATGTCCTTGGCTCTCTCCTCTACTCTCTCCTCCTCCTCCATGGGATCTCCCTCAAATATGTATTCCTCCTCATCTTTGATATCCTCATCCTCCTCAGTGGCTCCACTATCCTAGTGTGTCCCCTCTGTAAAGCCTAGATCACCTGTAGGATAATCCTCAGGAAAGATAGGACGGGTCCCCTCCAAACTCTAGTACCTAATGTAATCTCACCTCATGTCTGAATAGGATACATCTAATGGTACCTCTATATCCTCTATCTCCTCTCCATCACTATCCTCTATGTCTGCTATCAATGGTCGGTGTATGGCATCGGGTCTCTGATAGTATCTCATCAGATAAACATAGCAAGGTACTGCCTTAGGGACTCCTTGTAATAGGCTGAACTACCTCATCACCCAATCATAATAGTAGGGCATCACTATATGACTCTAATGACCCTCTAGTAGCTTACATTTCTATGAATGTCTCATCTAGAATCATGTATCAGGCCACTCTATCATCCAGCAGTAGGGTCTCCATATCACATCGGTGCTGGCAATACAGTCTAGATGTACTCTCTAGTAGAGCATATCCCCAAACTTCCAAACATCTCTCAAAGGATATGCGAAGGCTCTCACTATGATCATATCTACCATCATTGGAACTCCCTATGGATGTGTACCTGTGAAATGCTCAAAAATCCATATCTACAAAACTGTGCATGTCGATAGACTCTCCCGCTGATACCTCACTAGCTGACCCAACTCATGGTATAGCTAAGCTAGCATGTTGCAACCCCATGAGAAAATGGTCCTCTCTCTCTCCATCCTCTGTATGAGATGTGTTAGAGGTGAACAAAATATGGTACCCTTTGAGTTGGGTAACACAACCAAGGCTACTATACATAACGTCACCTTCCGTACTAAAGGTGTAGGGCCTGATAGTATAGAAGATAGTAGAATCTGATTTGATCAGGTCCACATCTGTGGACGCACTCCTATACAATACTTTTTGTCTACATGGATCTCCTTAAAACCATGTTGTGCTCTAGGTCTAATGGTCTTCCCTTAGACTAGAAGTTGCATGATCCTATAGACATCCTCTAAGGTCACTATGATCTCACCAGAGGGAAGATGGAAGGAGCATGTATTCTCATCCCACCTCTCTATTAGAGCCGATAACATGGCTCAGTGTATCTGAGATGTGGAAGGACTGATACCCAATACAATCCCACATCCCTCAGTAATTGCATCCCCTCATCATCAAGCTCAAACAGTCTCTCCTTGACTTTCGCTAGCAATTCCCCAAAAGGATGCTCTCGGAAGCAGACTAGGTCCTGCAAGCACAAACAAATATCATATCAGTCATCTACATCATCAAATCTGCAAAACTAACTGAACTAGGTCAAAGTCTACCTTAGTTAGGTCAATGTTGACCTTACTGGGTCAATGTCAACTTTACTGGGTCAGGGTCGACCTTTTTGGGTCAAGGTCAACCTCATCTCAAAAAAAATGACAAAAACCCTTTGGTCAATGTTGACTTTCATGGGTCAAAGTCAACCTAGATGGGTCAATGTCAACCTAAATGGGTCAGGGTCTACCTAAAAGGGGTAAAATTGACCTTGCCTATAAAAAATAGGAATTTGGAAAGAACAAAGGTGGATAATAGAAAAACTCACCTCAGGTAGTGACCGTCTGGTAGCTAAGCTATGTCTCAAAGTCTCCAGGCATGTCACTCAAATTTCCTCTCTTCTCAGCATCTTGATTTCTCATTTCAAATCTACAAATGGTAAGAATGAGTAATTATTTCTCTCTTTTCATTATTTATAAGTTGAAATTAGGGTTTTCTTAGGGTAAACTCAAAATTTCTTTCTTATGCATTTAGATAGACATCCACTCTTTTCATCATAACTTCAGTTCGGTAACTCCATTTTTAGTGTCATCAGTGGTGTTGGAATCATGATTCAGATATCTAACTCCTTGAACTAGTTTAGGAAGGTTATGAATCCTTCTAATTATTTTAGGAAAGGACTTTCCAACACTTTGCATATCTAGTATGTAGAGTTTTTCTTATCACCCTGTTTCACCCTTCCAAAGTAGAAAGCTCAAATAGGGGAGGGCATAAGGGGCTTTGTACACTTCTAAAATTATCATATAGTAAGCTTTAGGTGATTTATAGATTTTCATTAACCTTGTGTGTTGTAGGTTCTAATAGTTTTCTGCAGGATCTTTACATTGAGGACTTAGCTATATCCTTTTTATTTACTATGATGTTTTCTTACTTTACCTTGCATATTCACGTAGTGTCATATCTAAGCTAAAGTGAGGGCTAAATGTATCATCTTAAAATGGAAGCACTTCCATCTTGATAGGTTTAGCACCCTCTTTTAGTACATTTATCATGATAGACTTGCATTTAGTATGCATTTTGCACTTATCTTCTTCATTCTAGGTGAAATTAGGGTTAGGATCCTGAGGATTCTCCTAAATTTCCCCTTTTCCCATGGCTCTATTTTCTAGGTAGGACTTAGTAATAAGTCCTCCTGGCCTTCATCACAATCATCATAGGATTTTATGCTTATCCCTAGCATTCTATCATGTTCTGATATCATTTCTAGGTCTTTGGGCATCTTGGGGACCTCCTATCCTAGTTATGATTGAATCTGGGCCCAGGGTCAAATTCCCAGTTGATCTTGACTAGGTTAGGATTGAGCTCAAACTTGACTAGGTTAGGTTTGAACTTTAACCTAACTAGGTCAGTTCCAACCTTGATTTTGCCCCCTTCCTTCAAATCTTCAAAAATCTTTGATTTCAGGGTATCGGGCTTTCAAGATATTTTTTTTCCCGCTTCCAGGTTGGCCATTTCGGGTTTTGGGATGGTAAATCCTCTAATTTCATTTAATCTAGGTATATTTTCTAAAGGTTAGGACCTAATTGGGATTTAATTATCCAAGGTAGCCCCTCTAGAGGATTGTGCCCTAGATCACTATAAAAGGAGGCCTTCCTCTCTCATTTTCTCATCCATTATTCACATCTCTTCATCAAGTTTGGTGAGAACCAAGTACAATCAAGCATTCTCATGATCAAGTGCTCTCAAGGAGTCAATTTCTTCAACAAGAAGATTTCAAGAAAACAAGGAATAGTGAAGGTGCAAGATAGCAAGAGGATGATATAGAAGATCAAGCCATCATTGACATCAAGCATCTTTATGAACTCATATTTGGAGCAAGAGAGATCCTTTCTTCCTTGAGCCACCATTATCAACTTTCAAGCATTCAACCATTGAGTAAAAATTATGGGTTGTGAGTTTGGTAGAATTACTTTAGCTTTGGGGGCTTGGTATGCTTTTCTATCACATTCAAATCTATGCATTGTTGTTTCATACATATTCATGCTAGGATTTTGATCTAGAGGATTAGATCTTGGCATTACACTTTCAATACATACACACACACATTCTATTTCAATCGGCTATTCGTGGAGGTGGAGACTAGAAAAATGGGGGTTTGACTAAGGCAAAACCCTATATAACCACCCTAAAACCCCCCTTTTTCAAATATCTACAGTCGATGTTTCAGGAATCAGAGGACATATTTGAGTACCCTTTTCACCAAACTTTTGGCATCTGTGAACAAAATCAAAATCGGGCTTTAGAATAAAAATGTGGTATTTGACCTTTTATGAGGGTCAAACTCAACCTGCTACTGGAAAGATGAAACATTTATAGGTTTTCTCCGTCTCGGCTTTCTGATCATAGATCTGGTTGCAAAATCTTCCAAAACCTCACACAGACTTCAAAAAATAGGTATTTCTAAATCAATTTCATGATGAGGTATGTATCTTGACCTAATTAATTTTCAAGTATTTCCATATTAACTTATGTCTTTTCAACTTCAAATCTATTACAAATGAAAAGGTGGTTAATGTGAGGTACATTACTAAAGCTTCCATTTTTTCACCCTATTCAAAAACCAATAACCAAATAATTATCCAATTCTATTCTATGGTCTCCCAATAATTTGGAAGCATGTCCAATATTTATACAATAGTCATATTAGACTTATAAATTATATAAATAAAGCAATGACTCCAAAAATGAATGGATTTTTTGGCTTTCTTTTATTATTACCTTTTTCCTATGCTTAAAACATATACCCAATAAGAGTATTTGGTAACTTATTTAGTAACCCTTTCTTTGGATTTGGACAAGTTAAACCCCTCTTGTTACGTATCATTAAAATTTAGTATACAGTTACAACAAGATGCCCAATGATAAAATTAAGAAAAAAAAGTATATTGTTGTCTCCAGTCAACATCTTTCTAAACCTAAATCGAAGACAAGTAAAAGCCTTTTCAAATTCCATGATATTAGTGTATATGATGAAAATCCATCTGTTAAGAATGAGTTCAAACTGCAAAAGCTAATGATAAAGAGCATATTCAAATCTATTTTAACATGTTCATAAACTTGTAAAAACATTAATTTTCACCATAACCTCAGCTGAGCATGAAGCAAGTGCACCCAAGACTTGCTTGATTTAAGCTCTTAGAGAGGTTGTGGGTGTGCTCTCCCAACACAAGTATAGATCCCACTATGAATGCAAAGTATAATGAAGATTGAAATGCTCAAGAAGAAGCTATAGAAGCAACTCTCAAGCACTCAATGCAAGAGGCCAAAAGAGGCTCAAGGAGGAGCTATGAAAGAAACCCTCAAGCTCTATGGCATGCAAGTATGCAAATGAAAGATGAAGCTAAATCATGAAGTTCTAAAGCTTGAAAGAAATCTAGCAACTACCAAATTGTTAGTAAAAACTCTAAGAAAGCAATTATAAATTTTGGTCAATTTTCATGAAAAGAGGGCAAAAAAAGGACTTTGCATGACTTAAAAAGAAGGGAAAAAAAAAGGAAAGGTCAAAAAGACCCTTTTTCTTTTTTTTTGAAGAAAGGGACCCTTTTATAAAAGGGGGGACAAGGGGAAAAGTGATTCATTTTTACCCCTAAGGAGAAGGAAAAAGAGGAGAGGACAGGAGAAGGAAGAATGGCTGGATGACGAGACAGAATGCATCTGGGTGAGCAGGTGCGGGTCTATCAGCGAGTAGGTGACAGGGGTGATCTGGTAAGTGCTTGAGCCCATCTTGGTCATTTGTAATTTTTTGAAAATTAATTAGTATATGGGTTGTTGTGGGGTTTTTTGGGTGGGAAAAAAAGGTTTGGTGGTGGTGCCAATTGACGGCTCCACCTGCCTGCTATGGGAGTGTCGTCACCTATGGGTGTAACTGCTCATCGATTGACAGATGGCTCCACCTACTCGAGCAACGCAGGCATAGCTGCCTATCAGTTGATGGGTGGCTCTTCTTGGGAGGCCTGAGTGTAGCCACCCATCTTCAAATGGGTAGCTCTACCCAGGAGCCACGGGTGTAGTCGTCTGTCTATTGATGGGTGGCTGTGCTCAAGAGCCATGGGTGTGGCTACCCATCTATTGACAAGCGGCTGCACCCTGGAGCTGACGGGAGGCTCCACCACTTGAGGTGGATTGGGGGGCGGTGGCACAGCCACCCATCAAGGGATGGGTGGCTCTACCACCCAAGGGCAAGGGCGAGGGGACCCACCCACTAAGAAAGAGGGGGGAGACCCGCCAAAGGGTAGCTACTCATTGAAGGAGGAGGGAGCCTGTGTGGATTATGGAAGATGGGGCAATTTGAGGGCCGAGATGGAGGAAAAATGGAGACTGACAAATGTGTGTTGGGTAACTTTGATACAGGAGTTGGACTATTGGATTCACTCAAAAGAGTGATGGCCAAACATGATGATGTTGTGAGAGGAGTTGACTGAGGCGGAGTGGGGACAGGTGACTTTATGTGGCCTGTAGCATGTTCATGAGTGGCCATGCGTAAGAGCACATAATACACTGATGATACCATTGATCAAGAGATGACACTTGAATACATCAAGTTTCCATTTGTCGACCGGGGAGGCAATAGTGACGTTGCTAGACATGTGGAGGAATCTACGGATATCGATTTGAGGGGAGATGGTGGAGTATTAGTTGGAGAGGGTGGAGCAGTTTATGGAGGAGAGATTTAGATGGTGGACAGACCAGCTACCGATTGACTAATAGTGGATTTCTTGGTGAGGAGGGATGGAGGCAGGATTGCCCCTGCTAGCATTGTACTTAGCCAGATTGGGAGGAGGGAGATTGTTGTCAGACCACTTAGGGCATGGATTTCTGATTGGATGGGTGAGGGTGTTGAGCCAGATGCTGGAAGAGGATGGTATAGAGTTTTGTTGGGGATATATGATTTTAGCATAGGTATATTATGACCTTCATATGTGTGTATACCATACTCAACAGATGATGGGACCAGGGGTGACACTGTTGCTAGTCTGGGCATGGGAGCATATTGTAGTGGTATGACCACTGCAAGGAGAGGGGCGATGACAGCACTATGAGCCTTTTATGTGTCGGTACCGATCGCCCTTGATATATGGAGATGTGAGATCTATGGAGACTTGGTAGAGGATATTAGATGAGATTATATGGTTCGAGTGGACACTGTACAGAGGGTGTGAGGCATGGGGGTACTGGGATGAGCAGGCACTAAGATATGATGGTGCTCTAGATGCAGATTACTTAGGATATGTGCAGACTTATTGTTGGCTGATTGGGAGGATGATTTTTTAGATAGTGAGATACATGCCTTCTCGAGTATGCAGATGGTTTGGGTTGAGGTAGGGGATAGTGCCAGATATTTATCCATATTCGATCATCTTGAGGGAGATTGGGTTAGTATGGGGCATCGGAGTAGATCTCTGGAATGCCAGGAGTAGTTGGAGAGGTATGCAGCCAGTACCATGGACAACAACCTAGAGATAGGTGGAAGATGTAGGGGTGACAGCTGAGTATGCAGCTTGGTGGGAGATGCAGAGGCCGATGAGGCTAACAAAGCTAGCAGTAGGAGAGGCTAGAGAGTAGATAGAGTCAGAGACAGAGTCAGAGGATGAGGATGAGGATGAGGAGGATGATGAGGAGAGACCAATAGAAATGTTAGGAGTCATTTTTGGGGCATAGAGGTAGGCGATAGTGTGTCAGAGAGAGCTAGTACAGAGACTAGTGACAGGTGGTCCTGCATAGGCGATGTAGAGGGAGTGAGAGGAGGCATCCTAGGAGCCATTGCCAGAGGATGAGGAGATGGGGCTAGGAGGATGAGGAGGAGATGAGAGGTAGGGTGATTAGGAGAAGGGAGACACCTTACAGGAAGAGGTGAGATGGTTAGAGGCATTCATGGCAGCAGAGAGGGATAGAGCAGCCAAGGCAGAGTTGCTAGGGTGGTAGAGAGGGAGAGAGCAAGGGCTCAGATGGAGGCTATGCGATAAGATTTGAGCATATTGTAGAGTCAAGTGGGTACAGGGAAGGTTACCAGGATAGGAGCTAACACTAAGATAGAGGGGATGATGGGGGAGGTAGCCTAATTGTTGGGCCAAATGGAGGAGATGTAGAGATAGGCAGACATTCATGCCCAATAATTGACAGAGGATATGGACACATGGTAGAGATGGGTAGAGACTTACCGAGGGGAGCAAGAGTTATTGAGATAGGGAGTGACAACATCAAGCATAGGGTAGTTAGTGAAAAACATGATGGATGCACAGCGAGAAGTAGCGAGGAGGGGGAGAGAGGAAGCCTTTTACATAGGCCTTTATTAGTAGGTAGTACCTCTAGAGCAGAGATAGCTACCTTATTCAGAGCAAGAGATATCAGAGAGGACTTGAGGGGTTTCATCAAGATTAGTAGCTAGGCCACCGAGAGAGAGGACGGCAGGTGGTGACAATGGGAGATGAGCAGAGAGATCTACTCCATGGGGTGGACAGGGGGATTCATGATGATAGGGACATCTTCCAGTGGTTATGAGCTCCAGTTGATTATATAGGATACATTTTTGTGTGGATTTTAGATGAGGTGCATATGCATAGCAACACTGAGGTGCCTGATGTATCATTTTGTGATGTACCAGGATGTTATGATATATATATATATATATATATATATATATATATATATATATATATATATATATATATATATATATATATATATATATATATATATATATATATATATATATATTTGTGGTGTTATTTCATGAGTTTATGTGATGGATTATGAGATGATGCATAGTACTATATTATGATACTATCATGTGTGATGCAGGATTTGTGTGAAATGTGTACTATATGATGTGCAAAGTTTATATGAATGGATGTTTTATTATGCATATGTGATGAATGTGCAATGCTTAGATAATGATGAATGGTTAAATAGATATATTTGACACGCAATGTGTATTTAATGATTAATGAATAATGAGATATATTTGACATACCATGTGTATTTAATGATTAATGAATAATGAGATATATTTGACATGTAATGTGTATTTAATGATTAATGAATAATGAAATATATTCGACATGCAATGTGTAGCTATATGATCTTAACTATATGGAGTAGAATGTAATGCAATGATCTAGTGTCACTTTATTATTATGATGTTTTTGTTTATGTATCTGATATAACCAATAGAATCATTTGAACCACTAGAGTAGAGGAATGAGAAGATGAATAAACATGACCCTTGTCTCAAACAAAAATGCAGAAAAGAAACAAACTGAAATGCAACCTGACTACATGATTTAGTGGGATCACTTGTGTTTATGTTGGAGAGCACACCCGAGTTTGATATTGCAATAGGAGGTATGCATCATGTGTCATAAAAACACAAATGACATTGTTCCATTGCATGGACTAGACTCTCAGATAGTTGTAGAAATAGAGATGTATATTTCCAGACTATGATAGAACCTATGACATATGCTTAATGGAGAGGTCTGGGCACACTCAAGTCCTTTAAAGGACATAAGTATGCTAACCCATTGCCCCCATTAAGATATGCATAATCATAACTGGAAAACCAACAAAATTTTCCTAAAGTATTCACAAACAAATCATACTACAATCGACACTTGCATCATATTTCACCGGTCACAATGCACCAAGATATGGAAGATCAAGGTAATCGTGAGTAGGTTCTACTGATACAAAAGATAAAATCAACAAAGAAGGCCTCCTAACCAAGTGGTCATTTAGTCCACAATTCTTGCCATGAATAGGATGAGATTGATGAGATTGATTCAAGATGACTGAGGAAGGACACATCCTGCAAGGTGAAGATTGATATTTTGAAATAGATATTTGCCGGCAATAGATGTGAAAGGAACAATAACTCAAAGATTTGATTTCAATGTTAATTTTGATAAGCACTTTTGTGATCACTATGTCTAGGAAAAGCTTAGTGTGATGGGGTTAAACTTAGCATGTTGGGAATTGTGGGTAGATCCTTATAGCTATGCAGGAATTGATGACAAAAAACTAGGACTAGGATGAGGATGGATATGTACAATGGACGGGGAGACAATGGATCTGAATCTGCTATCATGGTGCCTGAGATAGGTTTTCACCATAATACTTGCCCAGAGTGCTTGTTTGCCAAGTTTTCACTTTTGGATGATTTTTTTTTTTTCAGGAACATTATCTTCTTTTTAGAATTTTTTGCTTTTTTGATGTTTAGGATTTTTTCAAGACTTTTCTAATTTTAAGGATTTTTCAGGATCTCTTTCTAATTTTTAGGGTTTTTTTGTTGAATAACATTATACGGGAACTGAATGCTGAGTTACACATAAAAGCACCTCAAAAGAAGGATATTTATAGGATCAAGGAGTGGATCTCCCTCAGGTGTTGCAATCTAATATGCCCCAGAACCAATTTTAGCAGTAATAACAAATAGGCCCAACCAATTGGGTTCAAACTTCCCTTTCTTTTCTCAGTTTTGGAGATTCTTCATGTTATGATGTAGGACCAAATCACCTACATCAAACTCACGAGGTTTGATCTTCTTGTTGAAATGTAAGCAGAGGTGATTTTGATACACATGGAGGTGGTTGAGGGCATTGAGGCATCTCTCATCGAGGAGTTGCAACTGTTGCAAGTGGGCAACCCTATACTCTTCTTCAAACATCAGGTTCTTGAGAGAAATCCTGAGGGAAGGGAGCTCAATTTCAATGGGTAAGATAGCCACAAAACCATAGACAAGGGAAAATGGAGTGGCACCAGTATGAGTATAGATAGAGGTGCGGTAGGCCTAGAGGATGGGATTGAGTTGCAGGTTCTAATCACGGCCAGTGTCATCGACAATCTTTTTGAGGATTTTTAAGATGGTTTTATTTGTAGCCTCAGCTTGACTATTGCCCTGCGAGAAATACTTGGAGGAACAATGTTGGGTAATGCCAAATTTCTTGCAAAGGTCAAAGACATCATGATTCTTGAAGGGTGTTCCATTATAAGTATGGAGATCTTTAGGGATGCCATAGTGGCAAATGATAGAATTCAAGATAAACTTGGAAATTTTCTTACCGGTTGTATAGGTGAGGAGGATTGCTTTGACCCATTTGGTAAAGTATTCGGTGGCGGCTAGGATATACTTGTGACCACCTCTAGAGTTTGGAAATATCTGGCCCATAAGGTCAAAACCCTAGTGGGAGAAAGGCCAAGGTGTGATGGTGGGTTGGAGGGATTGAGTGGGAGCGTGTATCAAATCACCATGCTTCTAACAAGGAATACACTTTTTCACATAATGATAGGCATCATGTTCCATTGTCAGCCAATAGTATCCAGTGCAAAGCAACTTCTTTACTAAAGTGAGACCACTAGAATGGGCTCCACAGATTCCTTGATGCACCTCTTCCAAGGTTGTGTGTGCTTCCTCTGAATTTAGACATCAAAGAAGAGTTCCATCAAAGTGTTTACGAAAAAGAGTGTCTCCAAGGATTGTGTAATGAGAAGTGCAGTGAACGAAGGTTTTTTGTTGGTTAGGTGTAAGCATGAGGGGAATGGTTTTATAATGAAGATAGGTGAGGGTTTCCTGATACCAAGGTGATTCAGGACCAACAATTTCACACACCATCTTAGAATCTGGTTGGTCATAGGCGGGGACCATAAGATTCTCAACAAGAAATTCACATCATGTGCTTGTTTCTGGCATAGATATTAGTGAAGCAATGGTAGCCATGGCATCTGCTGCTTTATTGTTTTCTCTTGGTATTTGCTAGAAAATGAGGCTTGTAAAATGTTGTTTGAGATATTCAACCATGCATCGATAAGGGAGAAACTTGTCATCTTTGGTGTGAAATTCATCATTGACTTGTTTGATAATTAATTGGGAGTCACCAAAAATAAGAAAACTTGTGATCTTCCATCTGACAGCTTGGTGAAACCTTGTGACCAAGGCCTCGTATTATGCTATGTTGTTCATGTAAGAAAATGTAAGTTTATAGGATTTAAGGATAAGATCCCCTTTCGGTGTTACAAATAAAATTCCTACCCGTGATCCTTTTTGGGTAAAAGATCCATCAAAATAAAGCTTCCATTAAATGCTAGGAGTGACAGTCATGATAGTTTCATCAAGAAAGTCTGTGACAATAGGATGATCTCCAGGAGTGGGAGCCTCTACAAGTTGATCTGCTATTGCTTTCCCTTTGATGGCTTTGCATTCTGTGTACATAATATCATATTCACTAAGGATCATGACCCATTTTTTTGTGTGACCTATCAGGGAAGCTTTAGATAACAAGTACTTAAGTGGGTCAATCTTTGCTATCAACTATACTTTTTGATTAAGCATATAATGGCGTAGCTTCTACATACAAAAGACCATAGCTAGGAAAGCTTTTTCAATGGTGGTATAGTTGAGCTCATAACCCACTAAAGTCCTGCTAAGATAATATATGGCACATTCTTTTCCATTGTCATCTAGCTGTGCTAGGAGAGCACCCAGTGCTACTGTAGTTGCAGAGATGTAAAGAATCAAAGGTCTTCCTAGAATAGGTGAGACCAACATAGGTGGATTAGCTAGATATACCTTGAGCTGTTTGAAAGCCTTTTGACACAAATAGTCCCAAATAAATTTAATATCTTTTCTTAATAGGTGAGAGAAAGGATGCACCTTGTCTTCTAGTTGTGACACAAATCTTCAGATGGATTTAAGTCTTCCTTGCAAGCTCCTTAATTGTTTCAAAGTTTTAGGAGGTGGCATCTCCAAAATGGATTTCACCTTCTTAGGATCCACTTCTATTCCTCTGTGAGACACAATGTAGCCTAAGATCTTACCTGATTGCACATCAAAGAAATTTTTTGGGATTCAATCGAACCTTATACTTTTCCAATCTGTCAAAGATTTTAGTGAGGACATCAATGTGTGATTCTCATGTCTTGGATTTCCCTAAGATATTATCCACATAATCTTCCATGATCACATGAAGGAGGTCATGAAATATGGTTATCATGGCTCTCTAGTATGTGGCTCCTGCATTCTTGAGACCAAAGGGCATGACCTAATAAAAAATGTACCCCAAGGGGTAGTGAATGCATTTTTATGCTGGTCTTCCACTACTATGCAAATATGATTATATCCAGAAAAACCATCCATGAGGGACCACATCTTGTGCCCAGCAGTCAAATCCACTATGATGTCAATGTTTGGAAGTGGAAAATCATCCTTAGGGCAGGCAAGATTAAGATCTCTGAAATCAGTACAAATCTGGATGCCCCCAGAGGGCTTACCTACTGGTACAATGTTTGAGACCCATTCTAGATAGTCTATTGGTCTGATGAATTTTGCATCTAGCATCTTTTTCAATTTAGCTTTAACCAAGAGTGCTACTTGTAGATGCATCTTGTGTAATTTTTTCTTGACAGGCTTGATTTTAGGATCCACAGCAAGATGATGTACAATCAAGTCAGTGTCAAGTCCAAGCATATCGTTATATGTCCATGCAAAGTTAATGTAGGCTTTCTTAAGGAATGAAATCATGGACTCTTGTTCTATCTCATCTAGAGAGGCTACAATGTAGGTGATCTTAGGATATGCTTCTGTGCCTAGGTTAACTGCAATTGTTTCTTCTATGAGGATAGAAGATTTTTCTGATGGTAATGACATGAAGGGAAAGTCAATTTCCCCTTCCTCTAGCACCTCAGAGAGGTTTTCACTAGAGGATGTGTCCTTTATTTTGTCTTTTTCTCCATCCAAAGGTGCCTTAGAAAGGTTTTCACCCAAGGATGTTTTATCATTTTTTTATTTTCTTTTTCTTCATTTTTGCGACTAAGGGAATTGACTTGGCTACCAAAGTAGGATTTCTTTCTGTAGTGAATCTGGTGTTCATTATCTTGGAGATTTCTTAGTCTAAAAAGTGCTAAAACTACCTCATCTGAATTGCATATGTCTAAAGCAGGTGGTGAATCTTGTTGGTCCCAATCGATCAGTTCAGGATTGGTAAGGGGAAGTTCGGGTGAGGAAAGGTTAGATTGGGTGATATGGAGGACACAGGTATCAAAGTCATTTTCAATATATTGGAAAGGGACTTCAAAGAACTCTTCCTCGGTGTCTGAATTGGATTCAATCAAACAATAGTTGTTGGAAATGGTTTTCTTAGTTTCTATGGAACCCAGTCCTCATCCTCAGGGGTATCCAATTACTTTTATGAGATTTTTTCTTCCTATTTCATTTGCTCCAAGGCTAGTATCATGATATCCTATACTTTCAACAATGGGTGTGGCCTTTATATACTTCCCTTTAGGAATGTCTACAGGTTTGTCTTCTTCTTCTTCATGAAAAAGCTAGGAAAGAACATTATGTTCCATATGCTCATCTGAGAGAGAGCCCCAATGTTCAAATGTAGTCTGTTTACATTTCATAGTTTCTTTATTTTCCTTGGGAAGAGTTGTGAAGGTTTTCCATAAGACCTGGGAGAGAGAGGGAGCTAACCAATGCATAGGGCATTTTCAAACTTGTATTCCCCCAGGCCTTGATCAGTGAACCTAACTTTCTTTTTAGACTTAGTACTCTTTTCTTGGGTGACCTTTTCTTTTCCCTTGGCTTGCTTAGACAATTGTTCTTTAGCTGTAGCATTCTGAACAAGAATCTCTTGTGAAAGTGGGAAAATACATTCATTTAATAGGCAATAGTTTGATTGTTTTCCTTCCAACCTTTTGCAATATTGGAAGGGTTCATGATCGCCAGGAATGGTTATTTCAGCTCCATGATGTGGAAAATTCAAACATTGGTGAAATGTGGATGGGACACCTGAGATAGCATGTATCCATGACCTACCCAAAAGGATATTGTAGGGTAGATCCAAGTCAAGCACTTGACAAGTAGTTTCAATAAGAGCTAGGCCCACTTGTAAGGGGAGTGCAATGAGACCTTTACTCACCCTTTCTCTATCATCATATGCTTTTATTGTTATTCTCTTATTTACATCAATGAGGTCCTCAAAAAGATCAATATTGTAGATCATGCTTAATGTACAAAGATTCAGATCGAATCCATTGTCTATAAGGACTCTTTTGATTTGGGTGTTATGGATGGTGACTTGGATATGCAAGGGTTTATTGTGATGAGGCTCAGGACCTCAAAAATCTTTGTCAGTGAACACCAGGTGTTGTTGGGCAGCCAAATTGATGATCATTGCTTGTAATTGAGAGGCATTGATATTATCTGAGATGTGAGACTCAGTTAGGGAATTCTCAAGGACCTCTTTGTGAATGGGGGATGTATGCAAAAGCTCTAGTATGGATATCTATGCAGTGGTCTTCTTTAGTTGGGAAAGTAAGTCATAATATGATGTAGGTCGTATCGAGGTAGATGGTGCAGCAGGTGGATCCACAACAAGTGGATTGACAGTAGCTTGTACAGTTATATGAGGGTGGCAGGTAGTAACATTGCAATCTACACTCTTTAAAGTCAACATGTTTACATGAGTGTCAGATTGTTCAATATGGCCACACAGTGATTCAAAACCACAGACATCATTTTTGGCTAATTTTTCACAAGTGCATTCATCCCCTGATATTTTATTTGTTGAATAATCATATGAAAAACCCTTGGATGTGGATGCATTTTTTTTATTATATTCTGGAAAAGGTTTAGAATACATTTTTAACAAGGTGTTAGAAGTAGAGGCATTTTGTCCTTCTACTTCAATTTTACCATCATCGATCAAATCTTGCACAAAATAATGAAACTTCATGCATTTTTTGATCTCATGCCCTTTTATGCAATGATAATCATAGTATTCATTATCCTTATACCAGTTGGGTTTAGGTTGATTTTTGTCAAAAGGCCTGGTGTTAGGATAAACCATCATCCCTTGGTCAACTAGCCATCGGAAGATCACATCAAGGGAATCTACCAGCTGTGTAAATTGTCATCATGGTTGTTGTTGATTGTTGTTGTTGTTATTGCCATTATATCATGAGAATAGAGAGCCATGATAACCAGATCCTTGATTTTGATTCTGGTTATTTGAACTGTTCTGATTGTTTTGGTTATTCAAATTGGTTTGATTATTGTTGCGATTGTTCTGATCATTGTTATTGTGATTTCCTTGGTTACTACTGTTAGATGTGTGAACATTTTGGACATGTTTAGCATATGTCACTCCATCATTAACAACACCCTTTTTCTTAGACCAGAACTTGGGTTTATCACTAGTATTGTTAGATGAATTAGGGGTGTAGTGTTTAATTGCTCCTTTCATCAAAAGTCCATCTTCAATAGACTTCCCCTTTTTAATGAGTTCCTTGAAGGAATTCGGGGCAACCATCCTCATCTAAAATGAAATTTCTGTAACCAAATTCTTAGTAAAGATGTCAACAAGATGTGAATCTAGGATTTTCCAAGGCATGCGGTTTGCGAGATGTCGCCATCTTTGAAGAAAATTGGCAAAGGTTTCTCCATTTCTTTGTTTCATGTTACACAAATTGCTGAGGGATGCTTGATGTTCCATGTTATAAGAATATTATGTAACAAATTTTTCTGTGAGATCAAGGAATGTGGAGATGGAACCCAGAGGAAGGTTCAATAGCCACTCTAAGGCTGGTCCTCCAAGACTTCTAGTAAAAAGTCTTAGGAGAAGATGATCATTATGGGAAACTTCTTGTGCTGCTACATAGAATTCCTTGATATGTTGTGCAGGGCATGAGTCTCCCTTGTATTTGTCAAACTTTGGCATTTCAAAATTGGTGGGGAATGGCTGGAGAATGATTCATTTGTCAAAAGGATAAGGACATATTTCTGTGAAAGAAAATTCCTTCTTCCCGCCTTTCTGCATAGCCAACATCATACCTTTGAGCTCATCAATTTGTTGGACTAATTCAGGAGGATTAGTGGTGATCGTATGGGCTTGAAGTGTTCCTCCTCCTAATGATGCATTATGTCCCCCTGGAGGCGGAAGATTGGTGTTATGTCTCTGGTTGGTGTTGTTTACTTGTGCAAAATTTTGATTTTTTAGGACTCCACTAGGCTTTGAGAAAATAGAAGCAGAGCGTCATCTTGAGGACCATGGTTGTGTTTCAGGTACATAGCCCACATTTGAACCATCATTACTCACCCCGTTGTTTGAGTTAGGCTTGTTTAGGAGTTTTCAGATTAACTCAAGTGTATCAGGGGGAGGTTGAGTTGTGTTATCAGACATTGATGGCACTACTTTGCTTTTGTTGGTTCAAATCAAGTTGCTCTCAAGCAAAGTTTCATCAAAATTATCAGGGAGGGTAACACCTCTTTGGACAAGATTCATGAATATATTGGTGTTGTTGCCTTGGATTAGGTCTTTCACTAAGCTTAACTTGTTAGGATCCTCAAAAAATTCTTTAGCTTGTGGATTAGCACTGACACTTTCAGGTATTACTGTGTCGGATTCCATGTGAGGTTCTTCTTCATCATTAAAGTCTTCTTGATAGGTAGTTTCTTGATCGCTATCCATGATGAGAGATTCTTGTCTTAGATTTTCTTGTGATTGGGTAAGTACCATGCATGAGTGACCTTAAGATGGTTGAATTGAAGAAGGGAGAATAGTTGATGGGGTATAGAAAGAAAAAGGATTTGGTGATCTAGGAGCAACTTGGACTAATGATTAAGACTTGATGATTGATTGGATTGATTGATTTGATTTAGGATTAGATTGATTGATGAAATTGGATTAAAGAGGAACTAAGCCTCAAGAATTGATTGGATTTAAAGGTTTGGAAAAAACCTGGGTGAAACAAGACCCTTTGATTATGCAAACATAGGATTGGTTTTGATTTAAAGTCTTCTTGTGTTCGAGTGATAATCTGATGATCCCCAAACAAAATAGGACTAGATTAGGACTACTAGAGAAAGACCCGGTTCTCAAAGTAGTAAGGGACTAATGTTTTCTTTGGAATTAAGGTCTATGAGACACTATTAGAATGATTCTTTCACCCTATGGCTTGATGAGGGTGTGAAAGATGGATTGATCCGATTCTGATTTAAAGTCCAAGATTCTGATTAATGCTCCTAATGTTTTGGGATGTGGATGATGAAAGGGATGTTAAAAGATGAGAAAGAGATGAATGACTTGAAGAAGATGAGGAATGAAGGTCAAATGTACTTAGTCGTAGGATTCCCAAATGACAAAGGCCATGTTCACTTTGTTCTTGGCAACAAAATTAGCAACCCGATTGTTGTAAATGATTTTATCTGACTTCTCAATAGCTTCTAGAAATTCTTGAATGGGTTTCCAATAAGATTATTTGACTTTAATCCTTTGATCAAAGATTTTCTTCTCTCTATGGGCTCATGTAACTGGGAGTTTTTCTTTCTTATGTTTAACACTATCTATCATGACTTGAGGACAATATCTTGATAGATCAAAGGATGTTCTTGGCAACAACTGATTTCATACATACATCAAACGTTTGGGTTACAAGAACATTTGTCAAAAACAGTCCTGCAAGGGACAAAACAACCTTGCAAGATTCAAGTGTATAGATTTGTTTTTGCAATGAAAGTAACAAGCACACTCTTTATCCCTAAAAGGAAGTTGGCTGAGATTGAAAACCTTTTCTCACTGACTTAGGAACACACCCAACAAATCCTTAGAATACGACCATCACCAAGCACACAATGGCTCCATGATGACGTATTATTAGAGTGTTAATGTTGAAGGGGGCTCGATATGGTGAGTGTCTTGGGGAGATTACTATTCTCCTCACACGTAGATTATCAAACTTTCAGAGGTGAACCGGGTGGCTTCTATCTAATTGCTTTTAGTAAGGATCTCCATTCAAACACACTCTTTGTGTCCTCGCAAGTGCGATTAGGACATATAGCCCCACAAAGCACCTTGACACAAGTAGTCACATAAATGTGATTAAGACCACAAGGCCCCACTAAATATTAGGTGAGAGCCATGTATAAGCTCAAATGTCATCTGGCTTCCAAGGCTTTAACCCCAAAAATAAAATTTCATTAACATGAGTTGGAGTGGTGGGCTTACACCTTGTTCTCACATGGGTCATTCCTGGGAGCTTTTTACCTCACCGACAGGCCCATCTAAAGGATTGAAAGTAAATTCATGGATTAGCCCCAAGAAGGAGTCTAGATTTCTAGTTTTCTCACTTGGAGAAAAGAGCATAATCCCCTAGCTAATGAATCATTATCTATAGAAAAAGACTTCCTATTTAATGTTAGATGCCTAAGAAATCATTAAGAAAACACAATGTTTGATTGAATCTCCTTGGCAACCTACAAAACAACCTTATTGAGTAGTTTAGTGTGTTTGGTCTTCTAACAACATCCTCCAAAAAAAGAAATTTAGTATTCTTAGAGTGGTCAAACCTTGGTCAAAATTCTACAAAATCATTGTTATAAGTCACAAAATGTCAATATCTTCCAAAAAAATCAGATCAGAAAACTCAAAGTGCAAGATATTATGAAAACATGCAAAAATTAGACAGAGATGTCTGTTGACAAGCAAAGATGCCTATCTGTCAGAGACACCTATTTACAGGTAGAGATGTCTGTTTGTCAGAGACACCTGCTTATAGGAAGAGATGCCTATGTACAAGTAGAGATGCCTATCTTCCAAAGATGCCTGTGTAAAGGTAGAGACACCTATCTGCACAAAAATAGAAGTTAAACACCAATTTTTGAAAGTTTTATCTTCACATTAAGTTTTGAATGCATAAAAAGGTTTCTAATGACAAAAATACAGTGATTTTTAACCTTGATATGTCAAAAAAAATTTACTTAATCATCTTAAAAATAACACAAAGGAAAACTCCCTCTTCTAGTAGACACACTTGTTTACATGCAGAGACACCTATCTACACAAAAATAAAGATTTCATTAGCTTCATGTATTTTTCTTCATTTGTAGATACAGTTAGGTGTTTTACTACTTATCATTAGCCTTAATGTGATTATGAAATACAAGTCTTGCTAATTAAAATAAATTAAAATGAGAGAAAAATTATTTCTGGCGAAGACGTCTGTCTGGAGGTGGAGATGCCTGTGTGTAGGCAGAGATGCCTATGTGCAGATATGTCTATGTGCAAAGACGCCTGTTGACAAGCAGAGACGCCTATGTGCAGAGATGTATGTTTCCCGGTGGAGATGCCTCTGGTCATACAGAGACGCCTGTTTGGAAAATTCATGGGAAACCTTCACAAAATCAAGAGAAATAGTTAGTAAATGGGATTGTGGGTCCCACCGGGCGTGCCAAAATGTATATGATGAAAATCCACCTATTAAGAAAAATTTCAAACATGCAAATGTTAATGATAAAGAGCATATTCAAATCTATTTTAACATGTTCATAAACTTGTAAAAACATTAATTTTCACTGTAACCTCGAATGAGCATGAAGCAAGTGCACCCAAGACTTGCTTGATTTAAGCTCTTAGAGAGGTTGTGGGTGTCCTCTCCCAACACAAGTATAGATCCCACTATGAATGCAAAGTATAATGAAGATTGAAATGCTCAAGAAGAAGCTATAGAAGCAACTCTCAAGCACTCAATGCAAGAGGCCAAAAGAGGCTCAAGGAGGAGCTATGAAAGCAACCCTCAAGCTCTATGGCATGAAAGTATGCAAATGAAAGATGAAGCTAAATCACAAAGTTCTAAAGCTTGAAAGAAATCTAGCAATTACCAAATTGTTAGTAAAAACTCTAAGAAAGCAATTATAAGCTTAAAATATCATGATAACTCTGATGCAAAAAGGAATGAATTTTTCTTGAGACAAGGGTCCTATTTATAGGATTTTGGAGGGCTAGGGTGAGGTGGCATCTATGTGGAATCCACATAGGTGCCACCAAGGAGACACATAAGCCATGCAAAGTCTAAGACTTGCTCACACATGTGTGAACAACTTGGGATGTGAATGGTCAATGTGTATGTCAAGTACATATGTAAGTGTGTGTAAGAGATGTGTAAGTGAGAAAGTCCATTTTCACCATTTTAGAATGTGTAAGAAGTGTCATAAAATGTAAGAAGCCTTGTTTGTGCAAATTTTAGCAATTTTTGAAAAGGTTATTTTTGGAAATTTTCTCACACATGTGTGAGCAAATAATTACGACTAATGGATGTAGGAATCCAAAAATTAGTCTAATTAACCGTAGTTAATTAGTGAGTAGGCTTATTAGACAGAAAGTGATGTGTGTAGGATAGCATCCAGGTTGGATTTAAGATTAAATTAAATAAAATTTAATTTAATTTAATCATGGTTTAGTAGAAATAAAGAATGTGAGGGAATTAAATAAATTAAAAATTTATTTAAAAGGGGACTATGGAGGAACATGTATTAAATTAAATTTAATACATTATGAAAGGTAGTATTTAAATTTAATTCAAATACTATTAATTAGTGAATTTATTTAATTAAATAAATAGATGAATTTTAACAAATATAATTAATTTAAAAAATTAACTATAATGTTATCTGAGATCATTAATTAAATTTAATTTAATTAATATTAAAAGGATGAATTTAGGTGTCTACAATTAGTTTTGTGAGGATTTGAGATAAAGAATATGAAAAGTTCATTCTTGACTAGTGCACTTCATCATTTGATTGTAGATATCTCTAAGAGGTCTATATGGTAATATATCATATGTGATTACCTAAAAGGTGTGCCAGGTGAATCAAAATACTCCATCAATCATAGTATTCAACCATGAACAATTATTCTAATGATGACAAGGATGGATGTATGTTGGAACCTTTAATTGCTACAACCAGATTACTATGGTGGTTCTCATAATTTCCTAAGTATTTCTATTATAACTTAAAGGTTTCTATATGAGTTAGGGTAGAAGTAAATTATTTTATATCATATTTATGCAACCCTTATATGAACACCATATTTAAAATCCACCTGGTGGACAAGTTCATTTTAGAGTATGCATGTTCAAATTGTCAAATGAATGCAACATTGTTAACTAAAAACATTATGAAATTAGGGAAAAAATAAACAAGCACTAGTACATTTGGGCCATTTTTCCAACGGTCGTTCATCATAATTTAGATTCTTTTTCATTGAACTATCAAAATTGGAGGTCGTCAAAAACTTTTCATCAACGCCTACATCAAATTTTGACTCCAATATTGTCACAAAATGAAGAGGAAGTTATAACCGAGGATGTTGTATGACCGACGGTTAACACATCGATGAAATTTTCATATTCAATGGAATTATGACTTGTCATCACCATTCTGACATCATTGATAAGGTGCATGACCAATAGCCATGATTTCAAACACATAGCATTGATGTTAGATGTAACTCATCCCCATTAAAATACCGACGGCACCTAGGCACTACATTTGATGAGGATTTTGTTGCATATACAACATCCTCATTAGTAAAAGTTCATTGGGTGTCAGAATGTTGATAGTTGTTATGCACTTTGTCCGAAGAGGAGGCTATCATACATACAACATCCTCGTTAGTTATTTTTGACTAAGATTCAGAACTCTGATGACGTATTGTAGTTTTTTTTTTTAAGGATTTGTTGGGAATCACCTTACCAAGTATCAGATTTTTGGGACTGATAAGAGTCTATTCAAAGAGAACAAAAATGGTAATAATAGTCATAATGTACTTGAGAATAGAGAGATAACAAGTTGCAACTAAAGGTACATCTGTAACAATGTTGTAGATAGATGTAAAAGACCATACCATGTGAAATAAAGGACAACATAAGGTTTGAAGGGTTGTACTAAAATTATATAAGACTATTGAAACCTTGTGACACTCACAGTGAAAGGATAGTTTTGATTGATTGGATTGGTTCTTGATCCAAGAAGATTATAAGGGGTCTTCATTGACCCAAAAAAAATAACTAATGGAAAACAATTCTCAATGTCTTGATAAGGATTGGACACCTACTCTCTTGTTGATTGATCACTCACTTTCTTGATCAAGTTGTTTGACAAGGACATAAAGTCTATGAAGTTTATTGTCAATAAAAGGTTTTTGGTCACCTAAAGTATGTGATCATGATATTTATTTCTATGATAACATGATACTAGATATGATTGAGTGACTATGATGTTATTTAATGGGTTGTGATTAGGTTTATAGTTATTGAGACTAATGGTTATAACATGGACAATGAATTCTCTACCATGTGGACAACATATAAGGGCACCTTGAAAGGTATGATGAAATGACGCAAAGGAAATCTCTTTCAGTTTGACATTTTCAAAAGGACATTGTAGTTGTGACACCAAGGCCTAATAGGCCTTGAATCTTATTTTGTGGTATAGTATGAATGTGACTCTTTGAAAGTAATTATGGAGATTTGTTGATTGAATGGAATTTTTGATGACTATGATGAATTTGAGGATATTTGTTTCCTAATGGTCAAAGAGTTTGATTTTATGTAAGGCTAGTTATGCCTTGGAAAGATGTGGTGGTGAAAATTATGCTTCATAGAAATGTTCCATTGTTTCGAGTTGTTGATGTACAAATTGATAAATTTGAAGGCTTAATCTTGTTAGATGCTTCATATAGAGGTTGATGAGCCTTGAATTGTGTTTGGATTAGAAGGATCCTTGGTGGTTGTGTTGGATATAATGAAGAAGAAGTGATAGCATAAGGAAAACATAAACAGTCAAATGTTGATTTTCCAAATGTAAAAAAAAATACAAGATAAGAAATCCATGGTATAATGTGAAGAGTAAATAATATCAACCTTATATGTAAAAATGAGTCAGAAAACATGAAGTGATACAAGGTTATCTAATGCATAAATGACAAGTGGAAAGAAGAATAGATATCAAATATATCACAAGAAGTGGTCATTAGCATTAAAAAACATTACATGGTAATCAAAAGATATCATTGTTTTGGGAGAAATAATAAATGACAATGTGTGTTGAGAGAGATCCCTAGTGTTGCAAGGTGAGACACAAGATAGTGATAAGAATTTTTTTCATAATGTTAAAACATGAGTAGGGGATGAATTTATGATAATAATCATGCATGATAAAATATTGTACTATTAAAATGTACCTCATTGTAGTGACTAAAAATTTACCAAAAAGGTTATAGACCTTGAAGGGAATAACTATTGTTATAGAGATCATATTATCGTTGACCTAGAAGTGCTCATACTTAGTCATTAGAGGATAGGAGTACTATATTTTCCATAAGTACCAAAGAAGGACAATTTCAATAATTAAGGCACAATATATTCCAAGACATGGTTATAGGACAATTTTAAAGAGCAGGAGCTAGTTTTCAAAAGCCCAAAAAAGATATAATGTTTGAGTAGAATTGAAAGAGAGATAATGATTGCATCAATGAAGGTAGTCATGAAAATTCTACGAAGATAAACAATGATACATCTTTTGTAAGGTTTCAACAAGGAATGACAATGAAGATATCAAGTCAGTATGATGATGAACAACAAATAATCCCTACAGTCACTGAAGGAAGATGTCAAAGGCATACCAAATAGTGATATTTTTTGTAGAGTATGCATCAAATATAATGCCTAGAAGTAAACAAATGCATGAATTAATCAAGTCATTATTTTGATGTTTCAAATATTTCTACAAGCATATGAACAAAGTACCAAATATAGTGAAAGAACAACCATCTCAGGGAAAATTATTCAATGCCTTCGATACAATGATGAAGAGAGGAAATCACTATCATTACAAATATGAACCCATTATTACAGGAAATTTTAATGGTTCCCCAACATGGTAAAGGTTGAATGAGGAACAATCCAAGGCATGGGAACGCAATCAAGGCCATGAGTTTTGTGATCAAAATAAATGTTCATGTTTGATCTCAATGATGAGGAAGACATAATGAATATCATAGTGAAGAAGAGCCATGAAGAGATCTCAAGAACAAAAAAATAATAAAATCTGGAAAATATGATGAATCTAGATAGTAGTGACATGAATATCTAAATAAGTAGAGAGTGCAACATCATATAGAGCCCAAAATGACTAAGAGTGTTACAAATTGAAATCATGCCATTCTTTTCAATGAAACCCTCATTACCAAAATGCCAATAGAGGAAAAGTAAGGAACAACAGTGAGGAAATATGCATGATCAAGAAAATATAAATAGTATAAGATATATGATCCATGACTAGGAATAAAGAAATGTGGGCTCTCAAAATACCTATGAGAGGTATTAAAGTACCATGGTTGAAGATGTAAACTTAGCCACATTCCCAATATACCAATAGAGGAAAAAAGGAAAAGCATTTCCATTTTGATCATTTTAGATGGAGTTCAAAGTAGCTTATGGAAGCAAATGGTGAAGCTTACCTACACAAGGTTCAAAAAACCCTTAAAAAATAACTCAAAATAGTTTCATAAATCCTTAGATCCACAAAACCCTCATGAAAACACTAATAGTAGAGAAAAAAGAATGGAGAAATGATCAAAATGAAATGAAGGGCCACATTCTAAGTTACGATTTTTATTTACCCTAGATAAGTCATCAATTAAAAAAGTGATTTTTTTCCTTTGATTTGATTATTTACCTTTCAAATAATGCCCTAGGTTTTTAATGCTTTACGTATTTTTATTTGCATTGGGTTTAATGTAAAGTGTTTTCTAAAAGTGATGTTATATAAATTATTTTTAGTAAATATTTTGTGTGATGAAATAAACACTAGTAAATTTATTAAACAGTTGGTGGTCTAAAAAATTGTTGAATTTATTAAACTTCTGAGTGTAGCTAGGAATTTCTCATCTATACTTGAAAAAGAAATTAAAAAGAATCAGTTTTTCTTACTAAAAAATAGTAAATTCTATGAAATAAGGAGTAGTTACAGAATAAACAAGAATGAGGAAACAAAAGTAAAAGACCATTAAAAAGGAGTGTACAATTTTGGACCATGTATTTTATATTCATATCTTAAATTGCATTTAATATGAACAATAAACATGTCCTTGTTGGAAATCTAATATGGGAAAGTGAGATACTGAGAGGGGGGGTGAATCAGATATCTACTATTAATTCCACTTTGACATAAATTCAACTTACTTATCATAAACATAAAATTCAATATTGAAATAGATCTAACAATCTATTATTCATCCATGAAATTGAAACATAACACCAAAGATTTTGGTTACCGAGAAACCCTTGAAAGGTAAAAGTGGGGTGGGGATGACACCCACAAATCTTCACCACTATAGTATTAAAGTTTGTCTATTAGGGGTACAAAGTTTGATCATAAACTGATGATCTACCCTATGAGGGGTCTACCATGTTAAGAACTTATAGAGTTATACAATCTACCTTGGTTAAAGGATTTAAAACTTACAACAAAGTAAGCACTCGGTTAAGAGATTTACATAGGCTTGTGAGGACCACTCTGTTAAGAAATTTACCTTGATTCACCTGTGAAAATGTCTCAGTACCTGATCCTTCAGTTTGCACTATGATTTCTAATAACAGATCTTCTCCTTCCAATACTTGTTTGATCTCCTCAATCATATATATCTTTGTTCTTCCCTTCACTACTTTGCTTGGTCACTTTGACTGATCTCTTCCTATATCAAAATACTTCTTTGTTATGTATATGAGATCCCCTTCATTCCATTCATACACATGCATACTACATTTTAGGGTTTTAGATCTCATCTTATATAGACAACAAATCAACCTCCTAGATCAAGATCAACGATCTAGATTTTCTACTTATGTCACTTAAGCATTTCCTTAATCTGATAGGCTGCATAGATTACATAGGGATTAATGATTACAGTTATAAGTGTATGTGGTTTAATGTGGACCTCTAATCCAACTACATACACAACATAGTCATTACTCACACAATCGAATTATGAAAGAGAGTATTGATTACTCAATTCAAAATTCATGGTGAAGCAACCTGTTGCCTCCTATGTAGATGGGGTGTTTAATTACTCTCAGAACGAGAGCCCAACAACCATTAGACCACTACTACAATGGAGGATTTGAAAGCTATGAAGATAATCAAAGTACAATTAATCTAGAATGAAGTGCAATTAATCTAAGAGCTTGAAAGAAATATGAAATGCAGATTTACTCTAAAGAACTTGAAATAAAGATGAGATTAAGCTATGAGCAAGTAAGGAAACCAATTACAATGAAAATGAAATATTAAACTAGATGAAATTAATCTAAACTAAGCAATGAAAGCTTGAGATAATGAAATTGAGACAAAAAAAAATGCTATAGTTTAGTTACTCTCAAAATTGCTCTCTTTTGAATGAAGAATGCGGTTCATTAAATAGACAAGCCCGGGGAGAGAATGAAGAGGTTCTTGATTTGAAACTCCTGACTCTTCATTCCCAATTGAGACAAAAAGGCATGAATTACTTAATTAAAAGAATTTTTATTGCCACATAAGGGTGACCATTCAAATAATTTGAATTATTAATTCAAATAAAGGTGTCCATTCAAATAACAAGTAATATTAATTCCTTTTTATGTATATTAGCCAAATGGGGTGGGTTTAATTTAATTTAAAGCACTTAGGACTTTATTATTAAACTAATTTATCATAGGGTAATTTAGCTAATAAAAGTTGAAGACTTTAGGAATTAATTTAAATATTTGATTAATGCAATTTAGGGTTTTTGCAATTGACATCAAGTTGAATTAAGTCGGGTAGGAGAGATAAAATTGCCTAGTAAACTAGGACTTTGATGATGTAAAATTGACAAGAATGCACCAAAATTGATTGAATTTATTAGGTGCCAATTTTGGAGTATTACATTTTCCCCTCTTTGAATTGATGTGCAAACAACGTGTTGATTCAAAGAATAGTCTAAAGTGACAGATGACAAGAATTCGGGAGTCTAGGTTAGGTTCCCAAGATACTGAACAGATCAAAGCATGATTTTTTGAAGTCTAAGTTAGATTGCGAAGGCAACTATCTTAAGAGAATAGGAATCAAGGTTAGATTGCCCCAATACCAATTGATGAGAGATGCAGACTTAGGACTATCTCCAGAATCAGGGTTAGATTTCCCTAATATGAAGCTTAGCCCTCTGAGACCCAGGTTAGGTTACCCAGATAATGGTCTAAAAGAGATTTCGAGAGCTATCTCCAGAACAAAGATTGACTCCCAAGAATTAGGATTAGATATCCCCAATACCTAATAGATTTTGAGAACCATCTCCAGAATGAAGCTTGATTCCCAAGGATCTGAGTTAGATTTCTTAGATGCCTAAAAGATAGATGACCAAATAGCAAGATGCGAGGCACTGTGATGCCCCTAGTGACGAGATGCCTCAAGCGGTGAGGGCTTTGATTCAGATCAGACTGATTCAAGAATTGATTCAATAAGATTCAAATGGTGCAATCATCCTACCCCCTTGGGAGCGAAATCAAAATATGAAGGATGATTGACAGCAAGAGGTTGTAGAGCAGAAGTAATCAGACTAGATTTGAGAAGCTGTAGAAGCAAATTGGAGCAATGCAGAGGTCCTATTAACCAAGTTTGACCATGGTTGACTAGAGTTGACTTTGATGAAAAGAGAAAAGATCTTGAGAACATGATGCAAAGATGAGGGTCTGGCAGGAAGATGACGCCAGAAGGCTGACTACACAAACATCCGATCCCAAAGGGTCTTTGGATTTAAAATGCAATTTTGAGCTATCTAGAGATGTCAGATTTCAATTTCGATCCCAAAAATGGATTTAGAGCAGTTGATTTAGCCAAGGGTGCAATTTTCACGTGAAACGGAGCACTTTTGAAAGTTAGGTCAAAAGCTATATAAGGCCCAGAGGGGTCATTTTCAACTCATTATTCACTTCATCTTCTTGCTAATTTTGAGCTCTGAGAGAGAAATGGAGAGTCTTCCACTACATATGCATCGATTTGAGCACTCTCAATGACACGCTTGACCACCGGAGTATGACGCACCTGTAAGTAGTCAATAAACCTCCTTGCATTTTGATTTGTACCACTTTCTAGGTCAATTTAGGATAGATCTAGCAAGTTTTAGGGTGTGTTCTTCCAATCTCGCGTGAGGAAGTAGTTTCCTCATGCTGGCCTAGATCTCCTTTCACTCAAGGAAATAGTTTCCTTGCATCAGTTAGGGTTCCTTCACCTGGGCTCTATCTGGAAGTTCACGCGAGTTGAAAGATGGTCTCATGCAAAATTTCTCCTTCTTGCGCACTAACAAGTCCTATCTCGCATGAGGAAATAGTTTCCTTGTGTGAAAAGCTGCTATAGATTTTGAATGTCTTTGTCAAAATTTGTTGAGTTTGCATAAAATCAACCAAGTATAGCATCGCAGAGTCATGTCTAGGGTAGATGCCTTGCTGCATTTGTTGTTTTTGTTTTAAAAACCATCATGTTGAGATACTAATCCAATGTCATCACTTGCTTTGCAAGTTGACTTCCTCGACGTCACCTTCAAGTCACATCATCTAGTGATCACTACATTAGTTTAGAGACTGATGGATGTAGAGAGTGCTCACATTGAGGGACTCAGTCTAGGATACTTGTGTGATCTACTTGACATTTGGGTAAATCACGGTCTTCTTGGTGCACTCATAGAGTGTTTCCATTTGGAGATGAACACTTTCCATTTTTTAATGGGGGAGATGATTGTGACTCTTGAGGATATATATAGGATCCTGAGGATACCTGTCCATGGTACTTGAGTAGAGTACAATACATAGTCATGGCAGAGTATAGTAGCCTTGAGGACTATCTTTAGAGATGATCTAGTGATGGGTCGAGCCATCTCTTGGGAGGATCTTATTCATAGATACAATGGTGCTCACCCATTACCTATTGTACTCACTATGTTCCTAAGCTACTACCTTATTCCAGATTGAGGTCAGCATGGTTTAGAGTGTGGCTGGGGGATGATGCTGCAAAGGATGCTGGCTAGACCAGCAGTTAGATTCAGATGGGGTGAGTGGATGCTTGAACAGATGTACCATGATCTTCATGAGATCATGTATCGGGGTGCAAGGATGATGGTGGTGGGTGTCTTTATTTTTTAGATCTAGGCTTGGGAGCATCTCCTTGTTTGTAGGCTTATTTTCCATGATACACGACAGGCTCTTGAGCCTTATATATACAGGTATGCATGTTTGATGACTTAGCCTTTGCTAGGTAAGATGGAGCAGTGGAGAGGACATCTGGATGACATGGAAGCTATTGTCTAGAGACCTTGGGTTGCCACTGAGCCCTAAGATGATACTCATCAAGAGCTTTCTTTCATGTTTGTTTCACGTCCACTGATTGGACATAGTGTTACTACCATTGAGTGATTCCTTGTCACACGTGTCTTGCACCAGTTTGGTAGGTAGTAGGACATTTCACATGAGTACTACCCCTATTCCTGCTTTTCCAATGAGGAGAAGAAGGGGTGGCATGTGAGACTTGATCCAGGATGATGTAATATAGACGCACGTATACCAATTGCACAATGGGACTATATGGTGGATGTCACCAATGCAAGGGTGACACATGCATATAGAGATTAGTTGATAGCATGACCACATCCTAGATTCACTAATCTTATTAGTATGGGAGCACAGTAGCAGCCTACATAGTAGCAACAGGTACTAGCTCAATAGGTACTAGTTTAGCAGCTTGCACAACAGCAAGTTGCATAGCAGGGGCCACAAGGATAGCAGTAGAGAGTGTTGAGGCCTAGATTAGGATAGACTAGCATCCTTACCAGGACCATGGGTTTAGATGTAGGAGTTGGGAGTAGTGGGGCCCAGCAGAGGTCCACTAGGTAGTGGATAGGTGATACATTATAGCAGGCTCCTCCAGATGATGATACTAATATGCTTGATATTTCGGTAGGAGTGGGGACACCACAGCTATAGGAGGCTCTCAAGAAGATCCATGAGAGAGTGAGGTAGGTCCAATGGGAGTGGGATGACTACCATACCCAAGTCATCAAAGAGGAGACCCACGTAGCTGATAGGGATGCTGAGATCAGGAAGCTATGGGAGGAGCTAGCATGGTCGAGGATTGAGATGAGATATGAGGCTTCTCAGGTAGCTTATTATTATGTAGCTTACTGCGGGGTCATTTTGGCTCTATCAGAGTAGGTGCCTCCATTTTCTGAGTACGTTGGAGCTCCAAAGGCACAACCACCAACACCACCATAGGCACCTCCATAGCAGGCACCTCCATAGTGACAGATGCCTCTTCCATAGAGACCATTGACACCACCTCCTCTAGGTTGTGCGGGACATAGTTAGCACATTTTGATATCCATGTATTGTAGCCCATTTTTGATGTTGTGCTCGAGTAGCACACTTCTCTTTTGTACATGACATTATTTCAAGATATATATATATATGAGATCTATAGTTTTGATATCATCATACTTGTTGATATATTGCTTTGATATTGATGTTTTATGAGATGTGTTCTATATGCTTAGATGTATGGATAAAAATGTATGAAATGCACATGTTTTATTTTTATGATGATGCAATATGAAATGTAGTGATAGATGGATAGAATGTATGCATATGTGTGATGTATGATTTGAGTTATGCTTATAGTGGATGCACATGTATATGTAGATGCAAATGGATTTATGAATGCAAATGGAAATGAAATGAAAATGCAATGGATATGTAATGTATATGGTACTAATCATCTCATGTAGGATTGTCACAATATATGATAGGTACTAATCAAAAAAATAATATGTATCGAAGATCGAGAGTGAGGACCAGGCACTTGTGTAGCCAAGATTAAACTAGGACAAAAGATGAGAACCTTCGATGAATAGAAAGCAATCAAGAGAGTAACAAGATATCATCTCAAATGCAAGCCTAGAATGAGCAGATGCAATTCCTAGGACTTGGTTGTTGGACTCACCATATTATCATCATCGAGTTCATTTAGGCATGGGACGATCACAAAATGTCATACATTCCTCACTAACATTGCAATCATGAGAATATGAATATGACATAAGTCTTAGATTTGTCAGAATGAGATGTAAGCATTAAGGCACAAGAAGCCAGAATGACCTGAACACCTATTCCTTTTAATTTATCAAGTTAACATAAGCATCAAAGCACAATTGCTAGACTGACCTGAATGTTGCTTGCAAACAAACACACCAGACACATGAGAGTTCCTTCTTTTGTTGAAGATTTCTCACAGTGACCCTTATGTTCACTTAGCAGGACGAGCGTTAGCGATTTTACTTGTAGCAGAAAGAAGTCACTCAAAATAGACAAGGAGAAGAACCAACCTCACCAAAGCATCCAAAAAGGAGTCAAGGTATGCATGGCCATCCAATACGAGATGAAGGCTCTTATAGATAGACATCCCTCTTATTTGAATTCATTAGATCATTGGAACTAAACCAGCAAATAGAAAGCAAAGGAAAGATCATGCCCCCAGTCTTCATTTCTCTCAGTTAAGGAGACGTCTTAGAGTTGCTCAAGGAAGAATGATAAAGTGAAAGAACAACACACAAGAAAAGCTCAGCATGCTTCAAAGGAACACAAATTCAATTTTCAATTCAATTTAAGTTTGTGTTCAAGAGGATTGAAGTTGAATCGGAAGTGAACAACATTCAAAGTCTCGACGGGATAGCGACAGTAGGCAGACATAGTGAGAACCACTGGTGACTGTCGTGAGAGATGAAGTCTCAAGAAGATATCAGAGCATGGACCAAGTATCAGCAGGCGAACATAGTGAGAACCACTGGTGACCAATACAAGGAAGATTCTCAAAAGAGAGAATAAAGCACGAGCAAAACATTAGCAGGCAAACGTAGTGAGAACCACTGGTGACTGATGTAAGGAAGACATCCCAAAAGAGAGGGGTTCAAATGAGAGCTAAGTATCAATAGGTAGGCACAGTGAGAACCACTGGCAATCAATACATGAGAGATCCTCAAGAAGAGAGATCTCAAAAGTAGCTAGGCATCAGCAAGCAAACATGGCGGGAATCACTGGTGACTGATGCACGAACAAAATTTCTGAAAGTGATAGGACAATGCCCCCTAGACCAGGAAGGTGCCCCCAAGTGTGAACCAGTTCCAATCCATGAAGAGTCGAGGAAGATCTTGAAGAAAACTGAAGGAAAGTGCATGAGCTAGCAAACTAAAGTAGGAAATGAACTAAAAGCAGGAAACAAACTAAAGCAGGAAAGCGGGAAAGAGAACTAAAGCAAGAAACTAAAAGCCAAGCGATGTTGAAATGAGATGTAGCTTCAGGAAACAAGAGGTGCCTGTTTACCAGGTTTTCACCATCTTGGCAGAGACTCTATTTTTGTTACCATGATGCCTGTTTACTAGGTTTTCATCAATGGCACATTTTTCTTCTTTTTCAATTTTTTTGTACTTTTCTCCTTTTTTTTATTTTTTTGTATTTTGGAATATTTCATTTTTTTGTATTTTTTATCTTTTGACTTTTTTTTGTATTTTTTAAATTTTCTATTTTTTTAAATTATTATCAAGGCGCTTGTCTATCAGGTTTTCACCAAGATAATAGATACATCAAAGCACCTGTTTACTAGATTTTCACTAAGATGATCATTTTTTCAGGACATTTTGCAATTTTTAGGATTTTTTGCAATATATCATTTTTTTTTGGATTTTTTAAGGACCAATAAGTATGTACATGAGCACACAAAGAATGCCTCAGCTGTAGAATTTCTTCAAGTAAAGAGCGTTGATAGGCTCTTTGAGCTGTTCTCCTTCAGTGGTGGAGAGTCGATAAGCACTAGACCCAAATGTTGCAGTAATGACATATGGACCAAGCTAGTTTGGTTTGAATTTCCCTTTCTAGACTCACTACTACTAATTTTTGGGGTTCTCTCTCAAGATGAGATCACCTACTTGGAATTCTCTTTGTCTAACTTTCTTATTGTAGGCTTTGGACATCCTCTTTTGGTATGCTCTTAGATGGTCAAACGCTACCTTCCGACGTTCATCCAGTAACTCAAGCTCTTGAAGCTGGGATATTCTATTTTCTTCATTAGTGATGAGGCCCCTCAGAGAGATTCACAATGTAGGAATCTCGACCTCAATAGGTAATACTGCATCTGCTCCATAAACCAAGGAAAAGGGTGTAGCCCCTATTGGTGTTTGGATACTTATTTTGTAGGCCCATAAAGCCAGATTAATCTAGAGATGCCAATCTCTACCTAATTTATGAACTATTCGGTGCAAGATTTTGAGAATTATCTTATTAGAAGCTTCTGCTTGTCCATTACCCTGAGGATAATAGATAGATGACCAATGATGAATAATTTTGAACTTGGTGCATAAGTCTGTCAGGTCCTTATTTTTGAATTGTCCCCCATTGTCAGTGATAATGGATGAGGGTACACCATATCTACAAATGATATAGTTCAGTATAAACATAGCCATAGACTTGCCATCAGCTACAGCTAGAGGCACTACCTCAACCCACTTGGTAAAATAATCAGTAGCTGTGATGATAAACTTATGTCCTCTTGAAGAAGAAGGATGTATCTGACCTACCAAATCAAAGGCCCATTATTGAAATTGCCAGAAACTGATGAAAGGACTAAGCTCTTTAGCAGGAGCATGAATCAGATTCTCATGGAATTGGCATTGTTTGCAAGTCTTGGCATATTGAACAGCTTCTTTTTCCATGTCTGGCCAGTAATAACCAGCTCTAATAAGTTTTTAGGCTAACGTCAGACCACTACAATGAGACCCACAGATACCTTTGTGTACCTCAGCTAGTGCACATTTGGACTCATTAGGTTCTAAACACCTAAGGAGGGTACCATCTAGACCCTGTCTATACAAGTCATTTTCTATGAGGACATATCGTGAAGCAGTATGAATTAGGTGACACTTTTCATTCTAGGTATAGGTGTCGGGAATGATCTGGTCATGAAGGTAGGAATAGATATGGTGGTAGCGGGATGAATCATGTCCAATGACTGAACAGATCATCCTAGATTTAGGAATATCATAGGCAAGGTAGTGTAATGTCTCCACCAGGTATTCATGTCTGAAGTCATTTTCTGGCATTTGTAACATTGAAGAAAGAGTGGCCATAGCATCAGCTGCTTTATTGTCTGCCCTTGGAATCTGCTGGAAAGAAATGTGTGCAAAATACTATTTGAGATCATCCACCATTCTTTTGTAAGGTACTAGCTTGTCATCTTTTGTTTGGTAGACATCATTGACTTGGTTAATGATTAACTGAGAGTCTCCAAAGACCTTGAGCTCATCCACACGCCATTCAAGGGCTATCTTCATACCATTGATGAGAGCTTCATATTCAACTATGTTGTTTGTGTAGGGAAATAACATTTTATATGCTTTGGGTAATGAGTATCTTTGAGGTGTTATAAACAAAATGCCTACACCTGATCCTTACTGAGTGAATGATCCATCAAAGAACATGCTCCAAGATTGATGTGTGAGAAGCGTGATGGATTCATCTAGGAATTCAATACTCAAAGGCTGGTGATCTTTCAAAGGAGCTTCTGTCGGTTGATCAACAATTTATTTTCCTTTAATAGCTTTTCTCTCCACATGCTCAATGTCAAATTCACTAAGTATCATCACCCATTTCACTAATCTACCCATGAGGGAAGCCTTGCTCAGTAGGTACTTCAGTGGATCAATTTTTGCAATAAGCCTTGTGGTGTGAGCTAGCATATAATGCCGCAACTTCTGAGAAGAAAATACCACTGCTAAACAAGCTTTCTCAATGACAAAATAATTCATTTCATAGGAAACCAATGTTCTGCTGATATAATATATGGCTCTCTCTTTGTTGTTTTGATCTTCTTGAGCTAGGAGAGCACCCAAAGATGTGTTCATTGCTAACATGTATAGTATAAGTGGCTTCCCATGAACAAGAGGCAACAAAATAGGTGGATTAGCAAGATACTATTTTATTTGAGTGAGTCCCTTGTCACATTCCTCATTCCATTCATAGGTCACACCCTTATGCAAAGTTTTAGTGAATGGTTGTGACTTGTCAACCAACTATGAAATGAAGCATCAGATAGACTGTAGCCTCCCCTATAATACTCTCATTTGACTAATATTCTTGGGTGGAGGCATGTCCATAATAGCTTGCACCTTTTTAGGATCAACTTCTATGCCTTTAGCTAAAATGATATAACCCAATAGTTTCCCAGAAGTAACACCGAATGCACATTTTTTTGGATTAAGTTTGAGACTAAATTGTTCCATGTGGTCAAGGATGGAACCCAAATCTATGAGATGAGTTCTTCACTAAATGATTTTGGCTAAAGTATCATCCACATAATCCTCCATTTTTTTATGCATCATATCATGGAAAATAGTAGTGACAGCTCTCTGATATGTTGCTCCAGCATTCTTAAGCCCAAAAGGCATGACATTCTAGCAAAAGGTGCCCTAGGCACATGTGAAAGCAGTCTTTTCTTGATCTTCCAGTGCAATTTTTATTTTATTATAGCTAAAAAATCCATCCATCAAGGAATACATCTCATATCCTTCTGTCATGTCTACTATCATATCAATATTAGGAAGTGGGAAGTCATCTTTTGGACATGCCTTATTGAGATCCTAGAAATCTGTACACACATGAATAGATTTATCATGTTTAGTGACTAGTACAATATTTAAAATCCATTCTGCATAATCAATAGTTCTTATGAAACCAGCCTTAAGAAGCTTTTCTAGCTCTTCTTTGACCAAAAGTGCTACATGTGGATGCATCTTTTGCAGCTTCTATTTAATAGGTTTGATACCTGGTGCAATGGACAAATGGTGCATGATTAGATTGGGGTATAATCTAGGCATGTCAGAGTAGGTCCATGCAAAGTTTATTTTCTTGCTCTGAAAGAAGCTTGTGAACTCTTCTTTTTCTTCTGCAAATAGTGATTGAGCTAGATGAATAATTTGTGGAGCAGCCTCTATACCCAAATTTACTGACTGTGTCAGCTCAATCAGTACTGATGACCTCTCTTGAAAGTGGCTTAGAAGTGTATCAAGTATCTCATCCTTGGATGCCTCAAAGAGGTTTTCACCCTCAGATACATCTTTTATTTTTACTATTTTTGGCTCTGATACTGCCACAAAGTGGTTTTCACCATCAGAGCATCTATTTTTTCTTCTTTTAATTTTTTGACTAAGATTCTTGATAACTGCCTCTATCATGCTGACGCTACTTTCGCTGGTGGAGGACATCACAGGCTCAATAGCATGGAGGTAATAGGCTAGATCATAATCATTCTGGAATGTTAGGACTTAATTGGATGTAGAAGGGGAGTTCTAG
This sequence comes from Chamaecyparis obtusa, assembly GCA_027943335.1. NCBI lineage: Eukaryota > Viridiplantae > Streptophyta > Pinopsida > Cupressales > Cupressaceae > Chamaecyparis > Chamaecyparis obtusa. The sequence goes on along the minus strand of BSBK01006134.1, from coordinate 1,287,790 downwards.
TTTATTAGATCGGGATGGTGGAGTGAAAGGGAAGTAATGACTAGTTCAATCGCATTCACGGTATAACCATCAAAAGCATGGATGAGCAAGTCAAGACCTAGAGTGATCTCATCCAAAGGAATGTTCAAATCCCTATAAGACCTTACGTCAAAAGTAGAGGACAAGTTAACACCAGTGGCATCTAATTTGTGCGGCCTAACGCTACTGTCATGCCCAAAACTAGGGCAAAACACATACACAAAAATTTTTATTTTATAAGACTTAATTCCATAATAACACAACCATAGATACTCAACCCTAAGGGATAACCTCCATAACATAAGAATTCAATAAGGTTCTTACAATAAGGTAGGAGGTTTTGATCCCTAAGGTCAATTTTACTAGAAAGGTGCACTAGCCAATGAAGATACTATATAAATATGTTACCATCTAAGCTTATATGTACAGTGATGCATATATACATATAAGATCATTTGATAATATATATATATATATATATATATATATATATATATATATATATATATATATATATATATATATATATATATATATATATATATTGGTTAAGGGATAAGACTCAACATCATAAACTATCTTTCAATATCCTAGGTTTACAAGTGTACCTAGGAACAGAACGTTTGTAAATAAACAGGGTTGAAAGAATTAAAGAGTATGATCTCTTTGGTTAAATTCATAGCCTCTAGAGATCAATTTTCCATGTAAGCAAATTACAACTCTCAAAATACTAAATTATAAAACATTAATGTCTCTACTAGGATATTTTACCAAGGATAATTGTTTACCCCTATGTTATATATATATATACTTATCCTAATTGGTTAAGGGATAAGACTCAACATCGTAAACTATCTTTCGATATCCTAGGTGTACAAGTGTGCCTAGGAACAGAACATTTGTAAATAAACAGGGTTGAAAGAATTAAAGAGTATGATCTCTTTGGTTAAATTCATAGCCTCTAGAGATCAATTTTCCATGTAAGAAAATTACAACTCTCAAAATACTAAATTATAAAACATTAATGTCTCTACTAGGATATTTTACCAAGGATAATTGTTTACCCCTATGTTTTTATCCTAAGATATAACATGATGAAATCTCACCCATGAATAAAAGTTTAGCAAATTATTTAATTACCTCCTAGTAATAAGATCCTATAATAGATTGAGCAGTATTTATTAAATCTTTTAATAAAAAGAAACTGTGCAAAAGCAAATTTTATTCCTCACAAATTATTTGGTCTAACAAATAATATCTTTTACACAAAAGTAACTAATTTCACTTTCCCGAAATTTAAGAAGGACTGAAGAGAATACTCCAATAATAGAAATAGCATATCTACTATATCTCCCGCAAATCTAGGGAAGACTAGATGAAATTGTAGGAAATAATTTAAATTAAATTACTCAATTAAAGGGGAATATTTTAGTTTCTAATTATGAAGGAAGAAAATCTAGAAGGAAAAATCTAATCCTTGACTAGATGTAATTGCAGGAAACAATTTAATTTGATTTACTCAATTAAAGGGAGATATTTTAGTTTCTAATTATGAAGGAAGAAAATCTAGGAGGAAAAATCTAAACCTTAACCCAAATTTGTCAAATATCATGTAGGCTGCCTTTTGCATCAGGCTAGAATTTTTTTTTTCTTTCTCTGTATTATTTTCTCTGCATGAGTTCAAGTCACAGAATTTTAACAAGGAGGCATTAACATGCAAGTCCTCTAAGTAATACATTCAGCTAGACACATGAATGATTACACCAGATTGTGTACCTATTCATGTGTAGGCTCAATGAATTACTCGGGATTGCTCCAGAAGAGTATGCATGCCCTAAGGTATTCATCCCTATTATTTCTCTATTGATATTGTTTACTATTATATTTTTTTAGTTTTATTTGTTTCTTCCCTTTCTTTTCAAGATCTCATATGATTATTTAAATGTGATTCTAATACAAGTACCAGTCTATCTCTTATGCTCCAGATAGATCTACTGAAAAAGATCAGGGTTTCACAGCCCAGTGATCTTCTTTCTTTTTATTTGTATATCAAATATGAGTTATACTCAGAGCATTATTATTTCCCTCTTTAACTATCATACTGAGGGTTCTGTAAATTCTAATATTTATTTTATACTCAATATTTGTTATTGAGTCCCTAGTATACATTAAAATTTTATTTATTTATATACTATTACGAGTTATGCCAAACCTTAATTTCATTTAAATGTCTCTTATTTATTTTTCTAAAATATATAATAAAATGATTATGCAAAGGAGACATTAATTTTAATTCGTATCAAATGTTAGTTTTTGTGGTAATAATAATATTTTACATGATGCGGTAGTATTTATTAAATCAAACGTATTATATGCAGCGATAGTAAATTGGCATGTAATACATTTAATAATATACTTGTAAATTAAACACTTACACGTATTTTTTTTTGAATTCTCAAACAGCATAAAAGAAAACATCATTATCAATGAATATATATTTATTTATATATTTACATTATATGCATATGTAATTATATATATAAGATAGGTGTTATATTTATGCAAATTTATATATATATTTATATTTCCATATAAATACACACACACACACACACATATACATTTATCTATTTATATGAGTTTATTCCTTATTGATGTTTTAACAAGAAAAGAATTGAGTTACTAAATAAAATACAGCAGCATCTCTCAAGCTAATATTAATTTTATTAATAAAAGACCATGATTATTTAATCTGTAATATTCAATTAATGCTATGTAAGGAATGATTATGCACACATATATGACACATACAAATAGTTATTTATTTCATTAAACTAAATGCACTGTTTACATATTTATAGCTTGGTAGTATAAAGTACACACATAAAATTTGCAGAAGCAAATATAAAATTTTGACAAAGAAAATTTACAAGAGGCTAAATTTAAAAAGATGTAAGCCAAGTAACATCATTATACCAGCCCTCATGTAAAATAAAGGATTGTAACTCATTTTTTTTAAAAAGAGTGTCACTACTTGCACACCTAATCAAATTGCAACTTTTCCTTTGTTTTGAAGTGAACATAACTTATGTATTGCATAAAATTATAGCATCCAGTTTATCAATCCAGATAAATGAATATAACTATCCTTACTTCATTCAACACTGTTAAAATTAACACTTCACAGAGAACATAATAGAAACGTACAATTTCTTCCTTGAGATAATAATAAAGGAATACAATTCAACATCACTTCCATTACAAGCATATGCTATGCTAGGCTTATTACATAGTCAATGTATAGGACAACATTCATGAGGCTCGTATCTGTTTAGCAAGATAACTGTAACAGTATCAAATTCCAACATGTCTCTTGAATTTCTTGAAACCAGCAAGATGTTCCATTCCAAGAAAAATCTACAAAACAACAACTGGCGAAGGAGGCTCACCTCCCAACCATAGGCCATTACATGGCCACCCCCAAGCTAGGGGAAAAACTTGGATGGATATGGGGTAACATCACCATGCAAACACATTACACACATACAAGTAGAATACAACAATTTAACAACATCAAATTCCCTTCCCGTGGCTTTCACAACAGGAACCTCACTGGTCTCCTATAGGGGTGAAGGTGGAACTGACAATCTAGGAGATGGCCCCAGTGCAAAAATATAAATATAGCCTTCGTCAAGGCTTAGCCTTCATCAAGGCTTAAAATATACATGCCTTCACAAGGCCATGTAACATACACCTACAAAACACACCCTTATACCTCCCAACAAAATGCACATGAAGGCACATGGCCGCCCATACAACCATGCTTTCTCCCCTTCCCGCGTAGAGGAAGGACTCTCCACTAGAAGGTAATCCCAACTTGAGCCCTTCACCCATCAAGGCTCTCTTCCCTCCCAAGGGTGAGCCTGGCCTTGCACAATCCCCAAGAAACATTGCACAAAAGAAACTCACAATGCATAAAACATGAAGACACTCACATAACATATTACATATACAATCCTTCATGAGAAAAGTAAATTAACATTACAACAAGGTAAATAGTAAGAGTTTCAAGACCCAACCTTAGTCCTAGCTTCTTGGCTTGAAGATGAAGATAGCAATCCAACAATCCCTCTTGCAAATCCAAACTCCAAGAACTCAAGAAACTCCAACTCCAATACTACACAAACTTCACAAATTTCACAAGTCTCCAAAAGTTGGAGAGTGGGAAACTACCCAACAATTTTCCCTCCATCCCCTTAAGAAGACAAACCAAACCTAAGAGGGAAAATTCAAAATTCAAAATCAAGAGTGGTTCTTCCAATTTTCGTCACTATTCAAAGGGGCATCTTTTGGAATGGCAAAAATAGTCAAAATTCATCATACTAGTCAAAATTTGACTCCCAACATATGACACCACTATGGGGTAGCCTATTTTTAACCTCCACTAACATAAATGACAATTAAAACCCATTCAAAAGACCACTCAAAGCATGAATCCGAAAATGAAAGAGAATCCATTCATGACACCCTAAAATTAGAGACCACTACACACATTAAATACTTGGTCATGCCAACTCACGAGACATGTGTCAATTGACACCACAACTAACTCACATGACAACAATACCCATGGCATGCCTAGTAGACTAACAATGAAGTAAAATAAACATAATACTACAATTAACATTCATACATCACTTTACAAAATTAACACTTCACAATGAGGTTAATTTCTCCCTTTGGAGATAACCTTGGCTTAACAGGGTTTTCACAATTTATCCATCTTTAATTTCCCTGAAATTTCCATGGCTTTACCTATACACTTGACAAAGCATCAGTAGCTCATGAAAAGTTAAATATCATATACATATACATGAAATTAAAATGCATCAAAATCACATTCTGATTCATCACAATTTCTAATTGCATCTCATAATAATTCACAACATTTCAACATCAATATTGCAATTCTAAGCACATAAATTCAGGATTAACATGATACATAATGTTCCATCCAATATGCTAGCCATGATCCATTCCATAAATTTTCTATCATAATGTAACATCAAGATATCATGTATGTATAAATCAAAGATGCATCAATTACTATGCTCATGACCTAATAAATAGCTTCAAAGTGAGAGTCTTATATCATCATCACTTAATCAAACTCTAGTACATCATTAAGTCCATCTGCATCCACACTTTACCTCAAGAAAATCACCTACTTCCAATAATACCTTTCTTAATTTCAAATCAAGCTATTTCAAGAATATAAATATATCGATTAACCTAATTTATTAACCATGATTATCTCACATAAACTCTCCTTGTACAAACATGAAATTATGGCATAATATTCTAACTTGAATAATTCATCAATACCATAAGTCAAGACTTAATAATCCAACGTGAAAATAAGTCCTAAATTATTTACAAGCTACATTTCAAATGATTATCTTTTCTTGCATAATTATAACATTAAAGCATTCTATGTGAAATCTCTCGTTCAACATCAGGATCTAATAATCATGTCTCAACATAAAATAAATTTAAATAGTCCTTTATGTAAGTATTCATATCCAAATAGAAATATCTCAACATTTAGTAGTGGTACACTCACACCTTCCCTACTGCATTTCTTCTAGAGATTACATACACACATGAACAATATTTAACTACATTAGAATATATATATATATTTCACCCTTTTATTATTTAAACTACCTTATTCCAATACAATTTCTATAAAACATGCACTTGATAACATTATCACAATGATTAGTTGAATTCAATTAATCTTATTTTAAACATAGAACATCCTAGGATTTTGAGTGTATAAGTAACATGAAAAGAGTACATCACCATGGTAATCAAACCTCTATCTACTAGAACACAAATCATAATGCAACAACATAAATTCTAATTACTGAGTCTATTATGTAGAAAAGATAATTCTAAGATAGAATCTCTTAAAACACCTGACATGACTTCGAGAGATAAACTCTAGATAAACATAAGGATAATCTGGCAAAGAGCATCTCATGATGCCATCGACCATAAAGTGGGTAACAATCACTGTACCCACATGAATGACTCATCCCTACTCTAAGGGTTTCCAGAATGTGATTCAAGACCATATCCTATGTCTCCTAGTCCTCGCAGAACATCGATACACGCTCCAAAACAATCCTCCTAGCGGATTTTCCTTACTTGGAACCTACATGACTTTACCCTTCAAGAATGACAGTCAAAACCACACATAAGGATACTTGCACAAAAGGGGTAAATGAGGGAGGCACTACACTAGACCCTTCACCTACTTTGAGGAGTCTTTCATATATGTGAGCAGTATCTATGTCTACATCATAAGTAGCATCAAACAAAGAGTCAAACTCATATTCATGTGAATTAGTACTTGATGTGGGAATTTCATTAGTACTAGTTGTATCACCTGACTCATCTTCATTCCTTATGGCATTAATGGTCTGCTATAGTTGTTCTTGTTCAAGATACTTTTGAAAATGTGGTGGCTTGTATTGTTCACCTGGAAAATTGGGATCATCATTTAGTGTTGCTTTCCATTCCTCATATGTGAATTGATACACTAAAGAAGTTTTATTAGAATCAGTATCAGTCTCTACCATATGGACAGGTATGATAGGCTCATCAGGTTCTACAAAGAGTGCCGCAAGATCTGGAGGAATGGGATATGGAAATGTGTCTTTATCAAAGCTGGCCTCTGGGTTTACCTCTGGAGTGGCATCTTCAATTTCTTGTTTAGGTTTAGGTTCAGATTTTGGCACAAACTTGTTAATCCCTAAATGAAAGGGGATCTTCTTGAAACCTAAGCTAGTGGTATCCTTTATGCTATGGCCTGTAGCTTCGATGGGCTTTAGCAAACCATTATCATTCTTTCCTATAGGACCACTCCCCTTATAGCTGAAGTGCTTCATGATCTTGAAGGCCTCACTGTATGGTTCTTGCTCTAAATCTGGAGGTGGAGTAGTTGTTTCAGCTGTTTCTTTTCCCTTATAGATCCAAGCTCTAATAGCTCTTTCTTCATCCACATCTTCTAAAGGTATAGAGGCCCTTACAAAGGCACCATCATAAACTATTTGAGGAGAAGCATTAGAACATTTGTTATTCTTAGAAGGTCTCCCATAAGAGTGTGGGGATAGAGGTAGAGCAGCAAGTGATAGCACAGGTTCAATTCAATATTCTCCCATGTCTGTATCCTTAAGTCTCAAAGTTTGTTCCATTTCTTTCAGCTTAGCATCATAAAACTCAGTGGATTCTCTATTAGCCAGAATAAAGCTATTTGCAGATTGTGCAAGAGTGTTGCAAGAGTAATTGGTATTAGCAGGCACAGTGACTTCCGCCCCATGGAATGGAAACTTAATGCATTGATGGTACATGAATGGAAAAGTCTGCATCTCATGAATCCAAGGCCTGCCCAACAAGATATTGTAGGCAAGAGGAATGTCAAGAACTTGAAACATAACATCTCTCTCAATAGGTCCTATGCAGATAGGTAGCACAACTAAGCCTTGGGAATTGCATTCTTCCTCATCATAAGCTTTGATGGTAATCTTTTTGTGGGAATCTACACAATTCTCATCATATCCTAGCTAAGTAAGTAGCTTGGTGGAATAGATATTAAGACCAGCACCATTGTCTATGAGAACTCAGCAAACATGCTTAGGACCTATCATGACCTCTATATGCAAGGGAGCATTATGTGGATGACTCAAAGAGTGATCATCTTCTTCAGAGAAGGATAGATAGTGAGGCAAGGTCAAATGACCCACCATAGATTGGAACTGGTTGAGATTGAGATCCTTGGGAACATTTGCCTCGGTGAGGGATTTATCCAAAATCTGCCTATGAGCAAGAGAGATCTTCAACAACTCAAAAATGGTAATCTGAGCATTGGTTCACTGGAGTTGATCTAAGATGCTATAACTAGCTAAGCTAGCTGTAGGAATAGATTTCATGTTCTTGTTGGTAGGGCCAACAACAGTCTTATCCGTAGTTTGCTTTGGAGTAGGTGTAGAAGTATCAGGACCCTTATCCGCAGTTTGCTTTGGAGCGGATGTAGAAGTATCAGGACCTATCAAAACAACTCTTCCATGCAATTGAGTGACAACATTAGCACAGTCTTGAGGTTGTTTAGATTCAGATGAACAAGACACAAAACTACGCAAGATGAAAGGAGTCTTAGGTTTGGGAGCATCACCACTTCTCTTAATAGTAATCATGTCATAGTATTCTATCTCAACAGGTTTGATCATACCAATAATATTGTCATCATTAGTGTACGTGTAATTGACTTTAGCATTGGTATTCTTGGCATTTGAAGACTCACCCTTATCATGAGGAGGGAAGGGATCCTTAAATGCTTGATGGTCTGAATTCTTGTTATGGCCATCCACAACAATGTCACCACTATCAATCAAATCTTGGACCTTGTGTTTCAGCTAAAGACAAGTAGAAGTCTTATGACCCTTATTCTGGTGATAGTCACAATTGGCATTGTCATTCCACCAATGAGGTCATGGTTGTGGGTCATAAAGATGCTTTTCCAAAGGAGTAAGAATCTGATTCTACACAAGAGTTTTATAGACCACATCAAGTGGTTCTCCCAAGGAAGTGAATTTGCGCTTGGGTTGAGATGCCCAAGGTTTGTTTCTAGAAAACCTCGAAGGTTGCTGATTTTCTACTATAGGCTTTTCAGCTGCTTTAACTGCTTGTATGGTGGAAGAGAGATTAAAAATAGACTTAGCAGGTTGCGGGGTCACATTGTTGACCACTCCATCATTCACAATGTCTCTATTCTTATTCACAAACTTCTCTTTATCCTTATTCGAGTTTGAAGATCCCTGCTTGTTGTCTTTACTCAAAGTCAATTCACCTTTCTTGATCATAAAGGCCTCTATTCACACTACTTGTTTGATCATGCTATCAAAAGTTAGAGGACCTTGTAATTACACTTGGTATCCGAAGTCTGGGACAAGATTGTCCAAGAAAATGTCAAGTCTCTCAAACTCTGGTAGCTTGTGAGGACACCTTGTACATAATTGTCTCCACCTTTGGAGGAATGTTAGGAAAGATTCTCCTTGTCGCTGTTTTAAATTGAAAAGATCCCAGATGTTGACCAGATGTTGAATATTATGCGAGTAATGTTGGAGAAACATATTAGCCATTTTGTCAAAAGTCTTAATGCCAGTAGGCAATCTAGAGAACCATTACATTGTGGATCCACCCAAACTATGAGGAAATAAGTGCATAAGATATGTTTGATCATGCATAAATTCCATAGATAATGCACCAAACTCCCTTAAGTGATCTTTGGGATTGGTTGCACCCAAGTATTTCTCATAGTTAGGGAGTTCTGCACCTCTAGGAAAAGGTGGCATATGAAGAATTCTATCAAAAGGGAAAGGACAAATGCTTTCCATCATGAATTATTGAGTGGGTTCGTCCTTATTCTTCACAAGTTGACTAATCTGATCTTGCATGTCTCAGACCATCTTTTGCAACTTTGCAGTCTTAGTTTCTTCTTCCTTGGCTACATGTGTTTCAACTTGATAGTCTGGGGGTAACTTGGCCCCTTGTTTAGCTAACTCAAGGAAGTATTTTTCTTTCTCCTCTAGGAGAAGGATCTCCATCATTTTAACAAGACTCTTATTAGCTTTGGTGACATTTATATCATGTTGAGTTATCACATCATTTTCATTCCCAAGGATCTCATAAATTCTTGGAATCTAATCTTGTTGTTGATCATCTTGGTTTTGATCTAATGGAGAAGGGTGATAGAAATACATGGGTTGTCAATCGCCTTGAGGTTTGTTTTGAGATTGATCATCATTGTGGGACATATTTTGGTCATGTTGAGATTGACCATGAGGTTGCTCATTTTGAGGTTGAGCATGACGTGTGTCATTAAAGGTTTGACCATGATACTGATTGTTTTGAGATTGATCAAAAGTTTGACTGTACTTGCCCGATTGGAAATCAAACAGATCTCCCATCTTGTTGTAGACTTGTGCAATACACGAAGACTTAGTAAAGTGATATGAACAAGATCAAAAGGGCACAGCTAAGGTAACCTTTGGTGAATGAACAGGATCAAAAGATTTAATAAATTCAGGTGGGAAGATATCGTAATCAGTGTCAATAGATTAAATAATAGGAGCAGTCTGAGGGAGTGGTCTTCCAAAGTTATGAAACAATGAGTTGTCTTGGAAGTATGAGTTGTCTTGCTCTTGGAATGAGAAACCAGGTTGCACTTCAAACAATAGATTAAAACACTCTTGGAACACCAGAGGTGATGGTTGACATGGACTATCTTTCAAAGTACCCAATGAGGAATTCGAGGATATCTCACAAAGTTCATATTTCACAATAGATTCGGGATGATCTATTTCTTGATTAGGAGGTTCGCTTCTACCTTGATCAGTATTCTGAATGGGATAAGTCTTTCCACTTCTAGTCATGACAATCATAGATGAAGATGTGACGAGAGAAGACTTGGGATAATGATAGACTATGTCTCTAAGATAATGGAAAGGAGATAAATAGCTAGAACAGCCAAGATGCGAGATGGACCTAGTATGAATCATCAAAAGAGGGGGCTAGAACAGCCAAGATAAGACTATCACAACATGAGCTACAAAAGGCATAAAGAGATAAGGTAAACCAATGAGAGACAACATGAGTCAAAGCAAAGATCGATCGATTCCTAACTCGAGACAACTAGTTTCTGATAGTGAACGATAGGAAAACAAAAAAATAGGCATCAGACAAAAGGCAAATCAGGAAAAATTTTGACCAGTCAACGGGAATCTAGTCTCTATTTTTGAAAACTGGGCTACAGTCTCGTGTGAGAGAATACAAACCTTCATGCGAAAGAACAAAGTCTTGCACGAGAAAGTGCTCTAAAAAGTGAAACTTCACATGGGAAAAATCCAAAATATAACAGTCTGACATAGTTTTCGAGGTAAAAGTTGAATTCTGAGGTACAGCCTGATTTGATGTCTGATAAAAAATTTAGTTTCCTGATAGGTTTGAAGAATAATTTAATCAACAATCTCATTTTGAGGTTTCAAGCATTCGTTTAAAGACACAAAGGTTTAGATCAAGCAATTATGATATAAGAAGTAGTCGTTAACAGACCTATCAAGGACAAAGCAACTTGATAGCATCAGGGGAGTCTTTGTTTGATAATGATTGGACAATGTTTAAGACTCAATAACAAACACATAGCTTATCCCTACCAAAAAAATGGTGAGAAGACAAAACCTTTGCCCCATTGCTTATGCGCATACGTGCACCTCACACAGCCATGCCACCCCCTAGAGGGCACCCATGTTTTTGGTGTTTCCAAGGACTCAATAGTATACATTCAAAGGTTACCCTTGTGGTAGGGGCTAGTGTCGTATACCACCTTCAAGCGTCCAGGTGTATGCCTATGATGGGAATCTATGGGAGAGATTCTTCCCCCTCCCTGTGTAAAGATTATGACTCCTTTCGGAGGTGAACCGGGTAGGCCACTAGCTAAGGAAAGTTTTTAATAGGCTTCCATTCATACTAACCTTTAGTGCCCTTGATACAGGGCTAGGGCCTCACAGCCACACCAACACTTGAAAGCCATACACCCTCGCAAGCAGGGCTAGGAGTGGCGCTGCTCAGTACAACAAACAAGGCCTTCTCAAGATGATAGTCAAAATCATGAGAATGAAGCTAATATGGCTTTGGAGTCTTTAGACTCAACAAAGTGTTCTTTATTAAAGTGAGGTGGAATCACCAGTGAAAGGTGCGTACTCACTTGGGTCATTCCTAGAGGTTCAACTTTCGGTAGGCCCTCTAAAGGTGACACAACTTGGCTTAGATCCAAGGGTTTGATTTTTTGTTTCTCTCAAAGAGAGAAGAGCATACTTCTCTACTTCATCACTTGACCCAAACACATCAAGCAAGTTCATCACCGAGTTAGCTTCACTTCACCAAATCCACAAGCTTTTGGGTTTTTGGTTCTCTCAAAGAGAGAAGAGCATAATCCCCTGGCAAGTAGAAGGGTTAAAGATTCACTACCTTTCTCCACTTTCCCAAGAATCTATCATATTAGTAGGATCATTAGGTTTTTGGGTTCATTCATGGTCATCACCTCCATGTAATGAAGAGCCAAATTCCCTACCCACTATCAAAATTCTCAAGAAATTTTAATGAAGCCCTATTTAGACTATGTGAATGAAAGAAAGAAAGAAACACAACGTTTTTAAATGATCTTTGACTATCATCCTGCAATCAAACCATTAGCATGTTTTATGTTCTTCATCAAACATCCTGCAAAAAATTGTCATGCTATGAAAAGAATAGAAAAATGGAATTTAACAGCAAACAGAAACTATCAGAAATCTGGAATAGGAAAGACAAAGATTGAAAAATTTAAAAACTGTATCCAAATCTCATGCGAGGAAGTACTCCATGGTGCATGAGAAAACATAGGGTGCCACGTGAGGATGTAAAATTTCACGTGAGAGAGTGCTACTAGGAGTGAAACTTCGCGTGGTACACTCTAGATTCTCATCTGATAATCTATACACAGGAAGTACGGACGCACGACAAAGCTCAAATTTCATGTCAGAAAAATCAAGAATGAGGCTAGAAATTGATCTTTTCTGCCCCACAGTGGGTGCCAAAATGATCATGGACCTCTAATCCAACTACACACACAACATAGTCATTACTCACACAATCAAATTATGAAAGAGAGTATTGATTACTCAATTCAAAATTCATGGTGAAGCAACCTGTTGCCTCCTATGTAGACGGGGTGTTTAATTACTCTCAGAACGAGAGCCCAACAACCATTAGACCAGTACTACAATGGAGGATTTGAAAGCTATGAAGATAATCAAAGTACAATTAATCTAGAATGAAGTGCAATTAATCTAAGAGCTTGAAAGAAATATGAAATGAAAATTTACTCTAAAGAAATTGAAATAAAGATGAGATTAAGCTATGAGCAAGTAAGGAAACCAATTACAATGAAAATGCAATATTAAACTAGATGAAATTAATCTAAAATATGCAATGAAAGCTTGAGATAATGAAATTGAGACAAAAAAAAAATGCTATAGTTTAGTTACTCTCAAAATTGCTCTCTTTTGAATGAAGAATGAGGTTCATTAAATAGACAAGCCCGGGGAGAGAATGAAGAGGTTCTTGATTTGAAACTCTTGACTCTTCATTCCCAATTGAGACAAAAAGGCATGAATTACTTAATTAAAAGAATGTTTATTGCCACATAAGGGTGACCATTCGAATAATTTGAATTATTAATTCAAATAAAGGTGTCCATTCAAATAACAAGTAATATTAATTCCTTTTTATGTATATTAGCCAAATGGGGTGGGTTTAATTTAATTTAAAGCACTTAGGACTTTAGAATTAAATTAATTTATCATGGGGGTAATTTAGCTAATAAAAGTCAAAGACTTTAGGAATTAATTTTAATATTTGATTAATGTAATTTAGGGTTTTTGCAATTGACATCAAGTTGAATTAAGTCAAGTAGGAGAGAGAAGATTGCCTAGTAAACTAGGACTTTGATGATGTAAAATTGATGAGAATGCACCAAAATTGATTGAATTTATTAGGTGCCAATTTTGGGGTATTACAATAAGGTATAATCACCTCCGTGATTCCCTCAACAAATATTAAATATTGTATAGATGTCAGCCAAAACAATTTACCTAAGTGTTTGTGTCATTACAAACACATGTCAAATCTAGCTTGCTCGGTATGAAGCCTCTAACACTCTGCATTAACGGTTCTTCATATACTGGTGCTCGGCACTAACACTTCCATAAAACTCAGCATAAACTACTCGGTTATTACTAAAGTACTCAATGACCTCTGACTTTCTCCACAGTAACTACTACTCATTAAATGTACAAGTTTATCCATGACTCATCCTTTACAAGATGGCTCGGTCACAGTGATGACCGACCAACATTGCCTAGAAAATGACTAAGTGCTAGACACTAATGAACAACAAAAAATAAAGATCAACAATCTCCCCCTTTGACATTTGTGGCAAAAACACTTTGTCATGACATTTATATTACAACAAGAGTCCTTATTAATATGAATACTCCCCCTAATAATTTTCCTCGTTCTTCAAAAGATTCTACATATATATACATAAGACTCTTTGACATACAACTAAATATATTATTGAACCTTTGGTATTTGGTCTTTGAATATTGTCATTGATGTCAATAATACATTCATGCAATTATAATGGACATATGTTATGGTTAAAATCATGAAATTATCTTATTTCATGTCCTTCAATATTGTTCAAAACATATTCAAGACATACACTTAAGTGTTATACAATTAACACTTAATGTTCACATTGGTTAAGAAAACGGTTATGAAAAAATAGTTTTGGTATATGATAAAGTCGATAGACTTAGTTATCTGATAGACCCCAACAATAATACCTTTTTGGAAAGTTCAATGAATTAGCTAAAATGGGTCTATGTTATTTTTTTCATATCACATGTATGGAAAGATTAAAAAATCTGTTTAACAGATGCAATTACAAAAATTCATGACAATTTTAGCAGTTTTGAGCAGTTTTGGTCTAATGGAATTTTAGGTTATCTAACTACCTCAAAAATGTCCACTTTTTGGGTTTATAAGTAGGGGATAAATTCCTCTAAAAATATTGTATAGTTTTTTGGAGAAAATTTGCAGGATTTTTGTGGAGTTCTTTGTAGACCGAACAACTTGCAGATAGATTTTAAAACAGCAAAGAAGAGGGTAATGCTTTGTCATTCTATTTTGTCATTTGTGAATTGATTTTAATTGCAGAAGTTTATCAGAGATAAAATAAGGGATATATATTTATTTTTGAGTCATTCACATCAGTATTTTATCAAATCTTTTAATGGAAAAAGAAAAAATATTTGGGTATTTGATGTTTTGAAGAGAAACAAGAGTTTATCATTCCAAGAAAGTTAATAGTTTGAAAGACATTAACTCAAGTCATATTCTTGCATTCAAATATGTTATTTTAAGTCTTATTATACTTTTTATAATCTGATATATTCATTGTAAGAAGACTTGTATTCTTTGGTAAAATTTATTAATGTAAAAGAATCAGTAAGAGAGAAGAAGAGAAGTATATCATGCATTAAGTTTTCAACAAGAAGTTGAAATCAATGATTTATGATTTGCATTGTAACAGAATTGATCCTCTGATTTTGTATCTCACTTATTCATATTGTAAGCTGGTGCTTCATGTATTCTTGAAGTTGGTGCTTCAGGTGTAAGGGATTGGTGTTCCTTGAAATCAGTGTTTCAAAAATAGGGTGTTGGTGTTTCCTAGAGTTGTAGCTCTAAAAGATTTTCCCAAGAGGCTAATAAAGTTTCAGATTCAAAGTGATTTTTTACCCTAAGGGTTTTTCCACTATAAATATTGTGTACTTTGTTCTTTTTACATATCTTGGTCATATTTCATAAGTATATGTTATAATTGTAAAAAATTGAAAAGGACAAGTTTTAAGTAACCATTGATTCACCCCCCCTCTCAGTGGTGTTTATATTCCAACAAGTGGTATCAGAGCAAGGTTCCCTACATCAAGTTTAACAACTTTGGTTAGATTTTGGTTGAGTGGAATACTTATCTACAATGGCTCATGATAGTTCTTCAAAGGTTCCTATTTTTGATGGATTAGATTACACTTGTTGGGAAGTAATGATACAAATATACTTGTTATCTATTAATGTTGATGTTTGGGCTTCAGTTGTTAATGGTTATAAAGTTCCTAATGCTTTACCTATAGATATTGATGAAAAGAAGAAGTATGAAACTGAAAATTAAGCTAAATTTGCTATATTTAACAGTTTGTCTAAAGATGTTTTTGTTAAGGTAATGCATTGCAGATCTTCTAAAGAAGTATGGGACAAATTGAAAAATACTTATCATGGTAATGATAGAGTTAAAGAAGCCAAGATAAAACATTTGAAAGAAAAATTTGAGGACCTAAAGATGGTTGATAATGAAAAGGTAGAAGACTATCTTCTTAAGATAGATGAAACAGTTAATGGCATAAAAGGACTTGGTGAAATAATTGATGATATTGATGTTGTAAAGAAAGTTTTAAGATCTCTTCCTGATAAGTTTGATTCTAAAATATTTTCCATAGAAGAAACTAGGGACATTAACAAATATACAATGGAAGATATTCATGGAGCACTTGTAGCTTATGAAATGAGAAAGTTTGGCAAGCAAGAATCCACAAGCAAAGAAGCAGCATTCAAAGCAAAAAAGAAGGCAAGGAAAGTCTCATCAGACTCAAAAGACCTTGATGTTCTTGAAGCACATTTCTCAAGGAAATTAAAGAAAGGAGGAGGCAAATACAAAGGTTAACTTCCTTTAAAATACTTTAATGGTGATAAAATAGGACACTTTGCATCTAAATGTCCTTATAATAGTCATGATGAAGTAGACGATGAGAAAGAGAAATCAAGTAAAAAGAAATTCTATAACAAAAAGAAGTTCTTTAAGAAGAAGAAGATTTTTATTGCTGATGTATCAGATAGTGAATCTAGTATTTTTAAATGTGATGAAAATGAAGTTTCATTCATGGCTATAGAAACTACTTGTCAAGAATTAGATAGTGATGATGATGTCAAACTTGTTGAAGCTGATTTAGAATGTGAATTTCTTTATGCACTTAAAAAGATAAAGGAATTTAAGTGTTTAAGAAAATCATTTCATAAAGGAAAAAGAGAACTTTGAAAAATAAATTAAAGAATTAAATCAACAAGTTATAGATTTAAAATTACAAGTGGAGGAACAAAAGAGAATTATCTTTGTCACTAAGGAAGAGTTAAGTTCTAAAGATCAGGAATGTACAAGGTTAATGAATGAAGTAGTATCATATAAAAGGAAATTAGAAAAGTATGAGAATACTACTTTGGATGACATGTTAAGAAAACAAAGAACTGATCTAACTGGAATTGGTTTTGAACTTGGACAATGCTCTAGTGAAAAAAAAGATAAAACTTTATTTGAGATATCCAAATCTGAAAGCAAAGACATGGATTAACATGTTATCACTTCAAATTCAGGTAAAAATGCAGATTTTAATCATATTTCTAATGGTAAAAGGCAGGTTACATCAAGCTCTTCATTCATGGTAAAAGATCTTCAAACAGGTTCACTTCTTTCTTTGATGGGTATTGCTTCATGTGTCATCAATATGGACATAGAATAAGTAATTGCAAATATATGTCAAGAAGGTTTTCAAAGTTTCATTTTGGTTATTCCTTTCCTAAAGTGAATGGTCTAATATGTTACAAATGCAATCTTTTTGGTCATGTTATGAGGAATTGCAAAACTAAGACATTTCAGAATAATCAATCTTATACTAGTCTACAAGTTGATAAAGAATTTGATACTAAAATAACAAAGATATGGAGGCCTAAGATTAATAAGTCTATGTTTGTTCAAATGGCTTTACATTCTAAAGAAAAAGAATTGTGGATAATTGATAGTGGTTGTTCTAGACATATGACAGATGATAAACAAAGCTTGATAAATTGGTTAACTACAAAGGTGGCAGTGTGAGTTTTGGTGATGATTCTTCAAGGAAAATTAAAGGTTTGGGTTCTTTGATTCTTAGTGACAAAATGTATATTCATGATGTGTATTATGTTGAAAGTTTAAAGTACAATCTTCTAAGTGTTAGTCAAATTTTTGATAATGGATATGAAGTTGTGTTTTATGATCATGGTTGTCAAATCAAATTTAAATCAGGAAAGTTGGCTACATCAGGTAAAAGATCTAAAGGAAATGTATACAACTTAAAAGATATCACAAATGCTAAAAATCATGAAGATATTTGTCTTATGGGATAGGTGAATGAAATTTGGTTATGGCACAAAAGACTTGGGCATTTTAATTTTGATAATTTGGTAAAAGTTAGTAAGCATCAAAAGGTAAGAGGTATGCCATGTATAAGTAAGCCAAAGAGTGTTATTTGTGAAGGGTGTCAACATGGTAAAAAAACAAAGACATCTTTCCCTTCAAAAGAATATTTTGCTTCTAAACCATTGCAGTTAGTACATACTAATTTATGTGGTCCTATAAGGACAATATCATTAAATGGTGAGAAATACTTCATGCTTTTTATAGATGATTATACAAGAATGACGTGGGTAACTTTTTTAAAGCATAAATCAGAGGCATTTAAAAAGTTTAAGGTTTTCAGGAAAATGGTTGAAAAGGAATCGGATATGAAGATTAAGCGCTTACGATCTGATAAAGGTGGTGAGTTTATTTTAGATGAATTTGTTGATTATTGTGAACAACATGGCATAAAAAGACAATATGTTGCATCCAGAACACCTCAACAAAATGGAGTTATAAAGAGAAAGAACCAAATAGTGAAAGAAATGGCAAGGACTATTGATGGGGAGGTTAGGATAGACTAGCTAGTCTATGCTCTCTGATCCTCAACTAGGATCCCAGTGTACTCATAACACCTACTATGTTCTATAGGATTCCCATTCATCTAGGATCCTCTGACCTAGCCCAACCTGACCACCAAGTTTAGTTTCATCTTCTCGCAACTTTACAAACACATCTTCCTAGCACCATTCCCTTACTTAGGATTATAAGGGTCTTCAAGGCTCAATCACCTTCTGAATCTTTGACAAGGTTTGTGATGAGTTTCAAGGAATTTTTAGGTCATTTGAAGCAACTCCAAAGTATTTTTGAGGATGGGTTGATACCCAATTGCATAGTTCCTTCACAAATCAGGGCTACAAGGAAGAACCCCAATTAGGCCTCCTTCCGGGTTTATAGGACTTTAGACCCTTTTGTCCCACAGAACCAAAGCTTGAATTCTTAAGAAACCCCCACTCATTTTCACATCCCTCAAGTATTTTTAAGGTTTTGGGTCATCAATTGACCGTACAACATCTCCACCAGGTTTGAGGGTTTCTAGGGCTTTTTGGGCCTCACAGAGTCATAGAGCTTCTTGGCTTTCTTCAACACCCTTCTTGGATTTTTCAAGATCTCTCCTCCATATCATAGGACCTTCATACATGTCTCTTGACTCCCTCCAAAGGGCTATCCTTTAAACTCACATCCTTGTCTTCAAGAGCATCTTCTTTGTTGACCTTACCTAGTCGAGCATTGCCTTAGCTCGCCTAGGGCTTGGTCAAAGAAATACCTGCACTTACTTCCCAGGGCCCTACTAACACATATGTACAATGTAGTGACTATAATACCAAATTCCAAAGAACCATGGTGTGGCCACAGTAGGAATAGGATTTACAGCCCTACACCATAAACCTCTCCAAACTGGACAGGGGACTGGCAGAGTTACAGTGCAAGTGTATATACAAACAAATGAAATAAAAACCTAGTCTAAGTACTGAGGAATGAAACAAAACACAACTAAAAACTATTACACAACCAAAGATATCACTTTCAATCCATTAATTCAACACTTCATGCCATTAATCTGACTGTTACACACTATTATTTCCTTCACAGTCTGGTTCCTTCATACAATAGCCATACACAATAGTTGCCAACCCTTGTATTAGGGTTTCTCATGTAAAATATAGTCTTCTCCTCAAGATTAGAGCTTAGTTAGGGTTTAGAACCTCCTTGGTAAGGTTTAGACCTCTAATAGGAAAAGTTGCTAGCAACTTTTTAGAACAATTTTTCTTGCTCGAGCAACTTTTGCTCATTCAAACTCCTAAGACCATACTAAGGTCTTTTACATGACACTCTTGTATAAAAACTCTCCTAATCCCTATTTTAAGACTTTGACATCTCTATAATAGAAGTGACCTCAGGATGACAACCTACCCTGAGTAAGAAGAACACACTACAAAACCAAGACCCCCACTAGGCCTCCACACACAAGTGAGCTTAAAACTCTTATTATACTTACAAGCTTCATTGAAGAAGTACTTCACACAACAAAATTAGATGGTGGGAGCCCTTGGAAGGGTTCTCCTACACCATACTCCCCCTCAGCATAAACTAAGGCACTTTGGGGTCAAGAAGAGCCAGGCCTACACCAAACTTCTTGAACTATCCTTCCTCAATCCAGGTGGCTTCAGATTCAGGCTGATCTATCCATTTGATAAGATGCTCCATATAAACTTGATGTTTGGTAGTCTTCTTCACCCTAGATTCCAATATCCTCTCGACTTTGTCTGGCTTCTTCTTGGGCATTGCATTGGTGTCTATGTCTTGCAACACCTTTGGTGGATCCATACCTTGTTGTTTGATATCCCCTTTAAACATGACTAGGTCTACAACATTAAACACTGGTGAGATGGCTAAGTCTGATGGAAAGTCCACCTTATAGGCATTCTCTCCATACTTGGGTAGAATTTGACAAGGCCCTACTCTTCTCATTTGTAGCTTGGTAGGCATGCCCTTCTGCATCCTTGCTTTGTTGAGATGAACCATCACATAGTCCCCAATCTAAAATTGTACTTCTTTCCTCCTTTCATCAATTTTCACTTTGAGTTTATGAGTGGACTCCATGATCATCTTCTTCACTTGCTCTTGGACCTCCTTGATTTTTTGAGTGATATCTTCAGCTTGTCCACTCTTCATCTCCATAGAACCTAAGTCCCTTAACTCACACACTCCTCTAGGGTGCCTCCCATATACAATCTCAAAAGGACTTCTTCCTGTGGTCCTATTTACACTATCATTATAAGCATATTCTACCTGAGATATAACAAGATCCCAAGTCTACCCATACTCCTTGGTCAAACACCTTAGCAAGTTGCCAAGCACCCTATTTATGACTTCAGTTTGACCATCAATTTGAGGATGGTATGCTAAACTAAAAGAGAGATTAGTTCCTAACCTTTTCCATTAGGTTTTCCAAAAATGGCCCATGAATTTGCTATCCCTATCTGACATAATACTCAAAGGGAGTCCATGAATCCTAACTATCTCTTTGAAAAAGAGGTGTGCTACATAGCTTGCATCATGAGTAGTTCTACATGGAATGAAATGACTCATTTTAGAGAACCTGTCAACCACAACATAAATGCTATCCATACCTAATTTGGTTTTAGGGATTCCAACCACAAAGTCCATGCTCACACACTCCCAAGGCCTATTTGGAATGGGCAAAGGTTGATAAAGTCCTACATTGCTTGAACCTCCTTTATCTCTTTGACATACTCCACATTGCTCTACATATCTTCTCACATCCCTTGCTAGCTTAGGCCAAAAAAATACCTTTGTACTAACTCCATGGTTTTGTTTATGCCAAAATGTCCACTTAGGCTGCCATTATGCTTCTCTTGAATCGGATTTTCCCTCATGGATCCTCTAGGTAGACATAGTTGATTGCCTTTGAACAAAAATCCATTTTGAAGGGTATAATCTAAAAACTCACCATGGAAATGGTTCTTAAACTCTTAGCACACCTTGTAGGCTTGTGAGAAGTCTTCATCCTCCTCATATAAGTATTTGAAACCTGCTATTCTAATTCTTTGCAACTAAACTTCTTGGACAGTCAAAAGCTTTCTACTCAAGGCATTAGCTACCTTTTTGAGCTGCCCCTTCTTGTGTTTGATGGTGAAGGTAAAGGATTGGAGATACTCCATCCATTTCAAATGCCTATTGCTAAGTTTTTCTTGAGTATTTATATAGCTCAAGGCCTAATTATCTATGAATACAATAAATTATTTTGGCAAGAGGTAATGCCTCCACTTCTTGAGGGATTGTACTAATGCATACAATTCTAAGTCATAAGCTGAATACTTTTTCTTTGCCTCATTGAGTTTCTCACTGAAGAATGCCACCGGCCTTCCTTCTTGGCTCAATACACCCCCTACTACTACACCACTTGCATCACATTCAATTGTGAACAACTTATCAAAAGTAGGTAAGAGTAAGATAGGTTTGGTAGCTACCTCTTGCTTCAATGTTTGAAATGCTTTCTCAGTTGCCTCAGTCCATTTGAACTTGGTCTTGAGTCCTCCCTTGATGGTGTCAAGCACTGGTGCACATATCCCACTGAAGCTCCTCACAAACTTCCTATAGAATTGTGCCAACCCATGGAAACTCCTAACTTCAGTCCCTATTTTAGGGGCAGGCCAATTCAAGATTGCCTCCACCTTGCTTGGGTCCATTTTCAAAGTACTCTTGGACACCACAAATCCCAAATAAACTAGCTCCTGCTGCATGAACTCACACTTCTCTAGGTTGATAGCCAATTGTTCCTCATGTAGCCTCTTCATAACCAACCTCAAATCTCAAGGTGTTCTACTTTGGTTTTTCTATAGATGAGTATATCATCTAGATACACCACTACAAATCTACCTATGAAGTCCTTCAAGACCTCATTCATCAACCTCATGAAGGTGCTTGGGGCATTGGTCAGCCCAAATGGCATCACAAGCCATTCATACAATCCATCTATGGTTTTAAAAGTGGTCTTCCACTCATCACCCTCTTTAATTCTAATTTGGTGATAACCACTTTTTAGATCCAACTTAGTGAAGTGCATAGCACCTCCTAAGCAATCCATCAAATCTTCTATTCTTAGAATTGGGAACCTATACCTGATAGTGATCCTGTTGATGGCCCTTGAATCTATGAAAAGTCTCCATTTTCCTCCTTTCTTGGATGCCAAGACCACCAGACTGCACATGGACTAATACTCTTCTTGATCAGTCCTTGATCTAATAACTCATGTACTTTTCTTACCACTTCTTTGTTTTGGTCAGGGGTAAGCTTGTAGGCTACTTTGTTAGGCAGAGATGCACCAGGGACAAGGTCTATTTGATGACTTATGGCCCTTCTTGGAGGTAGTTTTGTAGGGGTTCCATCACTCACAATGTCTCTGAATTCTTCTAACATTTGCTTCACCTCTAATGGTGTCTTTGCCTGCAACTTCTTGTCATCCTCCTTTGGCTTCACCATGATGCCATATCCAATTGTCTCCTCATCATGTAGTGCATGTAGGAACTCTTTACCACTGCTAAGCAACACACTCAGTGTTTTAGAAGTCCCCTCTTCATTCTCTATTATGGACTAAATCTTGAATGTTCTTCCATCTTTCTTGAAAGCAATGGAGTTTTCTTCTCCATCATAGATCACCTTCCTATCAAATTTCCAGGGTCTTCCCAATAAGAGATGGCATGCATCCATGGGCAGGACATCACAAAGAACCTTGTCCTTATAGCCTCTAATTCAAAACTCCACCCATGTCTGCTCATTCACTAGCACACCCTACTCCCGATTCAACCAAGTCACCTTGTAAGGGTTTGCATGGGGAATCTTTGTGAGTTTGAGCTTCTTTGTTGCTTCCTCTATTATGACCTTCTTTGCTGCTTCCTCTGCTATGAGCTTCTTTGTTTCTGGTTCCTTTGAAAACTTTGCCTTGAATCTTACATCTAACTCTAAAAAGAGCCCTCCTCTGCTTGGGTTCACCTTGGTTAGGTTGTCTTATGAGCACTCTTTGGAACATCAAGTTCTCCCCCATTTTTTACTCTAATTTGCTGACCTCATTGGTGCATGAGCTGCTACAATCCTCTTGGGCATAAGCTACCCTCTTCTCACTTCTTGAGTTTGATCGCTTATCAGGACACCTATAGGCAGGGTGTCCAAGTTGACCACATTGATAACACTTCATAGTGGCAAAGTAGGAACTACTTCTTCCTACACCTCTCCCTCTATTTCCTTGAGAACCTCTTCCTCTACCAAAAGATCCTCTTGTACTGATCTTTGAACTTTGATCTAGAAGTGTACTCTCCCCTTGGCTTCTTCAGTCACCACCTCTACCACTAGAACCTCCTCTTTGACCCCCCCTAGAGTCTCTGCCTCTGCCTCTATTCTTTGAGTTAGGTTCCTGCTTCCTTCTTTGCTTATCTTCAAGTTTTTGTGCCATATGTTGACATCCAAGTACTGTGGTGGGAATGAACAAACTCATCTCCTCTGGTATGCTCCATTTCAAACCACTTAGGTACCTTGCCACCTTGATGCTGTCTTCTTCTTTTACTTTGGATCTTAGACTCAACTTGTGAAACTCTTCAGTGTAGGTGGCTACATCCATCTCCTTCTATCTAAGGTTCAATCTCCTCCTATGCTGCTAGATCTCATAATCTGTAGGTAGGTATGCTTCCCTCACCTTGTTCACCATAGCTTTCCAATTGGAGATTGGGTTCTTTCCCTCTTTCTCCCTTTCTTCTTATAGGTAGTTCCACTAGGTTAAAGCTTGACCCCTCAACCTAGATTTGGCCACTTTGACCTTTTGTGCCTCTGAAATCTCTTCACATTCGAAGTGATTCTCCATGCCTTCAATCCATTACATCACAAGCTTTGTATCCATCCTATCGATAAGTAATGGGACACCTTCAAGTGCCTTGCTGGTGATAGCCTTCAAATCTTTTAGAAATGGCTCATCTTGGTTTGGAGGATCAGGTGTGGGTACATCATCATCAATGGTCTTCTCTTTCTCTTTGGCATGCTACTCCTCCATCCTATCTTTCACCTTATATGCCTTTGCTTGGACATCATCCAAGAGTTGTTCCATCTGATACAACCTTTCCTGCAGGAGTCTATTAGCTTCCTCCCGATCTTCCACCTTCTTAGCAAGCTCTGCATTAGTCACCATTTTTTACTTATGAGATGATCCAACTAAACCTTCTAGAGTTTGAAACATCCACTATCCACTTCCCAAGCCTTAAGAGGCTCTGATACCAATCTGATGGGGAGGTTAGGATAGACTAGCTAGTCTATGCTCTCTGATCCTCAACTAGGATCCCAGTGTACTCCTAACACCTACTATGGTCTATATGATTCCCATTCATCTAGGATCCCCTAACCTAGCCCAACCTAACCACAAAGTTTAGTTTTATCTTCTTGCAACTTTACAAACACATCTTCCTAGCACCATTCCCTTACTTAGGATTATAAGGGTCTTCAAGGCTCAATCATCTTCTCAAGATTTGGAAAGGTTTGTGATGAGTTTTAGGGATTTTTTAGGTCATTTGAAGCAACTCCAAATTATTTTTGAGGATGGGTTGATACCTAATTGCATAGTTCCTTCACAAATCAGGGCTATAAGGAAGAGCCCCAATTAGGCCTTCTTCTGGGTTTATAGGACTTTAGACCCTTTTGTCCCAGAGAACCAAAGCTTGAATTCTTAAGAAACCCCCACTCATTTGCACATCCCTCAAGTATTTTTAAGGTTTTGGGTCATCAACTGACCATACAATGCCTCCACCAAGTTTGAGGGTTTCTAGGGCTTTTTGGGCCTCACAGAGTCATAGAGCTTCTTGGCTTTATTAAACACCCTTCTTGGATTGTTTAGGATCTCTCCTCCATAGCATAGGACCTTGGTACATTTCCCTTTACTTCCTCCAAATTTCTATCCTTGAAAATCACACCCTTGTCTTCAAGAGCATCTTCTCTGTTGACCTTACCTAGCCGGGCACTGCCTTAGCTCGCATAGGGATTGGTCAAAGAAATACTTGCACTTACTTCCTAGGGCCCTACTAACACATATGTATAGGGTAGGGACTATACTATCAAATTCCAAAGAACCATGGTGTGGCCACAGTAGGAATAGGAGTTACAGCCCTACATCATAAACCTCTCCAAACTGGACAGGGGACTGGCAGAGTTACAGTGCAAGTGTATATACAAACAAATGAAATAAAAACCTAGTCTAAGTACTGAGGAATGAAAAAAAATACAACTAAACACTATTACACAACCAAAGATATCACTTTCAATCCATTAATTCAACACTTCATGCCATTAATTTGACTATTACACTATTTTTTCCTTCATAGTCTGGTTCCTTCGTACAATAGTCGTACACAATAGTTGCCAACCCTCGTATTAGGGTTTCTCATGTCAAATATAATCTTCTCCTCAGGATTAGAGCTTAGTTAGGGTTTAGAACCTCCTTGGTAAGGTTTAGACCTCTAATAGGAAAAGTTTCTATCAACTTTTTAGAGCAATTTTTCTTGGTCGAGCAACTTTTTCTCATTCAAACTCCTAAGACCATACTAAGGTCTTTTACATGACACTCTTGTATAAAAATTCTCCTAATCCCTATTTTAAGACTTTAAAATCTCTAGAATAGAAGTGACCTTAGGATGACAACCTGCCCTGAGTCACTATACAGCAAAGTAAGAACACACTACAAAACCAAGACCTCCACTAGGCCTCCACACACAAGTGAGCTTAAAACTCATATTATACTTACAAGCTTCATTGAAGAAGTGCTTCACACAAAAAAATTGGATGTTGGGAGCCCTTGGAAGGGTTCTCCTAGACCAACTATGTTAGATGAATCTAAAGTACAAAATAGGTATTTGAAAGAAGCAGTTCAAACAACAATATACATTTTAAACAGGGCACAACTAAGGGTAAAAACTAAGTACACTCTTTATGAGTTATGGTATGGACATCCTGCTTCTGTTGAGCATTTTAGAATTTTTGGAAGTAGATGTTTCATTAAGAATTTTTATGATAACATAGGAAGCTTTGATTCAAGATGTGATGAAGGAATATTTTTAGGATATTCTTCTCAAAGTAAAGCTTACAAATGTTTTAATAAAAGGTTGGATAAACTTGTTGAAAGTGTACATGTAAAAGTGGATGAAGTTGTGTAGGATAAAAAGGAAACAAGAATGGATGATACTTTTCTCAAAGACAATGATAATGACTTCAAAAAATCAGATAATAATGTTAATGAAGGTGAAGAAGAGATAAAAGATCAGACAGAGATTCCAGAACCAACAGATACCAAAACTACAAGAACAAGATTAAAGAAATATCATCCTCAAGAACAGATTATAGGGGATAAACATGTAGGTATTCAAAAAAGAACAAGAAGTATATCTAGTGAATGTGATAATCTTTTTTTGTTATCACAAATTGAACCTAAATCATATAAAGAAGCTAGTAAGTATGTATTTTGGGTTAAAGCTATGAAAGAGGAACTAAGTCAAATTGAAAAGAATAAGACATGGGAATTAGTACCTAGACCTAAAAATAAAAATGTAGTAGGTGCTAAATGGGTTTTTAGAAATAAACTTGATGAAAATGGAAAGATAGCAAGAAACGAGGCTAGATTGGTTTGTAAGGGTTATGCACAGATAGAAGGTGTGGACTTTGATGAAACTTTTGCACCAGTTGCAAGACTTGAGGCAATTAGAATCTTTCTTGCATATTCAGCTTTTAAAGGCTTTAAAATGTACCAAATGGATGTTAAAATAGCATTTCTAAATGGTTATCTTGATGAAGAGGTTTATATGGATCAACCTGAAGGGTTTGAAAACAAAGATTATCCTAATCATGTTTACAGATTTAAAAAGGCTCTTTATGGTTTGAAACAAGCTCCAAGGGATTGGTATTCTAGGTTGGATCAATATCTTATAAAAAATGGCTTTAAAAGAGGTGGTCTTGATAGTAACTTGTACATCTATGGTACAGGTGATGATATTCTTGTTGTTCTTGTTTATGTTGATGATATAGTGTTTGGATCTAATGATGATGCCTTAAGTCAAGGTTTTTCAAAGCTTATGCAATCTGAATTTGAAATGTCCATGCTTGGGGAACTATCATATTTTCTTGGGTTGCAAATTTCCCAGTTGGAAAATGGTATTTTCTTATCCCAAACTAAGTATGCAAAATAAATGTTAAAGAAATTTAATATGGAAGATTGTAATCCTATGGGAACACCAATGATAACAGGATGTGAACTTACTAAAAATGATGATTCCCCCGATGTTGATCAAACTACTTATAGATCCATGATTGGTCATTTACTATATCTCACTACTTCAAGGCCTGATATCATGCATGATGTCTGTTTGGTTGCAAGATTTCAGTCTTCACCTAAAGAATCTCATGTTATGGAAGTTAAAATAATTTAAAGATATATTCAGGGTACTTTGGATTATGGGATTTGGTATCCTAAACATGATGATTTCAAATTTGTTGCTTATACTGACTCAGATTGGGCAGGTTGTCTAGATGAAAGAAAAAGTACTTCAGGAGAAGCATTCTTTTTGGGTAATAGATTGGTATGTTGGCATAGTAAAAAATAGGACACTACTACTCTTTCTACTGCAGAGGCTGAGTATATTGCAGCATGTTCTTGTTGTCAACAGGTTCTATGGATGATTCAAACATTATCAGATATGAAAGTGCCAGTTTCTACACCAGTTCCTATATTTTGTGATAATCAAAGCACCATCAGCATTTCTAAGAATCCGGTTATGCATTCACGTACCAAGCACATTGATATTCGTTATCACTTCATAAGGGAACATGTTTTGAAAGGTAATGTTGAATTGGAGTTTGTTCCTTCCTCAGATCAGTTGGTTGACATATTTACCAAACCTCTATCAAAAGAAGTCTTTGAAGGTTTGAGAACTAGATCGGGAGTTCTCTCTCTTTCTTCTCTTGCATAAGTTAAATAGTGTGTGATAGGTTTCAGGGGGAGCATTTATGATAATTTTTACAAGTGAAACCTTGGTATATCTCCTTTGTCATTGATGTCAAAGGGGGAGAAAACACATGAGGAAAACATATTGTGATTGATGAAATCTATACAGGTACATGATTTGTTCTACAGGTGATGATATACAAGTGTTACAGGTACATGCAAAGGTGAATATGTTTTTACAAGTATTGACATCAATGCCAAAGGGAGAGTATGTTGAACCTTTGGTATTTGGTCTTTGAATATTGTCATTGATGTCAATAATACATTCATGCAATTATAATGGACATATGTTATGGTTAAAATCATGAAATTATCTTATTTTATGTCCTTCAATATTGTTCAAAACATATTCAAGACATACACTTAAGTGTTATACAATTAACACTTAATGTTCACATTGGTTAAGAAAACGGTTATGAAAAAATAGTTTTGGTATATGAGAAAGTCGACAGACTTATTTATTCGATAGACCCAAACCATAACACCTTTTTGGAAATTTTGATGAATTAGCTAAAATGGGTCTATGTTAGTTTTTTCATATCACATGTATGGAAAGATAAAAATATGTTTAACAGACGCAGTTACAAAAATTCATGACAGTTTTAGCAGTTTTGAGTAGTTTTGGTCTAATGGAAGTTTGGGTTATCTAACTACCTCAAAAATGTCAAATTTTTAGTTTTATAAGTAGGGAATATAGTCCTCTAAAAATATTATACAATTTTTTGGAGAAACATTGCAGGATTTGTGTGGAGTTCTTTGTAGACCGAACAGCTTGCAAGCATATTTTAAAACAACAAAGAAGACGGTAATGTTTTGTCATTCTATTTTGTCATTTGTGAATTGATTTTAATTGCAGAAGTTTACCAAAGATAAAATAAGGGATATATATTTATTTTTGATTCATTCACATCATTATTTTATCATATCTTTTAATGGAAAAAGAAAACATATTTGGGTACTTGATGTTTTGAAGAGAAACAAGAGTTTATCATTCCAAGAAAGTTAATAGTTTGAAAGACATTAACTCAATTCATATTATTGCATTCAAATATGTTATTTTAAGTTTGATTATACTTTTTATAATCTGATATATTCATTTTAAGAAGGCTTGTATTCTTTGGTGAAATTTATTGATGTAAAAGAATCAGTAAGAGAGAAGAAGAGAAGTATATCATGCATTAAGTTTTTAACAAGAAGTTGAAATCAATGATTTATGATTTGCATTGTAATAGAGTTGATCCTCTGATTTTGTATCTCACTTATTCATATTATAAATTTGTGCTTCATGTATTCTTGAAGTTGGTGCTTCAAGTGTAAGGGATTGGTGTTCCTTGAAATCAGTGTTTCAAAAACAGGGTGTTGGTGTTTCCCAGAGTTGTAGCTCTAAAATATTTGCCCAAGAGGCTAATAAAGTTTCAGATTCAAAGTGGTTTTTTACCCTAAGGGGTTTTCCACTATAAATATTTTGTACTTTTTTCTTTTTAAATATCTTGTTCATATTTCATAAGTATATGTTATAATTGTAAAAAATTGAAAAGGACAAATTTTAAGTAACCACTGATTCACCCCCCTCTCAATGGTGTTTGTATTCCAACATATATACATTAAAAAATAGTATGTCATACCTAGTTCATACCTTGATATACATTCCTCACTATATTTTCTCTATATGTGTCATTTCATTTCCCCTTTATTCTTTTCATTCTCAAGTATTTTCCTGTTATTCCTATCACTATCTTGGCATGTCATTTCCCCCTTGTTTTTATCACTTGAAGCTACTGGGGTGTAGGGGTGAGAAAATACTTATCCAAAAATGGTTTATGAAGTTTCATTATCATACCTAATGCATTGTCCCATCCTAACCTAACAAACTCCAAAACCTATATCTTTATTTCTAGCTAGGCAGCTAGATCAACTAATCTCTCGGCAATAGAGAGATGAGGGTCTCTTCGTACTAACTCCTTTGTCATTGCTAATTCCCTCTACATAACCTTTGAATGAGGTAATAAAAATGTTTGTATAGAAATTATCTTAGCTCTTATTCTCCCAGCATTAGCCATCAACTAGGCTAATCTCTCTTTTGCATGAAGTACCCTAGTGAAGTGAATGGAGTTGGAGCTTACATTCATGCTCAGTGAATGATTGGTAGACTTCAAGTCTAGTTGTAGTTTTTCAATCAAATCTTGATTGTCCTTAGTGAATTCTTCCACATTACATAATTTCTTGTATAGAGAATGAACATTCTACACAACTTCTTCTAAATTATCCACTAAGGCAAAAAGTTCTACTTGTTTTACTGCTATTTCAGTGGAGAGCTTTTCAAGTACCTTGGTCTCAAACTTTCTCTCAAACTACTGCATGATTTTTTCATTTGCCTCAATGTCATCACTATTTACCTTCTTAACAATTTTAATGAGTTGTTCCAAGATAGGTGCAGTGTCATTCACATCATTCACTTCAAAAGCTTCAATAAATATACCTTTAATTTCATGCAAAACTTGTTTTTGTTTATGCTCTCTTCTCAACTCTTCTTGCTTGATTTTCTTCTTCAAAAGATCCTGCAAGATTTTCATGTGTTCATAAGTTAAGTTATCAGTGTCTCACTTAGGAATCACTATAACTTCATCAAAAGTAACCTGTGCACCTGGAGATTTCTCCTTTTTCTTCTATGATTTCTTCTTAGGTGTATTCCCACTTGGCATTTGTATAAGAGATTTAATAGCCCCTTGTTCCTTAGGCTCTGGATTTTTCTCGGTTTCCTTCTCCTCTATTTTCTTCTTTTCCTCCACATGAGGACTTGTTATTACTAATGCAAATTTGTATGCTTGATCTTTGAGGCTTTCCTCTCCTTTTTCTTTTTTACCTTCCTCGACAGATGCACTATCTATTGTTATTGTCGGCTTGTCCTGTTTCTCGACACTGGTACTCTGTGAGGCTTGTGGTTCAACTATGACCGTATGAGAACCTATAGGTGTAGTGTCCATAGTCGATGCACTCTCAACCCTTGTATATTCATGTACCTAAAGTAAAATGGGATTGGTACTCAGTAGAAACTGATTCAAGGCTACCTCAGCAAGTATTTGACTCTTAATTTCTTCCTCAATTAATATGTTAACTTTTATTGGGGTATCCTCAGTGATATCCACAATTGTGATCACATCCTCATGTGATCCACTCACTTCTTCATTTTTTCCTTCTTCTTCCTCTAAATTATAAGCTTCATTAATGTCTTCCTTATTGTCTAGCTCCACTTTACTAGATGTACCTTCACCCGATTGTGAACTCTTCTTAATTATCAGTCCAAAAATAATCTTCCACAACCTAGTGCTTTGTTGAACAATATCTTCAACCTTATGTTGTAGAATAGAATAGGCCTAGAGCTTGGGTACAAACCTATTCCTGTACTGCTCCATTTATTTCTTTATGTACTCTAGGGATAGATCTGGCATGACCTGAGCTAGTGTACTCTCCCTTATCTATTTTTTTGTCATCATGGCATACTACCATTTTTTATCAATTATTTTATATAGCTCTTTAGGGATGAGATTCCCCATCTGTAAAGGTGTCATCTTG
This sequence comes from Chamaecyparis obtusa, assembly GCA_027943335.1. Taxonomy (NCBI): domain Eukaryota; kingdom Viridiplantae; phylum Streptophyta; class Pinopsida; order Cupressales; family Cupressaceae; genus Chamaecyparis; species Chamaecyparis obtusa. The sequence continues at coordinate 1,255,655 of BSBK01006134.1, read as the reverse complement.
AATGTGCACAACATCTAGCATTGTATCTTCCACTTTCTCTTTATCTTCATTGTTTAACTTTTCAAATTTTATTTTCTTAAAGCATGCTAATCCAGCAGTACTTTTGATATTGTGGCATATTTCATCCACAGTCAATTGACATCTTTGTGATGATACTTCCACCTTTGTATTATCATCATTATATGTATCTTCATCATCATCATCTTTCTCCAAGACCAACTTCCTACTTGGTTTCTTCCTAAGATTACTTAGCACAATCTTAGTTTGAACTGGTTTCCTTTTTCCTGAAGTTGGTGTCTTTTTCTGTGGCTTGGTAGCTATGATAGTAGAAGCTATCCTGGTTCTCAGTCTAAGTACTGCAGGAGAAGTGGGCTTTTTTTTTTGCAATTTTCTCTTGCTAGGCTCAGCAACTGATGCCTTCTTTCCCTTTTTGTAATTTCAGTATCCTCCTCATCACTTCCTAATTCAGACTCACTAGGCTTATCTTTTCCTATCCCTTGTGTTAATTCAAGAGGTGCATTTTCTTCTTCTCCTTCTCCTAGCATCTTTTCTAGGTTCTTAACTAGTTTCCTCCTCTTTCTCTCCATGGTTTTTGACTTTAATCCCATAGTTATATTAGACTTAGCTTCCCCATAAATCCCAAAAGGTTTAGCCTTCCTATCAATTTCCTTAGCTAATAAAGCAGTTATGGTTGTTATTGTCTCATCTACATTAACCTCATAACATAGTGGCCTAATCCATGATATTCTCAGTATAACAGTCTGAGAATATGTATAGTTGGTATCCACTAGGAAGAATATGTCATTGTAGCACTTCTCTACTAGGGATATAGGGATCCTACTCCTATTTCTCATTTTCTTTTTGAACTCTACAAATTAACTATCCATAGCACTTTCAAAATTCTCTCCTAACTGATCAACAAACTCATTTATCTATTGGGTGACTTGTCGGTCCATATTCCATACCACATTTCCAATTGTAGGGAAACTAGTTTGAACAAAGAAGAATAAAAAAGTGAGTAGATAACCAAACTTACACATTTAATCCTTGGCTTTTCTGATTGAAGTAAGGTTCTCGACAAGTTGGGTCAATTGCAGCTCGACAAGATCATAAGTGTGATCTTTCTTCACCATCTTCCATGCTTGATCAACTGCAATACAGGGAACATTGTCTAACCTGCTAGACTGATAGAATTTATGAGAAATCATTCTCACTACAAAATCTATTTCTGGATCTGTGATAGTGGATATATTCATCCCTCTCTTATTCCACACTATCTAAGTGTTTATTTGTATAATTTCTTTACTCTGGCATCTCATTGTTTTCTTCCCTATTAGACTAGGGTAACTAGTGACTCAGTGTATCATCTCCTTAGTAATCTTGACCAGTCCATCCTCTAGCCATATCTTCATGTCATGAACTCTGCTTAACACAATTTTGATCCATTCAACCTTAAAGTTTCATGGAAATCAAGGAACACACTAAACCTTTCTTAGCAATTTGTTAATGTTCATCCTTCAACACTCCATTCTTGCATAGCTTGTTATATGCCTCCCTTAGCTCATAATCTCCTATTTATCCAATTTTACTCATGTAGCATGAGCGTACATCATTGATCATTAAGACTTTTAGCAAAATCGATGACAAGGCACCCATGAGATCTCCCTTCACCGCACTTTTCAGAACTACCTAAAATTTGTATGGTTTGCATGCATCATTTCTTACAAGTTGAACATTCAAAACTTCCTTTCCTTGCTTCTTAGCTACAGAAAATGAAGTAGATGCCATATCTCTTAAATCCAGGGTACAAATTATGAATTCAAGTTACTCAGCAATACCTTGTTCCAATAGTCTTTTTTTTATGTTTGTCGATGGCATGATGTAAAGATCATTGCAAATTTCACTTAGCACAAATAGCTCTTTGTTAATCACCTTGAAATCACTCTGCAAGTTCTCAAATCACTGGGTGAAATGAGAATAAATGGTAAAAATTTTCTTTATAGATACCAAATGGTCATATTAGGGCTTCATTAAATGATTTGTACATTGGGTAGGTGATTACAATTGTCTTGGCCTTCTCATGTCGACTCAGTTAACACGTGCTCGATCAATACTACCATTTAGTTTATGCTTGGTAGATATCACATCTTGAATATCATAGGAGCTCGACATACACTGAGTGACTTGGTCACTATGTACTTAAATACTGATGCTCGGCATCAAATGTGCAATATAACTTCTTTCTCGTATCTATCCTAGTGCATCTTAATTTATGCATATATGGACTTTAACATATCAAATGTTAGGAACTGATGTAACATAAATCATTAGAAGATTCAACTCATCACATACCTTATTTTCTTAGTTTGATGTAGTGTGATCACCTAATCCATTGGATTGGGTGACCTTGGGTTCACTAGCTCCACTATTGCTTACTTCTTCTTTTCCATGTCTTATTAATGAATTGAATAGAAATATTGATCAGAGGATTTTTATGAGCTTAAGAATAGATATGAACATCTACAATAGAAGTTGTATTGTAATCAGATCAACTGTTGTTATAGTTTAACCATTATAATCAGATAAATCTCTTAACTGAGTAGACTTGAAACTCTTGTAATGTCATTCATAGAATGCACATTTGTTATCCTATCAACCCCATAGTGAATGATGGTTAGACGATAATGGTTAGTGTTAAATCCTCTAACAAGGTCACACCTTATAGTGTGTTTTGTAACCTTTAACAGGGTTGGGACTTCACCGACCTCACTTCAGAAGAGTGAACAATTTTTGGGTTGCCGGTCCTAGGTGGTTTTTCCCTTTACAGGGTTTCCATGTTAAATATCTTATGTTATGTGTTGACTGTGATGATTTTTGGATATCATACTTTACATTTTTCATATTAGATTTGATCGGTAGTTACTATAAGTTATTAACTGGTAATCGTTAAAAGCACAGACAGTTTACTATTATATATTATCGAGTTGCAAAAATTTGTTTAAATTATTTTTGGCTATATGTTTTGTATTTGGGACAGTGGATAACTGATTCACCCCCCCCCCCTCTCAGTTATTCTAACAATTGGTATCAGAGCATATTGGTTTCTTGGAACAGAGTTTTAAGGACTTCAGCATAAATATCACAAAATGTATAAGAGGGATGTGCCAAAGCTGAACAGGGACAACTTTACAATATGGCAAAGCCGAATGAAACTGCATATATCTAGAATTGGGAATTATGTCCTCACACTATTAGAGAATGGAAACATTGCACCACCCACTGGACCTTTGACTCTAGATCAACTAAGAGATAGACATGAGCATAACATTACTATGATGGAGATTGTTGCTGCTCTGACAGATGTCGAGTTTGAGGATATTAAAGATTGCACTACTACTAAAGATATGTGGGATAAACTTGCATAAGTTTATAGTGGTGATACAAATTTCAAGAGAGCCAAAGTCGAAAGCCTAAGAGGAAGATTTGATGATATGAAGATGAAAGAAGGAGAAAATAGTGTGTAGTACAAAATAGAATAAAGGAGGTAGTTCACACTATTAGAGCATCTGATGGTGTTATTGATGAAGACACTGTGGTAAGAAAAATCCTAAGGACTTTATTGCCTATTTATGCCATCAGAATAGCTGCAATTCATGAAAATAGGTCAGCGCCTAACAGTACTCTCACTCTTGATAATCTGATTGGAAAGCTAACAACATTTGAATTGAACAACTATGGTAATAGTGTTGTACCGACTATTGAATCTTCTTTTATGACTTCTCTGAAGATTGGTAAGTCTAGTAGTATAAATAATAAGAATGATAGTGATAGCAATATTGATGATGAACTTGATGAGCTTGAAGCTCTTATGGCCAGGAGATTACCTAAAGGAAAAGGTAGATATAGATGCAAATTACCTTTAGCATGTTTTAACTGCAAAGAAGTTGGTCATAATGCTACTATATGTCCAAACAAGAAGGAATATGATAGAAACAAGGATCGATCTGGTGAAGGAAGCTAAGGGAGAAGAGGCAACAGAAGTTACCGACACTACAATAGAGACAATCAAGACAATAATGACAAAGGCAAAAAGGTATGTTACATTGCAAAAGAAAATGAATCTGATTCTAATTCAGATGATGATGTAGAGGTAGTATTTGTTGTTATGAAGGATGATTTTAAGGAAGAAGAAAAGTATGTAGAAACAACATTGATTTATAAGGTTAATAAAAATGATACATGGATCATAGATAGTGGTTGTACACATCACATGACTAGTGATGAAGAAAAATTTAATCATCTTGAGCAATATAATGGAGGATCTGTAAAAATGGGTAATGATACACCTTGTATGGTTAGAGGAAAGGGATCCTTGCTGATAAATGATAGAATCCAATGTGATAATTCTTATTGGGTAGAAGGACTAAACCATAATTTGCTAAGTGTGGCATAGTTGAACAATTTAGGTAACCGAGTAGCTTTTGAGAGCAAGAAAGTAAAAATATTTGATGATGGAGGAAGACTTGTTGGAACAGGAGCACAATCGAAAGGTAAATTGTTTTATCTTAACAATGATGAGTCTTCTTGTTTAATGATGAGAAATGAAGATGCTTGGTTATGGCATAAAAGGTTATGTCATGTGAACTTTGATAACATGATTAAAATCAATAAAAAGAAAAAGGTTAGAGGTCTGCCTAACTTATCTAAGCCTAATCATTTTATGTGTCATGAGTGTTAGAAAGGTAAAATGAAAAAATCTAGTTTCAAAAGAAAAGATTATTCAAAAAAGAAAATACTTGAGTTAGTTCACACCGACCTATGTGGTCCTATGAGAACTCAGAGTTATTATGGTGATAGATATTTCATTCTTTTTGTTGATGATTATACTAGATTGGTGACTGTCATGTTCTTGAAAGAAAAATCAGAGGCATTTAAGATGTTCAAGTGGTATAAAGAAAAATTAGAAAAAGAGACTGGTAAAGAATTGAAATGCTTAAGATCTGACTGAGGTGATGAATTTATTTATGATGAATTCACTAACTTTTGTAATGAGCATGGTATTAAAAGATGGGTCTCTACACCGAGGACACCTCAGAAGAATGGCATTGATGAAAGGATGAATAGGTCAATAGTTGTCTATGCAAGAACACTGATGATAGAGAAAAATGTTGCATAGACATACTGGAGAGAGGCAGTTAGCACAGTTGTTTATGTTTTAAACAGAGTACAGTTGAAGAAGGACACTAACAAAACACCCTATGAGTTATGGTTTGGACACAAACCCACTGTAATTTATTTCAAAAATTTTGGAAGTAAATGCTTTATTCTGAAAGATGAAAGAAATGGAACGTTTGACTCAAATGGTGATGAAGGGATATTTCTTGGATATTCCACTAAAATCAAAGCATATAAGTGTCTAAATAAAGTTACTAATAAAATGATAGAAAGTGCTAATGTCAGGGTTGATGAGTTTGATGACAAGAGTGTAGAAGAAAGCACAAAGGAACCAGAAGACTATGGTAGATTCACATACATTGAGCATGTAGAGTATCTATAGAAGCCAAAGATAGTAACAACCGGTCAGTAGGAAAACAACATTGAGGAACTGGAAAGAGAAATCGACGAACAGGAAGGACCTACCGAGAAGGCAAATGAACCTGAAAAGGATGAACAAGAAAGAAGAGATCACATACTAGCAAGATTTTTCAGAAGACATCATCCTAAGAACCAAATTATTGGCAACAAGAAAGCTGGCATACAAACGAGAAGTCAAGACAAGGTACATGCTTAGGTTGTGAATATGAACCAAAAAATGTTAAAGTTGCATTGGAGAATGAAGAATGGATAAATGCAATGAATGAAGAGATTGACTAGATAGAGAGAAAAAATACATGGACCTTAGTACCTAGACCTAAGGATAAGAATGTTATCGGTACTAAGTGGATCTTCATAAACAAGCTAAATGAAAATGGAGAGGTTACAAGGAATAAAGCCAGACTAGTTTGCAAGGGGTATGCACATGAGGAAGGAATTGAATATGGTGAGACCTTTGCACCTGTTGCTAGACTAGAAAGAGTTTGAATGTTAGTAGCTTATGTAGAACATAAGAAATTTAAAGTTTATCAAATGGACGTTAAGTCTACATTTCTGAATGGGATACTTGAAGAAGAAGTCTACATAGAATGTAACCAGAAGGGTTCATTTATCTAGATAGGAAAGACATGGTATGTAGATTACATAAAGATTTTTATGGTGTGAAGAAAGCACCAAGAGCCTGGTATGAAAGGCTACATACTTATTTGTTAAGTATTAGATTTGTTAGAACTAGTGAGAACAACAATTTCTATATGAAAGGAGATACTGATGATACTATTCTAATTGCTGAGATATTTGTGGATGATATTATCTTTGGAGGTCAAGATCTCATATGTAAATCCTTTTCTAATGAGATAAGAAAAGAGTTCAAAATTTCTATGTTTGGAGAGATTAATTTCTTTTTAGGACTGCAGGTTATTTAGCAGAGTGATGGGATATTCATCACACAATCCAAGTATATAAAAGAAATACTGAGAACATTTGGCATGGAATATGCTAAACTAGTTGGAACACCAATGGTCACAGGCTGAAAATTGACTAAAGAGGATGAAACTACAGAGGTGAACTAGACACTGTACTGATCAATGATTGGTAAGTTAATGTATGTAGTACATAGTAGACCAGATATAGCACATGTTGTGGGAATTGTTGCAAGATTTTTTGCAAATCCTAGGGATTCACACATGATTTCTACAAAGAGAATCTTAAGATACCTGAAGAAGATAGAGGATTATGGATTATGGCATCCTAAGGAAGGAAAGTTTGAACTTAAAGTATACACCGACGCTGATTGGGCCAGAAATGTGGATGATAGAAAAAGCACAACCAAAGGAGCATTTTTCTTCAGTGAAAGACTTGTTACCTAGACAAGTAAGAAGCAGTCTTCTATTTCCCAGTCTACAGTCGAAGTAGAGTATGTTGTTACTGCTACAAACTGTTCAAATATTGCATATATCAAGAAAGTGTTAGAAGGAATGAATGAGATAATCACTAAGTCGGTGATTATATATTATGATAACACTGGTGCCATAAACATTTCAAAGAATCCAGTGATGCACTCTAAAATAAAGCACATATCTATCAAGTATCACTACTTAAGAGAAAAAGTGCAGGAGAAGCAAGTGAATCTTGAATTTGTTACATCTAAAGAGAAACTTGCTGACATATTTACAAAGCCTCTACCAAAAGATACATTTGAATACTTGAGGACTAGACTTGGGGTTTGTCCCCTGTCTACCATTCACTAATGTGATTTGGAGGTTGCATCAGCCTAATCTTATCAGAAGATCATTCATGTTGATGCAGCATAGTTCACACTTTGGATTTCTATCTAAGGTTGTGAAATATTTGAGAAACAAGTGACATTATCAGTATACAGAGATACAGTTAATGCACCAAAAAATAGAGAGTTACATGGATACTACAGAGTTGTATGTTTATTTATTTCTTTGGCATTGTTGTCAAAGGGAGAGATAAACAATACGATAACCGAGGAGAATACTGGAACATCTATCTTAGGGAGAGACAATCTGAAAAGATAAAGGGAGATAAATAGAAGGAACCTGAGAGTTGCTAAAGATTATATCTGTAGAAGATAGTCTGCACATTGTAATGTTGTTATGTAATGTAGTGATTAAACATATTAAGCTAACGGAGAGCTTACCAAGCTACAACATTTTTTTATAGATTTGTAGAATACATGTTTGGTATGTGTATGGTATACTTCATATTGCTTGAGTTGTCATCAATGCCAAAGGGAGAGATTGATGAACTACAACTGATTGAGAACCTGATTGAAGAACTTCAAGTGATTAGAGATCACCGAGCACTGAACTATTATGTAAGATAATTGAATCAGTTTTATGTTGTCATTGATGTCAACTAGTTTTGACAGTACTTATCATGGAGTTGCAAACATCTAACACATCTATAGAAGAGAAGAGAAAGATAAAGAATCAAGATATCTACATTGAGGAAGATGGATATGACAGATGAGGATAAGGAATACCTTTGGTAACTTATTGATGAGTCTATGACTTCATATTGTTTACTTGATTATGTTGCGTTAATTTGTTATGAAGTTGGGAGAAAATTGTTACAAAGAAGTGTTGTCGGTTAATGAAGCATTCTAGTATACACCGAGCAGTGTTGTGTATACCAAGCATAGTATAAACTAAGCTTGTGTTCATTGACACATTTCTTTGTTAACCGAGAATGACCAAAAGAACTAAATGATTAGTTTAGCCAATAGAAGTTGATGAGCTGGAAAGTACCTCGTGATCGGAGTGAAAGATAAAGTTTGTTATGAGATCAACAACTAGCAAAATTCAAGGAAGATCTAAAGGACAAATTTGAAACATGTTACTGACACGTCAGCTGAGGAAGGTATAAGCAGCAAAATCAGCGATGGAGATTAAGTGGCAAAATCCAATGTATGAAAAGAAAATGATTTACTTGTCTATTTAAGAGACTAGGGTTTCATTATGAAACTTATGCCAGAGGAAAGAATACTGCAAAGATATCACATGAACAAGCTTCAAGCATTCCTGATCAAACTGGTTCAGGAGAACTGAACTACAAAGATTACCAAGTGTTAGAGAGTTTTTACTGAGGGATAGTAAGTTACTGAATATTAATAAATTGAATAGAAATATTGATCAGAGGATTTTTATGAGCTTAAGAATAGATCTAAACATCTACAATAGAAGTTGTATTGTAATCAAATCAATTGTTGTTACATTTTAGCCATTGTAATCAGATAAATCTCTTAATTGAGTAGACTTGAAAGTCTTGTAATGTCATTCATAGAATGCACATTTGTTATCTTGTCAACCTCATAGTGAATGTTGGTTGGATGATAACAGTTAGTGTTAAATCATCTAACAAGGTCACACCTTACAGTATGTTTTGTAACCTTTAACAGGGTTGGGTCTTCATCGATCTCACTTCAGAAGAGTGAACAATTTTTGGATTGCCGGTCCCAGGTGGTTTTTCCCTTTACAGGGTTTTCATGTTAAATCTCTTGTGTTATGTGTTGATTGTGATGATTGTTGGATATCATACTTTACATGTTGCATATTAGATTTGATCGGTAGTTACTATAAGTTATTAACTGGTAATCGATAAAAGCACAGATAGTTTACTATTATATAATACCAAGCTACATAAATTTGTTTAAATTATTTTTGGATATACATTTTTTATTTGGGACGGTGGATAACTGATTCACCCCCCCTCCCTCTCATTTATTCTAACAATAAAATTGGGGTGGGGATAACACCCAGAAATCTTCAATACTGTAGTATTAAAGTTTCCCTATTAGGGCTACAAAGTTTGATCATACATTGATGATCTACCCTGTGAGGGGTCTTCCCTATTAAGAGCTTACATACTTATACAATCTACCTTGGTTAAAGGATTTAAAACTTACAACAAAGTAAGCACTCGGTTAAAAGATTTACATAGGCTTGTGAGGACCACTCTGTTAAGAGATTTACCCTAATTCACCTACTAAAATATCTCAATACTTGATCCTTTGGTTTGCACTATGATTGTTGATAACAGATCTTCTCCTTCTAATACTTGTTTGATCTCCTCAATCATATATATCTATGTTCTTCTCTTCACTACTTTTCTCGGTCACTCTAACTAATCTCTTCCTATATCAAAATACTTCTTTGTTTTGTATATGAGATCCCCTTCATTCCATTCATACACATGCATACTACGTTTTAGGGTTTTAGATCTCATCTTATATAAACAACAAATTAGCCTCCTAGATCAAGATCAACGATCTAGATTTTCTACTTATGTCACTTAAGCATTCCCTTAATCTGATAGGCTATATAGCTTACATAGGGATTAATGATTACAATTATAAGGCATAATCACCTCTATGATTCCCTCAACAAATATTAAATATTGTATAGATATCGAACCAAATAGTTTACCTAAGTGTTTGTGCCATTACAAACACATATGTCAAATCTGGCTTGCTCGGCATATGAAGTCTCTAACACTCAGCTTTAACTATTCTTCATATACTAGTGCTCAGCACTGACACTTCCATACAACTTGACATAAACTTCTCAGCTATTACTGAAGTACTTGGTGACCTCTGACTTGCTCGACAGTAACTACTACTCAGTAAATGTACAAGTTTATCCATGACTCAGCCTTTACAAGATGGCTCGGTCGCAGTGATGACCGACCAACATTGCCTAGAAAATGACTAAGTGCTAGACACTAATCGACAACAAAACTTAGGGATCAACAGTCCTGTCACAATGAGACAAAATAATATCATTTCAATTTTACTGACCATATCCTTAATTAATGAAAAAAATAACATCTTATATGTGTCTGATGAATCACTAGAATTTCAATAATATCAAGTAGGATATATACCTCTTATAAGTTATGCAGGAGGCAAATTACTCTGGCTTGAATTTCTAATAATATAGTGAGCCTATAATAGTAAAATCCAAGATTATTATTGGAAGAGATTACATGAGAATGCTACAAAAACATGACCAGATAAACTTAAATCATATCCCATAACTTGCCACCAATTTCCTATTGAAGCTTTGGACGTGTTTGTATCATAATCCATATTATCTTTGTTTAGTTGCTACATTTTAAAATGTAAAACAATTAATTTAAATTCAATGTGTCCTGACTTGTAAATTATTAAGCTATAACCAAGGTAAGATATTGAGTACTTACCTTATCTACTCCTTCTATTTTTGTAGTTGAAGGATCATGGTACAGATCACCCCCTCCATAATATAAAGAAGAACCAAGGAAAGCATCACTCAAGTTTTGACTCTTGTTGATTTGACACTTTTGTGAATTTCTACCTGTGTACATAGAAAAGAATTTCAAATTTGGAAAAACACCAAACATTAAAATTTCCTGACACAATATTCAAATAACCTACTAACACATCATCAAATTGGTGAACTTCACATCCAAGAACTGAAATCTTAAGGAGGCATTAGGCTATTGGTCCACTATCCCTCTGCACCAAGGTTCCATCATAAGGAGGCATTAGGTTGTTGGTCCATTGAGCCCTACTGATAATAAGTGATCAAGTATTGGAGTGACTGATTTCATTATTGAGAAAAGTGTGTTATCTTATTGAGCTTCTCTTTGTTTTGAGAATCATTTAATATTCTCTACCTCATAGGGAAAAACATGTGAAGGTGGAAGCTCATCTCCCCCCCCCGTTGATATTATCTAACATGGTCTTTCTTCACAAGCAAAGAAATCATGCTATGGAAACTTCAGTTTATAACCTTCACAAACTATGCAAAATGATATCCACCAAAGTAAAATCAACATTACTCCTCTCATAAATAAGATTAATGAGATTAAGGACATCATTTAAAAAGCATATTACAAAGGAATAAGACCTAGGATGAGAAAGACACCATAAACAAAAGTATAGCTTTACAAAGAAAAATCTCTTAAGCTCATCAATTAATCATGGGATTTGAGACCCCTATGAGGTCACCATCAAGTACCTAAGATGATGATCCCATAGAGGGACCTAAGACACTATAAGTGAAATGGTCCCATGAATCATAAGTACTTCAGGGAAGACATGGAAGATGTATATACACTACACTAAAAGTTACAATGCATTCTCTTTAATTCCAAAGAAAAGAACACATTAGGCCTAAATAATTATAAGAAGAGAATGGATCAAAAAAATACCATTATCTCAAGACAAAGAGGCTACCAACAAGGCCCCAACAACCCTCTCACTTTACCTAGAAAAATAAAAATAAGAAACATATTTTAAAGAGGAAGGGGATGAGACATAAGATTTAGATTCTAAAATGTTGAGGTTCATTCATTTCCTATAAATAATTCTAATCCCCTATAGAAAAGGAAATAGAGAGAAGGGGATGAGACATAAAATTTAGATTCTAAAATTTTGAGGTTCATACTTCACCAACATACACACCCCTTACATAATTTAGAATCCTTGGGAACTCATAATTGAGTGGTATAACCCAAATGATGCAAAGCACCTTTTCCAAAATTGAGGGTGTTGAAGGACATTATTTGCATCATTTGGGTATACCACTCAATTTTTTAGATCATGACTATATTGGCCTCTCATTCTTTCTATGGTAGCCTAAACCTGATTCACAATTTGATAGGTTTGATATATGTTATTGGTTCAGTGATATCATATACATCTAAGATTATTATCTAAAAAAATGAATAAAAATTTAACTTCTTCCAAGTGATAGATGACTAAGATTGTAGCTACTGAACATGCTCATTGTGTAATTACCTAAAATTAGTTTCATCATTTATTTTCTATGATGATATCTTAAAAATTAATATATGTATAAGAAACTTTTATGCACAAGAACAATTATATAAAGTGCATTAAAAAAATACAATTCCAATTTGAAAGTAAAACTAAAATTTTCCTAACTATCTTACATCATTAATTCCCTTCAATACTATAGATACTTTTTGATGGGTCTCATAAGTATGACCCATGGTAAAAACTTTTATTAAGTGACAAAAATGTCCTAGTTGTCCTATTAAGGACTTGAATGGTCTAAGATGGTCAAAAGGTGGTCAAACTATATATGGATGAGCATATGCATTAGAAGGATTTATCAGATAATGGAAAAAAAATTTAGGTACAAATGGTAGGATAGCATCTTTCCATCTTGAAGCCTCTTTATCCAAATAGGATCAATGGCCTTTCTCTCTTTATTCAAATGGGATCAATGGCCTTTCTCTCTTTATTAGAACTAGGGGTGCAGGGGTCGCTTTGCACATCGATTTGATATAACACTCAATTATGTGGTATACCCATATGATGCAAAGCACCTCTACACCCCTGATTCAATTGAAGAGAAAGGAAATTGATCTCATTTAGATAAAGAGGCTTCAAAATAGAAAAATGATATCTTACCATTTATGCCTAAAAAGAATTTCCAAGGTATCGTATAAGCTCTATCCTATGATCTATTGGTGCAGAGAACCTAATTACCTGAGTGTACCAAGAGTTCAAAGATCATAAATTAATCAGTTTCATTGTATTTGATGTAACAAGGTCATTTATATGATGTTTTGAGTCATTTTAATCTAAGATGTAAGGCTATAAAAATACATTTGTACAAAAAATTTCCTAGTTGTAGAGGGATAGTGGATCTAGGTGAAGGAGAAGACCATTAATAGGTCCTAAGATAAGGAGTGTGGGTTTGGGTCCATATGTGATCCTTTTGTTGAGAGTTATTAGGTGTTGTTACAAAACAAACAAGGAACAATCAAGGTCCTTATAGAGTTGGATTGGGTCCACCATACCCCCTCTACATCAAATTGGTATCAGGGAAGAAAAAGGTTTGGGATATGTTGATTGGGAGTCCTAGATAGTTGTCATGGGGTTAAAAAATTTAGAGAAGGAAATTATTGAGGGATTCAAAGCATTAAGATAGTTGGTATATGGGAAAAAGAAGAGATATGAGGAAGAAGAGAGAAGAAAGAAAAGGGAGAAAGAGAGGAAAGGGGAGATTAAGAACTTGAGAAGAGACATTGAAGCATATGGAGCATGGCTAAATAGGAATCCAAAACTTTGGGAAGCAAAGAAGAAGGAAATGTTAAAGAAAGAAGAAGAGAGAGATGAAAGATTGCAAAGGATTAGAACTAGTTGGTGGTTGGGTGTTAGCAAGAAGGTGAGATGACCTATTAAAAGGCTTGTGACAAGGAGGAAAGTAGTAAGAAATTTTGTTGAAGTAGTAAGAGAGAAAGAGGCACAAGATGAAGCCTTGAAGGTAGATAGTGAGTTGAGATGCCAAAGGGAATGGCATGAGGAATATGATGAGCAAATGAAACAGTCTGATGTGGTCTAATATGCAGAGACTAAAATGGATTTTATGGGCCATGAGAAGGCTCCTAAGTTGTGGTATGAAATGTTTGGTAAGATGAAACAATACCTTGGTGTGATGGGAGAATTTGGGTTGTACGTTTGGGCAGCAATCCTTATGATAATAAACATGATGGGATGGCTACTAAGAAGCAGCAAGATACAAGGTGGAGATACATTACCAAGGAAGGGAAAACCTAAGGTTAAGATGAGGAATACAAAGAAGAAAGAGCAAGCATGGAGTAGTAGGGTCAAGCATGAAGACATCTTCAATCCTTAGGTGAAAATGAGGCATAAATGTTTCTCCAACATGTTTTTGTTGCAGATGTTTCCAAGAGGACTTAAGAAATTTTTAAACTTGGGGAGTATGATGCAGGAGCACCTAGGGCTTGGAAGGCTACCAGGGGGTCACTTGGATGACCTTGAGAAAATGAAGACAATAACAATCTAAAAGGTCTCAAATCATTGTAACTTGGGCCATTAGTGCCTATCAAATGTAAAAGGAGACATGAATGGTCTATGTATACAAAGTTGGCATGGTGAGGAAAATAACCTTATAAGGGTTACTATGTAATGGAATGTGGGGTTTATAGTTTTGATAGGTTTGAGAGGGAATAAAATATGTAATATGACTGATATGGTCATAAAATAATGTAATAAGGGCATTGTGATGGAAGGGTGCCTAAGTTGGTCATAAGGCCTTAAGGGCTAATAGGTAAGTTAATAAGTTGATAGGGTAAAGTATAAGTGTTTAAGGGTGATAAAGTATAAAAGATATGTAATGAGGATGATTTGGTGTGTAGTTGTCAACTTGGCAACAATCCTCATACTCTCTAATTGCTAAATAAGTCGACAAAAACCTATCAGCATATATATTAAGACATATAACTATGACAAACGTATATAAGTAGTTATGAGTCAATTTAGATAGGTGGTTGGGTGATGTTGATCAGTCCTTTGGACTATAATAAGTTTATTTGAGGGTGCATATCCCAAGACATGGGCAATAACTGATGTAAGAGGAGTTTGAAACTAAAAAAAAGCATGGGTCTTTTTCTACAATTTTTGTTTTATAGTTGCTAATAGATTTATATTGTGTGTTTTATCTTTGATCATTATTTCCTTCCAAGAATCATGGTGTTAACATTTTGAATCATTGAATCCTTTATGTTGTTAACTTGGAAGTAGTTGATTTGATAGAGAAGCAAAGTAGTTATCTGCATTTAAAGATTTACTGGTAAACCCTTGATTAGGTTATCCCGAAAGTATTCAAAATGTGATATATTACATAGTCCATGTTCAATAAGCCTCTCATTTGGGTAGTGCTGAAGAGGATGGTGTATGATAACTGTCCCAACAACTTGCAGGGCACCATGCACATGTTTGCATGTGCATTTGATCAATATAAGGAGATTGTTCTCTTTCATAAGAAGGGTTTTGATAGAGTGAACTTGCAATAGGGATTTATCCATGAGTTGGTAGTTGAAGGATGGTCTTGAAGGATATGAGGGGAGTGTGAGGAGAATTTTTTTGAAGTTTTAAAAGTCTCTAAGAGGATAGAGAACCCAAAGGAGGGAATTGAGTCAAGGAAGTTACAGAGTGGAGCAAACTGTCACAGTTGGAAAGTGAGGTATAATACTTGTTTTATTTCATTTGAATGTTGATGTATAGTAAATAAAGGATGGGAATGGGTGTGGGAAAAGCCTTAGGAGATTGTTAGAGTGTCTTCCATATGAGGTTGAAGGGGGAACCAAATATAAAATGAACATAGGTGAGAGGTTTGGTTTGATGTGGATAGGATAAAGTGAAAGTTGTCAATATGGATTATGGGCAATAAGAATGCTGACATGATCGAATTATGATCATAATTGGAGAAGGTGATAACTTATAGAGAGACATTGGATCTATGTGAAGGAGAAGACCATTAATAGGTCCTCAGATAAGGAGTGTGGATTTGGGTCCATATGTGATCCTTTTGTTGAGATTTGTTAGGTGTTGTTACAAAATAAACAAGGAATAATCAAGTTCCCTACAAAGTTGGATTGGGTCCACTATACCCCTTTGCATCACACCTCTTCCTCACCAATCCACTTACATTTAGGTTCAATACGCAATAGTTTTTTGATCTTGAAGTGAAGAACAACTATGAATTGCTACTACATTTTTTTCTCATTTAGAAGTAAGTTCATTCTTCTTGATTAAGTGTTTGAAATTATAGGTAAACTAGTTCCTTGCTACAACAAAGGAGCTATAATTCTATGAGGAGATAGAACAAGTTGATTCAACTTCAATGTGTCCTTCCCATGAAATTTTCCTACAAATGTCTCCTAGGATAGGGGAGTCTACATTTGAATATCTTTATACCTGTTGCTCTTTATCCTTAGTTTCCCTTTGGAATTGATCCCAAAAAAATTATTCTAGTTGGATCAATGATAGAATTTAAGGTTTTTTTGTAAACCCAATCGGTTATTTTTTATTATGTAAATTAATAATTCAAACCACACTCAAAGGTAGATCATTTTCCATTGATATGGGAGCTCTTGGACTAGAAAGAATAGTATCACCAATCATAATCCCTCTCAGATGCAAAATATATGTATTTTTACCATTTCTATAGTGCACAAGATAGATATATGCACTTCTATTAGGGTCACTCTCTGACGATACAAACGCTTGTGACCTCCTCCTTTATGACATAAGTAGGGCAAAAATAGACTATCTATTCAATGGAGGTGATGGACTTCATTTATCCAATAAAGGAAATGGAGTCTAAATAATAGAAAAGAGGGACATAATCCACAACTATCTCTTTCTCTATATAGATATGGTAGAGGGTCAAGCCCTCAAAATAATCTAGTGGTTGCGGTTCATCGAGAGGTGAGGGCGGATTTGAAGTTGATTCTTCATAAATGACTAATCTATTTTTTGATCAATCACTTTTTTTAGATTAGAATAAAACTAATTTTTCTACTCTATAAGAAATGGAAGACTAACCTTTTCCAAAATGAAGTTCATATGTAGATCTTAGTGCCAAATTGTCTTCTTCACTGCTCTTAGTGAACAATTCCCTTCTTTGCTACTCCAAAATTGTCCGCGAATATGAAATATAGAATGAAGCTTTTTATTTTTTTAATACTGCCCACGTCAGTCAGAATTCTGACGCCATATGGATGGAAGTCCACATTCCAATGATAGCGGGGACTTTTTTTAAAAAAAATTGCAAATTCACACCAAAATGCCTTCTTCGTCGAAAACTGTCCTCGAAAATTCAAACCAAATGTATTAGTGAAGGTTTACCATATTTGAACTGGAAACATTCTAAAACTTATTAGATGAATTTTAAAAATAATGTTTTATCAAACTTTAACTAGAAAATAAGGGTTTATTAAGTCCAACTGAAAAATATGTGAGATTTATTAAATGAAATTTGAAATTAAGGGTTTATCAAGTCCAACTGAGAAACATGCTGAAATTTATTAAACAAGAGCTCTCAAATTTGAATGGAAATAATCTATAATTCATTTGCTAGAAGAAAAAAAAAGTTGAGAAAGTGTTCATCTAGTACTATTTTTGGTTAAAGGAAGAGAAAACAATGTTTCTTAAAACTTGTCCTCTGTTTTTGAAACCCTATGCTACACTTTTTCCAGTTGCTACCCCTGAATCACTATATGAAGATTTTCTAAGACTCCAAACTCTTAAAAATCTAGTTTTCATGCCCAGCTTCATCCCTCTTTAAACCCTTTTATTACATTTTCAGTTGGCTAAACATAGACATTCATAGAGCTTCTAGAAGATGTTTTTAGATGGACTAAAATCTTATTTTCCTTTCTCTAAGCTTCCCATGCAAGTTGATGTGTCATTTTTTTCCCCTTCTCCAGCCACGTTGATGATTTATGTCTAAAGAATATGGTGGGTTTTAAATATGTTGTATATGATCACTTGTTTATAAAGAATATGGTGGATTTTAAGTATGTTCTATATGATCACTGGGTATGTGCAAGATCATGAGGGGCCAAAGTATGCCCTTAAGTGGCAATGAAAAATCAGCAAATCAGGGTTAGTCAACTTGACGTGAAAATTTCAACTAGCTATCAACCTAATATAAAAAAGTTGTAAGAATAGAATCTGTAGAAAATTGAATGTAGTTTCTAAACTACTAGGCCTTTTTTGAAAAAAAGTTAGTATGATTGGTGAAAAGTATAGATTTCAATGCAGCATTACAAAATTTTTTGGAAAAAAATAAGAAGTAGGTGTATGTCTAACCACCTTAATTATAATCAAATGATAATATTTTATTATAAGATTTTATATATAAGTAGTAGACTCATGCCCGGATGTGACGTATATTTTTTTGTAATTTTATTCCAAAAAAATAATTAATTATGAATTTTATACTACAACATTTTCAGAATAAAAAAACTCTCGTGTCTGACCACCTTAACTCATTCAAAACTTTACAAAATTCAAAAAAAAAAAATTCCTTATAGTAGGTGAAGCATAGAATGTGACGCATTTTTTGAATTTCAAAAATGTTATACCGTCTGAAAGTTATAGTCATTTTTCAATCAGTATATAAATCAGCACTTTAGAGGTAACTCAATTAGAAAATAACTAATAATTACTTACCAAATTCAAAATTTGACAACAATTATATCGATAGAAAGATGATAATCTCCTTAAGGTACCCTTTTTGTTTCATCAAATTCGGGTGAAAAAAAAGTCGTCAGCTACATGGTCGAAGTCTGGAACTCAGAGAAATAGGGCAAAAACACATTTTTGAGACATTTCAATAGTTGACCATGTAGGTTTGTTGCACAAAGCAATACCGAGCCTAATCGGGTACCCGATATTTTTGAGTACTCGAAAAGGCTGGCAGAATTTTGATTTTTCACTTTTCCCTCCCCTTTCTCCCTCCCATTTCTCCATCCTTCATATGACTATATATATTAGATTATATCACAATTAAAAACTATATATTATATCAAAAACTATATATTAGATTATATATTATATATATTAAATATTATATAATATCAATTATATATTAAATATTATATAATATACATTTTACAATAAATATTATTTAATATATATTAATATTAAATGTTAAATTATATATCATATATTATATATTATTTTATATGTATAATATATATTAATATGTATTTTACAACTATGTATGAAAGGTTGGAAGATTGTAGAAAAATCATGGATGGCCATTGAAAGAAGCAAAGGAAATCAATCAGCCATTTAAAAAATTCATGGGTGGCCATTGAGGAAGAGAGAGAGTGAGAAGGTGGTAGGGGCTAAGAGAGGAAGAGAGAGAGTGAGAAGGTGAGAAGAGAGAGAGAGAGAGAGAGAGAGAGGATGGGGAGAGGGTAGGAGAGAGAGAGAGAAGGGGAAGGGGAGAGATTAGGAGAGATAGAGAGAAGGGGAAGGGTAAGGGGAAGGGGAGAGAGTAGGAGAGAGAGAGAGAGAGAGAGAGAGAGAGAGAGAGAGAGAGAGAGAGAGAGAGAGAGAGAGAGAGAGAGAGAAGGGATAGGGGAGAGAGTAGGAGAGAGAGAAGGGGAAGGGGAGAGAGTAGGAGAGCTTGAGAGAAGGGGAAGGATAACCAATTCATTATAGTATTAATCAATAAGGAGCAAGGCAAACTTAAATAATATCACAGCAGGCATTAGAAATCCAAATTCTAATTAGGAGTTTTAAGCAAAGTGAGTAAGGTCCTAGATAGGGACATTACATATCCACACATTGTTCAGTAGATACCTCCAAGAACCCACATACATGGGAGTAGGTTTGAAGTAAGACTAAGATTGTTTATCAGTTCAAAAATATTACTGTGTTGTACTTTTGATTAACATCCAATCATTGGATGTGAAATTCACAAATATGATTATATTACCACTGGTTCTATTTAAAATTCTAGAAAAAATGGATATTAGACATATGTTGATAAATTTCAGTCAACACCATTTTAAAATAACACATCAGTTTATTTTTACACATTGAGAATATCATCAATCGGAATTGAACTGAAATTGACATAGGTTATAGGAAATAAATGCCCCAACTATTTGTTGTCTTCTACATTTTGAGTTTCTTATTACAATCAGGAGAAGAATATTACTCTCCAAATGGTTTTGGACAGTAACATTTGTACTTCCTCTTCACAAATATTTCTTCCCTCATCTTGTTGCCTATTGATACCGACAAAGTGAATCTAGGAATTTCTACCATGTAATGGGAGAAAAATGGTTTCCTAATTGATATGTGTCTAAATAATACATGCAAGAACCTTTCCTTTGATATTGCTCACTAACACTTTAAAACAAAAAATGTTTACAAAAATTGGCATGTAGTTGCATGAGGACATTATATATTACAGAAATCCCACACAGAAGTAGCTAGAAAGCCACTCAAAAAGTAGTAACTGATAGCAAGTGGGATAATGCAAATGCTTTAATAAACCACTATCTTCTTTACTCAAGCAACATATGGTTCATCTGCTCAACTGGGGCATGTTTGGGAACAGACAGTCTCCATTTAAACTCAAGTCTCTGGAAGCAGTTATATTTGTCAGTGGAGGAGATACAACCATTGGATCTGCAATAACTTTATGCTCACTGGAATTTCCATTTCTCTTCAATTGGGATACTCTTAAAAAAATTGCATCTACCCTTTTACCAATTTGGGAAATCAATGGGTCTATTTGTGGACCTCGAAGGAGTTGGTCACCTAAACGAGAACCTTGAGATGAATCAGGAACTTCTCTACAAAAGAGATCAGTACCTTGAGAAGCTCTGCACTTGTTAGTTGAATTAAAACCTTGGACCATAGATGGCTTCCCTTTGTTGTAAAATGAGGAGTGAGACTACCTTGCCAAAGGTGGCAATGAACTTACATTTGAGGGATAATGCCCAACATGAGTAACCTGGTTTCCCAAGTCTTGTAAATGCAAGGCCATTGATGAATAGGCATTTCTAATAGCAATATTTGTGGTGTTAGAATGAAGTGCATGACCAAATTCTTTGCCTGCTAATGAACCAATTTGAGGCTTCACTTCACATTTCTCTATGGATAATTCCACAGCACTTATTACTTCTCTATCTGAATTTTTTGTGTCAATGTACATGTGCACTAAAGAGCTTATGTCACTACTTGAGCTGCTACCAGATAGTGAGTACTCATCATCATCATCTGACATAGGCTCATACACATATCTTACTTCTTTCCTTTGCCGCTTTCCCCTTCCTAGCTCTTCCTCCTTATCTATAACTTATATCATGGGTCCAAGAAGCTCTTCCCACTCTTTCCCATTAATATGCAAATATTTGTGTTTGTAATAGTATTTTCTATATTTATTATGATATTGATCTGATTTGATGCACCTTCGCTATTTGATCCATACGTCCCTTTCATTTTACTTGCTTTGCTCATTTTGCACATCATAGGCCAGGATTTGATAGTGGGTATGACCTTGGTACTGCCGGCATTACTGATAAATTTTACCTTTTAGCTATTAATTTTTTGTCATTTTTCCTGTATGATGCTTTTGTATATGAATTGTGGATATTCTATGGGAAACTTTTCATTTTTTCCTATAGGATGCCTTTGTATACAAATTTTGGAGAATCTCTATTAAAGAGTAGGTAAGGATGGCTAAGCTGAGTGCAACGGAGAGGGAGAGGACTAAATTGAGAGAGCAGAGGCGGAGAGAGATAACGATGAAAATATTTCAGGGCTTGCAAAAATATGGAAATTATAATCTTCCTCCCAGAGCAGACATCAATGAAGTTCTTTGTGCCTTAACAGAGGAAGTCAGCTGGATTGTTGAAGCTGATGGTACTACATACAGAAATGAGGTATGTATTTTTGGCCTAAATTTTATTTTTCATTTCTTTTAGGTCTTTAAAGGTGGCCGGTTAAATCTTTGTATTAAATGTCAGGGAATGCATGAAAATAATATGATTCCAAGCATGAGCATGAGTCCCTACAGGGGCATAGTTATGCCTTTTACAAGCATCGTAAACCCTAGCTACGTAGAAATGGAGGCTTTAAAGAATAGTTCACACTTGGAATCCTCAAGTGTGTCCCAAGGGGTCCTATGACCCCTTTGGACACACTTGAGCATTCAAATGTATCAAAAGGGGTCATGGGGACTTCCTAGGGGTCCTAGTATGCCTTATCACATGTTAGGACCCCTAGGAAGTCCCCATGAAACCTTTTGACACATTTGAACCCTCAAGTGTGTCCTAAGGGGTCCTACGACCCCTTCAGACACACTTCAGTGTTCAAATGTGTCAAAAGGTTTCATGGGGACTTCCTAGGGGTCATAGTACGCCTTATCATGCAATCCCTTTGGACACATTAGAATGCTCAAGTGTGTCCTAACGGGTCCTACGATGCCTTCAGACACACTTGAGCATTCAAATGTGTCAAAAGGAATCATGAGGACTTCTTAGGGGTCCTAGTATGCCTTATCATGTGTTAGGACCCCTAGGAAGTCCTCATGACTCCTTTGGACACATTGGAATGCTCAAGTGTGTCCTAAGGGGTCCCATGATGCCTTCAGACACACTTGAGCATTGAAATGTGTCAAAAGGTGTCATGAGGACTTCCTAAGGGTCCTAGTACACCTTATCACATGTTAGGACCCCTAGGAAGTCCTCATGACCCCTTTCGACACATTGGAACCCTCAAGTATGTCCTAAGGGGTCCTATGACCCCTTCAGACACACTTGAGTGTTCAAATGTGTCAAAAGGGGTCATGGGGACTTCCTAGGGGTCCTAGTATGCCTTATCACGCATTAGGACCCCTAGGAAGTCCCCATGACCCCTTTCGACACATTGGAACCCTCAAGTGTGTCCTAAGGGGTCCTACAACCCATTTGGACACACTTGAGCATTCAAATGTGTCAAAAGGGGTTGTGGAGACTTCCTAGGGGTCCTAGTACACCTTATCACGTGTTAGGACCCCTAGGAAGTCTCTGTGACCCCTTTCGACACATTGTAACCCTCAAGTGTGTCCTAAGGGGTCCTACAACCCCTTCGAACACACTTGAGCATTCAAATGTGTTGAAAGGGGTCATGGGGACTTCCTAGGGGTCCTAGTATGCCTTATCATGCATTAGGACCCCTAGGAAGTCCCCATGACCCCTTTCAACACATTATAACCCTCAAGTGTGTCTTAAGGGGTCCTAGTACACCTTATCATGTGTTAGGACCCCTAGGAAGTCCCCATGACCCCTTTCAACACATTGGAACCCTCAAGTGTGTCCTAAGGGGTCCTACGACCCCTTTAGACACACTTAAGCATTCAAATGTGTCGAAAGGGGTCATGGGGACTTCCTAGGAGTTCTAGTATAGCTTATCGTGCGTTAGGACCCCTAGAAAGTCCCCATGACCCCTTTCAACACATTAGAACCCTCAAGTGTGTCCTAAGGGGTCCTACGACCCCTTCGGACACACTTGAGGGTTCAAATGTGTCGAAAGGGGTCATGGGGACTTCCTAGGGGTCAAATGTTCTTACATCTATTTTTATGCCACTGTTAGTTTCTAGAACAGATGATGACATCTACTTATTCAGTATAGTCAAACCGTCAAAATTACAAGGAGTTTGTAGAAAAATCCTATGCTGGATACTTTCAAGAGGACTTGGGCTAAAACTGTATGTCATCAAATCAACTGTGCAAGTATTTTTTCAAATACATTATATATATATATAATATGTATTATATATATATTATATACATTAGTATATATATAATATACATTATATATATATATATATATATATATATATATATATATATATATATATATATATATATATATATTATATACCTCTTTTTATTTATAAAAGTTCAATTTTTTCATTTACTCCCATCATTTTTTCATGTACCCGATTATTTCCTGGTATAACTTTGACCAAAATATTCCCTGTCCCCATAGACCAGAGAAGCACGGGATTTCAAACTTTTTTCATGGGTTGCAGAAAAAATAAATGTGATTTGGGGCCCATTTTTTGTTTTTTGTCAACTTGTGGTCTCACCATGGGAAGCAGCAGTCATCAAAAGGTTAAACGCAAGAGGAAGGTGATGGATGAATAAATTCAAGCATATAGGGAAAAAGATAGGGAAAATCACCGAACAAGGAGAGAAGGTATGTTAAACATTAATCGAGGTGACCCCGTAAATGTAGTTGCAAGTGAAGAGGATGTTGAATTTGAAAATAATATGGAAATTAATTTTGTGAATAACAATGTATGGAGTCAAGATGAAAATATAGAGATGGAGAATGAAAATGTGGACTTGGGGAATGAAAACGTAGATTTGGGGAATGACAATGAATGGAATGAAGATGAAAATGTACATATGGAGATTGAAAATGTAGACTTGGGGAATGAAAATGTTGCACAAGAACCACATGAACGTTACACATCTCCAAATTATATGCGAAATGAAGTCCCTTGCAATAAAGATAATCAATCTTCAAATTCGGGGCTTGAAAGAACACCTAAATGGTTAATTGAAATTGAGGAGAACATTATGAATAATTGGGAAGGAAAGAGGTCACATAGAACCGTTAGGTTGTGGGCTTCAAGATTTTATGATCAATTTTTTGGAAACAAGACATTGGTTGAGCAATGTCAAATTTTTGTGCAGTTGTTAAAGATGCAAAAGATGAGACCTGTGCTTGTGAAATTGAAGATTCGTGTGAACAAGAAAATGGAGAGAAATGCCATTGTTGTGAAGAATCTTTTCAATGCTCTCAATAGCATTGGGAAGACTAGCAGAGAAAAAGACAAGAGAGTTTCTTGGAGGGTTAATACAACCTCCTTAGTAAGTCATCAATTGAGAAAGGCTCATTTGATGAGACAAACTTGTGTTGACTTCAATATTGACTTCAATATAGATCGTAAAACTTTGGGTAGAGCACTTGCAAGAAGAGAAAGACTTGATGATCCGCTTCAAATTGATACGTGGGCTTATGGTGGGAGACTTCCACATTTCGATAAGAAGCTAACAGATGTTGTCAAGGATGAAATTCAACAATTTTGGTATGCTAACTCAAGAGTGTCACCAAATGTGAAGGATGTCTTGAAGTTGAGAGTTGGCAATCAAGACCGCACTCCACATCCTAAACATTATGTGGAGGTAAGTCAAACAATTTTGTATAAAAAATTTTGTGAGACACATCCAACATTGAAAATATCACAAAGGTCTTTTGAATCCATGAAGCCATTTTATTGTGTACCCCTTAAGATTCAGAATACATGTTGCAAATATCATGTTGAGTTTTCAATGCATCATGAATTATTACGGTCCATTCGTTCTACTTTGCATACTAATGAAATGTTAGAGGATTGTGGTGCAAGTGGTCTTCCCAAATCATCAAGAGACTTGCTAGATCAATTTTTATGTCATAGAGATCATGGTTGTTTATTTTATAAAAAAAATTGCTTAAATGCCAAGTGCTCAGAATGTGGTGGCTTGTCCAAGTTTAGAACATGTTTTCATGAGGTTTTGGAACACAATTTTGGAAAGACACTCATCCAAAAAAAGGTATATGAAATAGTGAAATATACATTGAAGAGTGGAGGTGAAGGCTCTAGATGTGAGTTAGTTGCAAAAGAATACAATGTTGCTGATTTTATCTCAGATTTCAAGACAAATAATTTTTACAAGTATGCAAGGCATAGTCATAGGTCTCAATGGTTGGATCAATAATCCAGGATGTGTAAGGACACTTTCCCCATTGGAACTATTATATTTGTTGTAGACTTTGCGGAGAACTATACATTGCAGCCCCAAAATGAGACTCAAGCTCAATATTACAATTCCATTCAGGTTGCTATTTTTGTACACATCACATATAGACATTCCCCTGATAGCACAAAAGATGAGTGAAAGATAATCAGAGAGTACCATTTTTATATGAGCGACGACAGGTCTCACTCTCATGAGTTTGTTCAACATTGTTTTGAAAACTATTTTGACTTCTTGTAGGAAAATGGTATTGCTATGGATAGGCATCTCATTTGGTCAGATAATTACACTGGTCAATTTAAGAATGCCAAAATGTTTTATTGGTTGTGTAGAATGCATGTGGAGAGAGGTGTACCTCATATTTGGAGTTTTTTTGAGTCAGGGCATGGGAAAGGGGAGCATGATGGAGCAGGTGCATGTGTGAAGAGAGCTCTAGTTAAGGAGCAATTGAGGATTTTAGGTGTTGTACTTCTTGATGCTCATTCTATTGTTGATTGGTGTACTTTAGCATTGTCACAGGGGGGGCTCTTGATTCTACAGTGCGTAGATTCTTTTGGTTGGTTGAGGAGGGAACTATAGGAGATAGATTGGATTGTCAAACAGTGAAAGACTCTTCAAAAATGCATTCATTCTGAAGCTCCAATAGTAATACATGGACCATTTGGACATGAGAGTTGGCTTGTTTTTGCCCCATGTTTTTTCAGTATGATTGGGATCATTGTGAGTCAAGTGAGTGGGTGGATACATGGGTTTCATAGTATCTAACTCCTTTATCTTTGACACTCTCTATAAGAAATGATGACATGGACACTTCAGTTGAGTATGACCATCTTTCAGATCTTCTAAAGCCAGGAGATGTTTTTGCATTGGTTGCATCGCAGGGGAATGATGAGAGGTCAGATTATTGATTAGCGCATTGTGTATGAGGTAAACAAAAGCTTGTACAACCGATGACAGATGGTGATGGGTTCACATATCCTACTGGTTCAATTGTTGTTGCAGGAACATGGCTGTGAACATACATGATTATAAAGAATGGAATTCCCGCATTTGAAGACTATGAGAAGCACAAAACTATTCTCATGTATTCACACCTTGTTATAGGAACAAATGTCAAGTTGTCAAAGCATCAAGGAAGACCAAAGACAATAGAACTTTGGACTATTAGTACTGTTGATCATGAAGCACTATTGGAGACCCTGAAGAAAAGAGATGACCCTTCAGGAACACTTGACTAGGTAATAAGTTAACTTAGTGCATTGTTTTCTAAGTTCGTTAAGCTTAATTTCAATATATTAATTTCACCTTTCTTAGATTGTATTTTGAGTCAATAAACTTGGTTTTGTATGTGGATTATAACTTGTGCAGGAGCACCTATGAAGACACCTACGGTCACCATGGATCCAATCATAGATAGAAGGACAAAAGGATCCTTAATGGTTAATTGAGATCTTTTGAAGCCTATAATGGCAATTTGTAACAATCAATTTGATTTAAAAGTTAAATGTCCTAGAAGTCTTCATAAGGACTTATGATCAAAATCATGTATGGGTGGCCAATAGTGCCAACAAGGGATCTTACATGTCATTTACTTATGTCATTTGCATGGTTTGAATTCTTACATGTTTGATTGTTGTTTCTAATGCTTTAAGGATATTGTTTTTTATCATTTCAAACAATCTATAGAAGTTAAACCTCAAACATAATAAGCTCCATGAACAGGGTATTCCAAAGTAAAGAAAAACAAATGTCCTAATATTCAGTCTTTGTTATTGGGTTTTGGGAGGGGTGGAAAAATATTAAAAATAATTGAATTTTAGTAGAGTGTTGACTGGCTTAATCATGATTAGTTTCAAAGTTCAAATTTCAAACATACCACTAACACCCATTACAATGGAACTGGGTCAAGAAAAGAAGTGTGCATGCTTTCCCATTTTGGTCTTCTCTTGTTTCAGAATGAAAACCTAATTATTTCCACTACAGACAAGGACATGTTCCCAAGGACTACTTACTCAATCTATAAAAAACAACTGCTTGCAGGATGCCCAGTGTACCATGTTTTATGGTCTGCAAGTGACGTGCTTTCTGAATTTGCACGGGAGAGTAAAAGGGTTAAATTTTTCGTTACTCAAAATGGTGTGGACTATAAGTTGGTGGTTCACTTTCATGACATTGTAAATGTGAGTGACAACCTCGTTCCACCAATAGATTCACTGGAATGCTCGCGACCACGCTCGACCCAAGTGACCCCAAGGTGCACTAAGCATGATTGGGCAGAAATCTTTCGAGGCTCATATCTCAGACCTCGTGAGAGGTATCGACAAACTGTTAGGGGCTACGGGATCATTTTTTTAAGGTCTACAATAACCTCTCTCAGTTTTGGGTGATTCAACTTCATTTTCATTTGGCAAGGTGATCTCAGTCGATGCCAAAACTTGCAGTGAGGGTCAGTTGAAAGTAGCTCAGCAATGTATCTTTCAAACCATTCATCCTGGCATCAAACCATCTGCTTCATTGGCTCTGGTTGGCCGGGTAAATGCCACTGAAAACCCTGTTTCGCCCACGGAGTCACTGGAACGCTTGCGACCACGCTCGACCCAAGTGACCCTAAGGTGCACTAAGCACGATTGGGCAATGATCTTCTGAGGCTCATATCTCAGGCCTCGTGAGAGGTATCAACAAACTATTAGAGGC
This sequence comes from Chamaecyparis obtusa, assembly GCA_027943335.1. NCBI lineage: Eukaryota > Viridiplantae > Streptophyta > Pinopsida > Cupressales > Cupressaceae > Chamaecyparis > Chamaecyparis obtusa. The sequence continues at coordinate 1,227,200 of BSBK01006134.1, read as the reverse complement.
TACAAGATCGTGTTTCTAAGTTCTACAATAACCTCTCTCAGTTTTGGGCAATTCGACTTCATTTACATTTGGCAAGGCGATCTTGATCGATGCCAAAACTTGCAGTGAGGGTCAGTTGAAAGTAGCTCAGTAGTGTATCTTTCAAACTGTTCGTCCTGGCATCGAACTGTCTGCTCCATCAACTCCGGTTGGTTGGGTAAACGCCAGTGACAACCCCATTCTGCCTACCGAGTCACTGGAACTCTCGTGACCATGCTCGACCCAAGTGACCCCAAGGTGCACTAAGCACGACTGGGCAATGATCTTTCAATACTCATATCTCAGACCTCGTGAGAGGTATCGACAAACTATTAGGGGCTATGGGATCGTGTTTCCAAGGTCTACAATAACCTCTCTCAGTTTTGGGCGATTCAACTTCGTTTACATTTGGCAAGGTGATCTCGATCAATGCCAAAACTTGCAGTGAGGGTCAGTTGAAAGTAGCTCAACAGTGTATCTTTCAAACCGTCTGTCCTGGCATCAAACCATTTGCTCCATTGGCTCCAGTTGGCCGGGTAAACACCACTGACAACCCCGTTCCGCCCATGGAGTCACTGGAACACTCGTGACCATGCTCAACCCAAGTGACCTAACAACACAAGTGCTACATTTCTCTGTGGATTTAGTAAACCCCAATATGATGAGTTATATACACAGTGAGTATATACATAGTATTGAAACAATGTAGTACTAAGTGGCTCAAGTGAGTATATATAATGGTATGAAACATAAGAACATAGAAAATCTATAGAAGTTAAACCTCAAACATAATAAGCTCCATGAATAGGGTATTCCAGAGTAAAGAAAAACAAATGTAACTTCAATAAGATATAATTTAAATCATAATGATAATCATAGTCAAGATATAACTTCACCATTCAATTCCATAAACATGAATAATAAATATGTATACAAAAGATGACGCAAATATAACATAAAAATGAACATGTTCTATATATAGAAAGTATCAAAAGTATCTCCATATACAAATATGGCACATGCCATTTCAAAATGTCTACAAAATCAATGTTTCAAGGTGTACAATGTGGCATATATGCCATCTCAAAATGTGTCAAGTGGCATCTCTAAATGACCACAAAACTAAAACTACATCCTATGTTGTAGGGGGGTCATCAAAATGTAGCCTCTTTGAAGAAGTGTTTGGCTCTGATTGATCCTGCATAAAAAATGAGTTCAAACCCAAGTTAGATTGCTTACTTTATATATATATATATATATATATATATATATATATATATATATATATATATATATATATATATATATATATATATATATATATATATATATATATATATATATATATATATATATATATATATATATATATATATCAAACACTAATTTAATTAAAATTATAACTGAATACAAATATATGTACCTGGCCTCTCAGTCGCCTACCACGATCAGGTGTCCTAGCATAAGTCCTTGGTAGCGAAGGGACCATGCCAACAATACCAACTTTGACCTATAAATATATATTTGCAATAATGAGATTAGTAGAGTGGTGCAACATAGAGTAATAAATCTACAAAATAGGATGATTTGAACTAAAGTTAAAACTTACATCTGGTGATCCCTCCTCTGGAATAGTGGGCTGGGTCAACAAAGATACGAAAGATTCTCGTGGGCCCTCCCTCACACTAGAAGTAACCTATGAGAGTAAAAATATTGTTAATTATATATAAATGTACTTCATCATAACAACCCTGGTTACAGAATACAAATAACAATATGTAAAAGTCTACATACAATCGAGCTATCACTCCGAATCGAGATGTCTGTCAGACTAGGCTCCCGAACCTGTGTCAGGACATCATCAATAGCCACACCCTATACAATAAATTCAAGTAAAATATTTATTACTACACAGAAGTGGCATACATATGCATGCATAATTAATCTTAAACAATTAATTACCTTTCCTTTGTTGACACCTGATGAAGGAACCCCCTTGTGCCCCCCACTGACATCAACTGTAGCCTGCAAGAGTACAATAAGATGACAATATATTAGTAAATGTATAAATTTTATTGCTCTAATTGATAGAGATTTAAGCATTTACACCAAATGATATAAAAAAAATTAATGGATACATAATTTATAATATACCGTATAGGCATCAAGGCCAAATGAAATGGTTGAAACTGTGGACTCATCTACCTATCTCAACTCCTCCTATGTCATCGACTGAGCATAAATGAAAAAAATATATATACATAAGTGCATGCAATCATTAAAACTAATCTAAATAAATAAATTAAATAAGTCATGTGACAAATTTATTTATAATTTTTACTCTTACCATATCAACAGGAGTCCATGGCTCTGCGTACACCTCCTGAGCACTCTCATGAGATGTAGATGCTCCATGAGGTGTTGTAGTCTCTGCAGCTACGTCTCCTACATCCTCCTCATCAATAACATACTGATATGTATCAGCATCAGTAAGTGGTCCGAGGCACATATTCTTGCATATAATGCAAATATGGGGCTCGCATACATGTGAACTTTGATGAGATGTCGATGCGAGAGCATCATCCACACCGGGAGGCAAAACTGACCTGGTCTGCGTGATCAACTGATCACTCAGCAAATGAATGGCCCTAATAGTCTATGAGGCAACCTTTGCAATGATATCAGGATGTTGCACTCGAGGAGGGGGTGCAACATCAGTGGGGGGGACAAAGGTAGTGGTCTTTTTGCGCTAGGCAAATGGCCTAGTCTAAGGAGCTCCTCTGTCTATGCCCATGTTGGGTCTCATACTCCAATAATTAACATTGTGACCAAGCACAAACTCAGCATACAATTTTTTTATGAAATAGAAAGGGAGCTCCAAATTGCTATGGGGTGGTTTATCAAAAACCATCCACCAGCGATCCCAAAAGTGTGTGCGCATTGCTTCATTTGTGCACCATTTTATTGATAATTTGGACTTTTTGAGGTCAACTTGTAATCCGGTTTTAGGATTCACAAAAAAGGAGGCTATATCTTCCTTACTTATATTAAAGGTCGCAATCCCATCATGGTCAAGCCCGTCATCAAATTGGGCGTGCATATCATCACGCCAATGAAAAGCAGCATTATGTTGCCGCATGAGTGTGTCAATATTTTCAACAATAATATTTAATGTGGCAAGCATGGGACCTAATGTAGGTATATTATGATATGTGTTTTGGAAACCTCGTATTGTGTTCAAATTATCTTGTATCAAAACTTCTAAAGATCAAGGGTTTTGAGACGGGGGATTGTTTTGGGGATCGTTATTTGGTGCGGGAGGGTTATTTTCTTCATTGTTGTCAGCCATACTTGATTAAATAAAAAACAAATCTAAATTTCAATTTGATTTCATATATTATTACAAAAATAAATACAAAACCCTATTTCAACCAAAAAAACTACATTTAGCATCAAAATGAAATAAAATAATCAAAATATACAAAGAATTTACTTACTGTATATACTACGAAGATCGAATTTGTTGTTGCGAAAATCAGATACTCGAAAATATCATGTATATGATATTTGCAGCCGTTTTCCAAACCCAAAACATGAGGAGAAATGAGGAAAACGGCTCGCGGGTTTTGATTTATGCCACAGGTTTCGAGTACCCGATATTTTTCGAGTACCCGATTAAGCCTATGCTTTGGTATCAGGTTTGCCCAGGTGTACTTACACCCAGGGCTACTAAAAAGTCAACACGCATTTTCATGCACTTTTGGACGAGTGAAAAGTGAATATTTTTCACATCACCACTTTTTGGCCCCGAATGATCTTGCACATACCCCACTTGTATAACTCTTGTATATGATCACTAAACATCATCTAAAGAATTTTAAAAACAAACTAAATCAAAATAATGTATAATGATAAAAGACAACACATTAACACATTTGTCGAATAATATGATAATATATGAGAATCATAAAGATTAACCTATAAGGGGTCGTGACAACGGGTGTGGATGTTTTCTCCTCTCTAGCTGCAATTTACTCACCATCTCTTTGGAAAGAAGATTGTATATACTTCCACCATTTATGATAACATTAAATACCTTACCTTGACACTTTCATCTTGTTCTAAAGATTTTTTTTAATATAAATAATGGGTTGAAGCCAATAGATTGTATTAAAATAAAAGTTTAAAAAATTACAAAGCATTTCTTGGATCCATCCTTGAATCCACCTTGAAATGACATGCTTAATCTAAGATACCAAATTAAAAAACCAAAATAGAGCTATATGTTGTTCCTAGCCGCTACTCAGAGTAAACCAACACCCAACTTGAGCTTCTACCTATGAGAACTTCTCAAAATATAAAGTCCTAAAAAGACCAAGTTTGAAAAAAAAAAAAAACCAAGATTCAAAATATGTTCTTATCTTTGATCAACAATCACAGTGGTGGGAAAGAAGGACCAGCTTCATCTGCATCAGTTGAGGGAACTCTTACTTCCTCTAGATCATCTTCACCCTCTAAGGAATCCTCACTGCCCAGGTCATCCAGCTTCTCATCATGTTTGTATTTTAAGATCCAATCTGCACTCTCATCAAAGTCACCCCCCAGTGGATTCTCCAAGCCGTCTTGCATTCCCAAAAAAAAAAATTGGAAAATGTTGTGGCTCTCTTCATCATGCCTCTTCTGAGGTCCTGGCGTTCCCATTCCCCAACCCATCAACACAAGAGACCTCCTGGGAGGACCACCATATATATTCCTCCTCTGCCTATTGCCAAAGCTTGGAAAAGGACCCCACGCTCATCACAACAGCATACTCAAATACTCAAATGGAAAAGGTATATTCAAGTCGTTGTCAATGTTGATGATGGCATCATGTAGACCCAAAACATATTTTTCTTGATACAGAGCTCTTCTGCAACTAACTTATGTTCCCTACGACCAGTATACAAGCCAGAAACCCAGCACAAATATCTGAATTCACTCTATTACGATGGTTGGTGAAGAGGATGTTGAATCCCAAAACCTGTTTGATAGCATACATAACCATCTGATGCTTGTATTTGGAGACTTCTTTCAACCTTATCGTTGAAATTGGTGTGTCAAAAGCTATCTGTCGGTCGATGTAATTAAGCTTTATTGGAGTGTCCATGACGATCACCATTACCTCTTGCTTCTAGTCTTTACCTGCAGTAAAACAAAACAACCACATAAAGCTAACACACTGAGAATGATATGAGTTTTATCAAGTCCAAAAGGCTTGTTTTCCTTCCTCTTTACTCCACTGGTTTTGAGAATGATGAAGATGCAATGCTCATAGATGTCCTTCATTTGCTTCGACAAGCTTTATTGTCATAAAGAGTTACTTAATCTTGTGATTAACATCATTTCATTGACGTCACGGTTCCCTTAATCGGTTGGCTCCCCAATTAGATATTGGTGATTGCTAAATAGGTGGGCTTTCCTCCTGAGCATAATCTTTGCTTGCCAAATTTGGAGGAGAGAGTAGAGGGAATGTCCCGTCAAACCTAGGATCTAACCTCAGGAAACGTCTAAATCGTAGACTAAAACGTATTTCTTACCAAGGGTAATGCTTTTATCAACTCTGTAGATTGTGGATTACGCTATCAATTAGTCGGACCTGCCTAACCAATTTCAATTTGATTGTTTCCATCTTCCATTTTTGCCTTGGATATTTGTTAATTTCATTTAAAGTAGTTCATTCAATAGGACTCTCCTAGTGACTAGCACTTCTCCATTTTTAGCCTCCTCTTGGTTGTGAACTTCCTCATTAACATTTGTAAAGCTTATTTTTCCTTCATTTCTTATTTTTATGTTTTCATTTTTTTAACTAACATTCATATGCTTTGTGTTCTCATTCAAAATAAGTTAGTTTGTAATTTCCTCTTCAAAATCCTCTATGTCTGATCTTCCTCTTTTTTTGGAAACTTGTTCTCGTGATATGAATCATCATTCCTTTGATTTTTATTGCTGCCATGGACTTCATTTTTCTTATTTTTAATATTTGAATCCTCGTCCCAATATTTGTATAATCTTCCTTCTTTCTTTTCATCTCTACCTATTCCTCTTTGCTTACTTTCATACCTTTTGTTCATTCTTTCCTCAATTTTTAAAACAAATCGATATGTGTCTTCCATTGTGTAAAATATCACTAAAGGCTTCTCTTATTGTATTTTATACCTCAAACCACTGATGTATCTTGCAACCTTCTCCTTAGTTGCTTCAACATGTCCTGATCTAATCAAGATCCTATGAAACTCCTCCATATACTTCTTCGCTATTTTGGTTCCTTGTTTTAGACCTTAAATCTCTTGAGCAATATAATTCATAATCCACTGGGATGAATTTCCTTTTCATCTTCTCCTCCATTATATCACATTTTATAATCTCCTTGCCTCTCCTTCCCCTTTCATATTTGAGCCTCTCTCCACCAAATTCAAGCATATCCCTTCAATCTCATTTTAACAAATCTCACTCTATCAGGGTCTTCAACCTCTTCAAATTCAAAATAATCATCCAAGTCATTGATCCAATCCACTAGCTCTTCATTAGTCAAATTTCCACCCAATGTAAGAACAAAAATTTTGTCTCTTTCCCTTTTTTTATGATGACTTCAACAAAGGATCATTTACAATTGTTGTTATTGCTTCATCTTCTTCACCACTTGTATCATCGGCATTTTTTTAACTTCATCTTTTTCACTTTGGGTTCTCTCCTATAGGCAAAACCTGTTCTAATTTCTTCTATTAAAGCTTCAACTTGTCTTTTAAAGGTTCTAAAATCTTCACCATAGACAACATTTGGAGGATTTCTAGCTCCATCTCTACCCCAACCACACGGGGCTCCTCTTGCATACATTTTTCTCATAGCCAAAAGCTTATTGTTTGTACAAAATATATCCTAGCGAATTTGTCTACACACTAAAAATCTTATGTTTTTATTACCATTGATGTAAGTGGATACACACAAACAAAACCCTTTCTAAAACCCTCACAACAACATCAACCAATCTCATCAAATGAGTAGAATAGGGGTATAAAATTTGAAAATATAGCAAGTTTACTCCATTCAACAACACCTAAAATGAGACTAAGTCTAGACAAACCTAATGTAACATTAAGTTGCAGCTCATGGGCTAATAAAAATATAGAAACTCTAATATATAATTATTCCAACAACATTTACAATCATCAAGAATAAGTTAAATAAATTTCATCCCTAAATTTTTTTTTCTCTAGTAATCGTAGCTCCCCAATTTTCAAATCTTCATCACAACTTGTATGTCTTTAACAATGGCTTCCAAAAGCCAACTTGCTGCTGAAAAATCAAATTCAAACCTAAAAATAAGAGGTCGAAACCACCTACCAAAAACCATGCCTATACCTACAAAATTTCACTTCTTGAAAAATCACCCGCAAAATTACCAAATCAATCAAGCCTCAAGGCTCCCCCACCCCAATTTCAGCCTCCCATCCAAAAAATGCCACAACCAAAAACCATTAAAAGGTCATTAAACCCATTTTAGAAAACAAATTAATGATATTTTCTAACTTCATTTTGCAGCATGCTAAAATAATAGATAATTTTACCTTCCCACTCAACCTAAATAGGTCCTAAATTAGAAAAAGCATCTCAACACTACAAAGGTGTCCAAAATTTAAAATTTTGCCTTCTTAAGAGTAATTAATGATGTCATAACATGTAACTCCCAAGAATCCATGTCCAAATTAATCAAAAACCAAAATTTTAAACATCAAATTTCCCTCCTACACTATCTCCTCTCCCAAAATGCAATAACATAAAAAATGACCAAATATAAAAAAGGATATTTTGTCCTAATGTTATAATTTATTTTCCACAACAAAAAATAATAAAAAACCTAAGAAAATTAAAATTAAAATACTCATTTTTAGGTTGATGTTGATTACTATTAGTTGTGGATGCTCAACATCTTAGGTTAAATTTAACTATCAATCCTAATCACGTGTGCTAAGTTCTTGCCACTAATGGCTCATTTAGATGGAGATAGTGAACATTGTAAAGGAAACAAAAATATAACAAGAATTTAAAACACAATTATAAGACACAAGAATTTAAAACATAGAACTAATGTTTTGTTTGAATTTAATCAAGGAAATAAAGAAATCAAAAAACAAACACTAGTGCAGGTGATGTGGAAGCTAATGGGTTGTTTGTGTAAGTGTTTGGGATGATGAGGTGGTGAAGTGGCACCCGTGGTGGTAATCCTCAACTTCAACTTCATACTCTCTATTGTACAAATAGAAGTGAGAACCTCAAATTTTTTTCATGTTTTACCTTTTTATTGATATCATATACAAGTTTAGTTAAATGGATCTAGATAGTCACTACATAGACATTTGCATCTAGGATCTCTATAACATATTTTTCTCACAGATGAAACATGACTTCGATTGCATTTAACTCACCAATGATAGTTTCAACTGAAATCTTCGATATTGTACAAACCATGGTGATACCATATAAATGTTCCCTTTTGTAACCTTTTTTTGTTGATATCATATACAAATTTGAACATAGGATGAGGTTTCTCCAAAACGAGGATAGTAGTAGCAGCTTTTTCTACCTACAATTTCAACTGTTGCTTCACACTACCAAAGAAAGTTGTCTTTTTAGGCTCAATGGCAGTCAGTGGAGACTAAAATTTTATTTTCTTTCATAAAACATTAGAAGTTTTTGTTATTTCCTTTTGTTGAACCATGATCTCTTCAGGTATTTTGGTTGTCTTACTAGGTGAGGGTTTGGTCTTTTTCATACAAGGTAAGGATAAGATTCCTCTTGCTACTCTTTTTTCTTTGCAGGGAATCCTTTGCTTTTCTTCGTAGGGAATCCTTTGCTTTTCTTCTTAACAAAGGCTAAAAAAGGGGCTTTCTTTGTAGGTTTCTTCTATCCAATACCTTCTTCTTATCCTTAGTTTGTTTATGGCTCTGTTTGGTTGTGGGAATTAGCCTGGAATTGGCATTTGCGATTTCCAATTTCGCCGAATCCTCAATTTGGGAGTGCAATATGAAAATAGAATAGAAAGATGTAAATGTCATTTTGGCCCAAAATGAGCATTTACATCTTCCACTTGAAAAGGTGGAATTGGAATTTGAAATTGGAATTGGAATTGGGGTAAATCAAATTTTTAAATTTTTCATGTCTACCACTTAATTTTATAAGTTTTTATTTGTGTGCAGAGCGATTTAATTTATTTTTTATTCGAATTTTTTCAAAAAAAATTCAAATTTTTTTACGAAATTTTTTTTTAATTTTTTTGTCGATTTTTTTTTCAAATTTTTTTTTTTAAATTGATTTCATTTTTTTGAATCTTTTCTCAAATTTATTTTCCAATTTTTTTGTCGATTTTTTTTTCAAATTTTGGTTGCGATTAGTGATTGTAACTTGGTTGCTTGCCTCCAACTTTGGCTGCCTAAAACAATGTGCGATTCCATTTTTTGATTTTCATTCACATAGGTTGTAATGACACGAAGCGCATTCAAGTTAGGTTTGTTGACATACATGAATAAAGTGAAAATTTATTTAAACCTCGCTTTTCTACCAATGACCTTACCTTGCTGTTTGACGTGAATTAAATTCCTTTAAACTTCGCTTTGATTTTCTATATAAAATTAAATTAATAAAAATGAATTATTAAATTCAAAAATATTAAAACAATTCAAAAAAAAAATTTAAAAACCATACTCAAATTCCAATTCTAGTTCCAAAATGTGGAACCAAATGGAGGAAATGCATCTTCTCGCTCATATTTTGGGTCAACCAAACGGTCCAAATTATATTCCGAAAATGGAAAATGGAATATCAAATCCATGATTTGACCATTTCCAACATTTGATCAAATCCGGTTTCTCAATTTCCTTGGTACAAGAAGGTGTAACAACTTTTTGGACTAGTTTTTGTCCCTTGGTCTTTGTTGCAAGACGAGTCTTTTCAAGCTCCTTTTCATAGTCTAAAGACTCATACTCTGAATATTCTGACATTTCCCCGTGGTCATAGAAACTAGAGTTCTCTTTCTTTGATTCACTCGTTTACTAGTTTTCCCTTTTTCTTTCCTTATAAATCTTATTTTCTTGCCACCTGGACCTAAATTTGAATGTTTAACCCATTTGAATTTAAGGAATTCATTCCAACTCATTTATAGAAAACAAATGTATAGACTTCTTTTGATAAGAAAAGTAATCAAGCGGTTGAGGTGATGATGTGTCCTTGCCTTTTTGTACCTTTGTTGCCATTATGGATAAAAATTGAGCCAAATAGTCAAGGACATTCACCAGTCTCTCATGTTGTAAATGACTGAGCAATTTGAAATGGTGGAAGTATAGAAATTAAAGTCTCCTTGCACAAGTGAGATATCTGATAATATGTGTCATTAAATGGGAAAGAAACTCTTTTAGTACTCTGCTTGGAGCAATAGACTATTTTTAGGCATAGTAAACTTTGTCCTAGCTAAAACATCATGTTGGTCAGAATAATTCTCACCCTCAATGGACAACCATGTGACTTATTGTGGCATCAAGCCTCAACCCTTTTATAGTAGTCACACCATCCTCTAGGCTTAATGCAACTTACAGTATAATTTCTAAGTTAAACTCTGTTATCTTATGAAATACTCAATTTGTCCTCCATTTTCCAATTCCTCTTTACAATCCTACTCACCATCCACTATCCTATGATCAATTGACTCCTTTCTATTAGTCTCCACCCATAGTGCCTGCTTCTTCTCTATTCTATGACTTTGCTCTCAATTCTCCCATCAAATACCCTAAAATTCACTTCTTAGACTCCTAGTGCTAATCAAATTCTTAGGTGTGCATTTTGTTACCCATGCTATTGAAGGTGTACTAAGAATGAAAAAGAGTGGCAAAAGATTGATGATACCAAAGAAGAGTTTAAATGTAATGATGTAGTAGGTGGTTGTGTACTCTATGAAGTACAAGCATTAATGAGGGTGATTTGAAATGAGAATTTAAAAAGATCACAATTATGAATGCTACATCTTATCTTTCATTGATCCACAAATAATAACCCCGCCCCCAGCCCTCACCCACCCCTCCTTCCCACCATTAAAATTAACAAGTGTCCTCACATGTAGGAAAATGGGAAGGTGATTAAGGTACATATCAAGCACTTGGATGCAGTTTTAATGAATGTGATTTGATGTTAATGTCCTCATTACTAGATAATGTGAATGGAATTTGAAATGGACAATGAAAGCAATGAAAGTGTGTATCATTTGATGATGATGAGGTTGTTGGTGCAAGTCATTGATGTGACTACAATTGTGTGTTGCATCTTTTGTGCATGCATATTTGAAATGGTCGACATTATTGATTTTAATGTTGAGATGTTTCGTAGGGCATATTTCCATTGAAGTGGTAATAAGGCTCATTGAAGCAGCATGCATACATGTAATTCCCACATCAGTAGTATAAGGAAGCAATTTATGCAACAGTTTTATAGCAGACAAGTAGTGCTCAGATGATGATGTAAGAAATAGATTATGTGATTGGTCCTCTAAGTGTAATAGATCGGTGTAGACAACTCAATGCACGCACTTAATGGGGCAACAAATCCCACATTCAGTAACCTCTTGTACTATAGAGGTTCATTAAATTATCAAACAAGGAAGCCTAAACTTGTGATGGGTTTGCATTTTATATGCACAATGGGACACTTCAAGTTATTCTATAAATCGCATAAAGGAACCTAAATTGAAAGAAACAATTGAATTAAAATGATAGCAATGTTCAAAATGAAACAAATTGCACAATAGTGGTTGTATATAAATTGTGTAATGACATAGCAGTGGCTATGGGCTAACTGGTTAATTGATACATCAATGGTTGTAAGTGGTGCAAAACTATTAAAATTAACTAAGTTACAACACAACTTATCATAACAACTCACTACTAACACTTGGCATATTAAATAAGAATCTAAATACTACAAACAACTATGGAGCCATAGTAACTCAAGTGGCTACAATCTTGGCTACTAGTATTCAATCTTCAATATATAAGCTTCATTGCTGAAATCGTCTTCTTATTACAAATCAAAGACATTACATTGATTGATATCAGACTTGTTGATTGAACAAAGACAATACTAACAAAGCTTAACACCAACTAACGCTCCTCCTCAACTCAAACAAGATCGCACACTTATACATGAGGCTTGATAGTTGAATTAATTACAAACTCAACAACTTGTAACAAATGCCATTTTTCCCACAACATCAAGGACATGACTTGTTCCTTAACAAACTAATAATAAAGACCAAACTGAAATGAATTGAGTGTTTTAAACCACTACAAACTCTTACAACATAGTTTTGGCTGAAAATGTGTAGTTACACCTAAAAATGTGGAAAACATGTCACAATCCATCAAATGCTCACTTCGTTGGGTTGTGGATATGATTGTGTTGTTTTTACATGAGATGTATAGATATAATTTTAATTTTTGGTGAATGCCATGTAATTATACACTACATTGTTTTCCTTTCTTGTTCCATGTATGCTCATGTGTAGATGTAATTTTTTTTTAATTATTGACAATCGGTAGTTATTCTTCTAATATTACTTGTTTTGATCTTTCGTCTAAGGTACTTGTGTAAGTGATAGATTGTGTTTTTTTCTTACCTACTCTTCTAGATGAAAGATTTTATTAGCGAAAACTATAGATTCCTCTACCATCTAATAATGACTAAATGGATGTCCATGTGCCTTTTGATTTTTAAATTTTGTTGTCAATTCTTTCAGTTTGCTTCTCTTCTATGATTTTTCCTGGTACTTTGCAATCTTGAACCTAACATTAATGGAACAATACTTGTATGAAAAGTAGGAGATATTTTCCACAAGTCAAATTATGATATTGCTATCAAGATTCAACTATGGAGTTTTAAGTCAAACTCATTGACCCGTGTTTCATAAGTAGTGGTTCACAAGAACCCATCTCTCATGAGAACAAATGGAACACTTCGCACTCATTGCATCTAGGTGATGCTCACAGAGGTGAAGCACCAAGGCTTCCTGAGACATCACCCATCCCAGTACTAGTCTAGCTCGACTGCGCTTAAATCACAAGTGTGTTCACCTACAATAATATGAAACAAGTCAATGCAAAAAGTACAATTGAACACACCCCTTGTTTAATATTTATAGTCTATAGACATACCAAGTAAAACTCATGTACTTATTTGCTCTTTATGAGTTAGATATTTATGTTATATTTGTTGTAACTGCTTCTATAATGAAAATGTGATTGCAATGAAGATGTGAAGTTAAAGAGCTCTAGCTATTCTCCATACAAAATGGCTCAACTACAAAAACACAAATCAGCATAACACATTGTGTTCACTAGCTTTTTTTTTGCATTTTTATACCATTGTGAGCAGATTGTGTGGATCAAACTAGTGAAAATCAATCATGATATGCAAATTTTGATTTTTGTACGAACATGTGCGAGCATGCTACTGTGTGAAAAATAGCCACATCAATGCTAAAGCATATCGTTAATTCCTTGATTGATTGAATGTCTTACAATTCTTATCCTTTTATACAACACCTTAGCATGCAAATTATTGACACTTAAGACAACAACCAAGAACTAGTTCAAGGCAAGTTGGCTTGGGCTCAAGATTAAATTGATTTCAGAATTTGTGGATCAAGACTACACCTGTTCTTGAAGTAGGTTTAGGGCTGGAAATGAGAGAGTCGTCTACAGCATAAAACAGGGAATACAAAAGTTGAATTTGAATCCTTTGCAGATGGGGAGTTCGGGCAAATGCCAACTTTTGCATAAAAATACTTCATACTATTGCACTAGAAACAAATGGTCAATGCAACAAGTGGAAAAAGTTAGCAAGGATGCAATTTTCACTCAAATGATAAATAAATACATATCTATATACATACGTGTAGATTGATATACAGATATATAACAATATGTGTATATATAATTATATGTGTATATATAATTTCAGATAAATTCAGTGACAATTAACTTGTGCTTGTATAACTTGAAAGAGTTTTGATCAATTAATCAGTCAGCATCAGTTTTGTCCATTTCTTTTAACAGCATTTTCCTTCTTGTGGACCTTGGGGCATCCTCTATTTCTTCTTAAACTTGCATTTTGATATTGCCTGGTAATACTGACCTTTCACACCCTCTTAATTACATTCTGTTTGCATTTTCTACCAGCATCTTGTTCTTTATGCCATAATAACAGCAATTGACTGCCTAAAGTTCTTCTGAAGTTATTTTGTTCTAATTAACTTGAAAAACCATCCTTGTGAATAGCTCTAAAAATATTGAGCGTTTAATAATTTCCAAAAACAACATTGGAGGAATGATACACCAGACCGTCAAGGAGGGCATCAGTTAAATTACCTTCAGGGAGATTTTTTATTGTAATCCCTTCAGGAAATAATGTGTGTATGATCCTTCTAGTTGGTGTGTATGCACCTTTGGGGAAAATGTGTATAATCTCACCTGTACAAACAAATGCCATATCACTAGAACAAATGGAATCTTATGCCAATTTAGAATCAGTTGGATATGAAGTTAAACGTCGCATGCACATCCAGACCTAGCTAATATAACTTAATAGCTAAACAAAGCCCATTCAATAATTTATTATCTAAACATCTTATGTTGATTAGAGAAACATAGACACCATACACTGCTTCATTGAGTTCTGATGAATGTACACCATTAACAGTTGATAAATGGATGCCAAACGAATCGTTACAATTTTATATAGCTGTCCACAGAAACTACCTACAGCGGTACAGGATGAGGCATAAGTTTCACAACCATAGCAATTTGTCTAATAATCATCCTATTGGGTATAACTTTTTGAAACCATGAACTTATAAAGTGATAGGTTCCATTGCTTGCTCCCCGGATCAAGCTATCTAGAATCTGTAGATAAGCCAGAACAAATGTCATCATAGGTTGATACCAACACCATATCCGAGACGTTTGACAGAAACCTAAGAATTGTGGTAAACAGACTTGGGTCAAACTTATTCATCTAAAATCGCAATGTAACAATTAGAAACACTAATGGAACATACTTCAATTTCAATACTCAGTACTGTACAAACAGTCGTGAGTGCCATATAAATGTTCCATTTTTTCACCTTTTCTTATTGATATCGCATACAAGTTTACTGAAACGGATCTAGACAGTCACTACATAGACATTTGCATCTAGGATCTCTGTATCATATTTTTCTCAAAGATTAAAAATGAATTTGACTGCATTTCCCCCACGAGCACTCGTTTCAACTTAATTATTCAGTACTATACAAACAGTCGTGAATACCAAATAAATCAAAGAGAAGAGATTTTTACAATCCATGATAATCTTACTGATGATTACCATATAAATGTTTTCTTTTTTTTTACCTTCCTTTAATTTTGTTTTTGATCAATAAAAGGCTGAAGCCAAGTCTTAATTACTCAGTACTGTACAAACCATAGTGAATACCATATATATGTTTTCTTTTTTTACCTTCATTTATTGATATCATATACAAATTTACTTAAACGGAACTAGACAGTCACTGCATAGACATTTGCATCCAGGATCTCAGTGAAATATTTTTCTCAAAGATTAAACATGACTTTGATTGCATTTCCCCCACCAGCACTAGTTTCAAAGGCCTCCTCCACTTCCTTCTGCGAAAAGCCAAATCGATGGGTGATCAAAGGTTTCACATCCACCTTTCCAGTTCTCAAGAATTCAAGACACAGAGGCCATGTGTTTTTGTAGCGGAAGACACCAACAATATCTACTTCCCTGCAATAAGAATGAGAATAACACAAATTTTTAACCAAAATTTACTAGTGATTCTAAATGAAACAATCAGTAAAACACATCTACTTCCCAGCAACAAGAACAATAATAACATAAAATTTGAAGCTAAACAAATATTTGAGAGGGTACCAAAGCTAACACAAAAACTTGCTACTGATTTTAAATGAAACAATCAATAAGACCTCTGGAATGTAGTGTTGGGAAGAGAATACCTTGCAGCAGCTGGAGTGAGTGGTACTGTCATTTCATTATGACCCATTCCAATGAGGCATACCTTACCACCTGAACAGGTGGCCTTTAGTGCTGTGGTCATGGTTTTTTCAAAACCAGCACAGTCAAATGTGACATTTATGCTTCCTCCCATTACATCTTGTATTCGACTCACTTCTTCATCAATATCCTAAAAACAAACATCTGGTTAGTAAAAAAATGAAATTACCATACAGGCAGCAGCCAAACATGAAAGTTAGAAAAAACCCTGGAGAATTATTATACCTCCGATTTCGTGGAGACAAGAACAGATGCATCAGCTCCCAATGTTCTAGCCATAGATAAACGTTGTTCATGCACATCAGCAATAATTATGCGCGGTGCTCCAAATGCACGTGCAGATAACATTGTAACAAGACCAATAGGACCTGCCCCCATAATCAAGATGTTGGTTTCAGCACCTACAGAAGCACGGCGACAAGCATGAACTCCAACACTCAATGGCTCACACATCGCACCTTCCTCTAGACTCACATTGTCTGGCAGCTTGAAACACAAATTTGCAGGATGAACAACCTGCAATGCAAAATAAGAATTTTTTTCTGGTGTTAGCGCTAGCCATGCATCCAAAAGCAGGAGGATAGTACTTTAAAGAGGCATATTGAAGAAATATATCCTGTCTGACCAAAATGACGCATGTAAGAAAAGAACATAGAAACTATTCTCATCAAGCTATTAGATTTCAATAACCAAATAGACCCTCATTAATTGAAAGACCCAAATGTGCTAGAATACAGATTAGGCAATAATGTAGCGAGATTTAGAAGGTGTCTATAATTAATTTTTATTGTCCATTAGTTCTCCAGAGAAAGCAAATATTATATTTTGATTCCCTAGTTAGGATATACCGATAGTGGGTTGTGCTAGTCAGAAGGTAAGATTGTGAGGAATTACAAGAAATTATAATTTATCTTGGCAAGTTGTACAGATGTAATAGTCATAAGGTCAAGTTTCAACAAACAGATGTTGGACTGAAAAAACCTATAGACTAGTCAAAAAGTAAGATTTTGAAGAATTACATGAAATTATAATTTATCTTGGCAAGTTGTTCAGATGTAACAGTCATAGCCAGGTTTTCATGTCAGCTCAAGATCCATTGACAGAGGTTGTGCTGAAAAATAACTAAAGGCACTGACTGGGGGTCTTGTGGCAGAATCACTTCACAGCCTAATCATCAAATCAGGGCATGTTGTAACTTGAATTTAATCATGAGAGAATGCACTTAATTAATAATTTGATACCAATGGCAATATCTACATGGAGAAACATCCTTGACTTCTATAAATATGAAAAACTATGATTGAAAACAATTATCATTGGGGAGAATCTCACCTCACCACACAAGCTATCCTACACTATCCTCATGTCATCATGAAGAATTATGGTTGACAACATGAACAATAAGGAAAATCATTCCTCCCTAAACTAAGTTACCATGGTTTGCCCTAGACCCCTCCGAACTGGCCCGGGTGCGAATTGGTCCGTTGTCCGGGTCCAGTTTGCCTGTGGGTCCAGGCAAGGTTCGATTTTTCGGACCCAATTAGAACTGGTGGCCCGGACGATCGAACCCGATGGACCAAGACCAAAAATTTCAAACCCCGAACGAACTTGGGCGAACTTCGCCTCTTGGACGTCACTTAAGTGATGGAATTTGCAAAATTTTAATTTTTTTTGGCGTCCGAAACCCTAAAAGTTCGTTATGAAAGGCTAATTTGTGCTTCTCATTATCATTTGTTGTGTGCAAGTAGGCTATTTGACTTCAGCAAGAGAAAAAGAGCAAGTTCTTGATTGTGCAAAGAGGAGTTGAAAGATTGGTTTGTGAGCTTTCTTCAAGAGTTTGTGCCTCATACGTACACCTTTGCAAGCTTACAATGAGTAGAGGTAAGTTATTGTTTTATTTGTTTTTTGTTTTTGTTTAAATTTTTTAGTTTTTTCATTTCTCTTTCATTCTCCATAAGATATTTCATATTAGCCATTTTTCAATAATTTTTCATTCTCTTGCTTTTAAACTTTAAAGTTTTAAGTTTTATATTGAATAATGAATATGTATACAATTTGAAATTTCTTCCCATAGGAAAAGGAACTACAATGGCATCTACCTCATCCTCGGTAGGCAATACCGAACAAAGAATAGAACCCAAATCTGATTCTCCTTTGTGGAAACATGTTGATATTATAAGAGCCCTTCCTAGAGGTGGTGCATTCCGTTGGAAATGTAGGGGTTGCGATGTAGAAAGAAATAGCTCATATTTTTGTGTAGTAGACCATTTGTGTGGATGCTCTAATAGAGGAGTCAAGAAATGCCCTGGAAAAAAAGGTGTACCTGTACCCAATGAAACTATACTAAAGTATATTCAAGAGCATGAGGCAGCAGAAGAGAGAGAACATAGGCAAATTTCAACTAATGGCATTGGCAATAGAAGTAAAAGTAAAAAAAAAGCAAGGGTTAACACAACCCCCCACAGATGTTGTGATAGAAGACCACCCCTTTTTTACTACCATAACTACCCGTGAGCCTGAAAAAGAACCCCTTGGCCTTACACACAAAAGAAAGGGACCACTCGAAACTGCATTTCAAAATCAAAGTCGGGAAATTGCCAACATTGATGTGGGAAGATGTTTGTTTGCAAATGGGCTGTCTTTTAATGTTGCTTGCTCTCCATATTGGAGACAAATGTTGAAAAGTGCCAATGAAGCTCCAAGAGGGTATCAGGGCCCCAGTTTTGAGAAAATACGAACCACCTTGTTGGATCAAGAGGTCGAGTGGATTGATGATCAATTGAAGTCCATAAAGGACTCATGGATCGAGACAGGGGTAACAATTGTTTCAGATGGGTGGAAAAATGCTAGAAACCGTCCCTTGATCAATGTCCTATCAGTGTCCCCTAAAGGGGCAATGTTTTTGAAAGCGGTGGATTGTGAGGGACAAGTAAAAGATGGACAATTTATTGCTAATATTCTCATCTCTGCCATTGAACAAGTGGGTGTTAGTAATGTTGTCCAAGTCATAACAGAAAACGCAAAGAATTGTAGAGCTGCTGGTTTGTTGGTTGAAGAGCGATATAGTCATATCTTTTGGACACCTTGTGTAGTCCATTCACTCAATCTTATGCTACAAAAGATTGGGAACACAATTGGGTGGATCAAGGAGGTGCATGCAGAGGTTGAGGACATCCAAATGTTCATCACAAACCATCACATGACTCAAGGAATATTCAAAATGTTCTCACGTTTGGAGTTACTGAAGGTAAGTGAATTTTTTTTAAAAATTAGTATCTTACAATTTCTGATTTTTATTTTTTTTATTGTGTAATGTGTATTCTTTTATAAAGCATGTATCTAATAGTTGTATTTTTTTGCTCTAATTTATGTTACAGGTTGTTGAAACTCGTTTTGCATCAAATTTAATCGTCTTGAGACGACTTGTGCAAGTGAAAGAGGCACTTTGCAATATGGTAATCAACAACAATTGAGCTATATGGAAGCAAAGCAACAGTGAGAGGGCAGCTTCAATAAAGAGAAGGATATTGGATGACATATGGTGGAAACGTGTGGAATATATCATTAAGTTCACCGAGCCCATTATGAGCATGCTTAGGTACGCTGACATGGATAGGCCTTGCCTTGGAGAGATCTATGATGGCATAGACTCAACGCTTGAGAAGATCAAGCAAATTGTAAATGAAAAAGAGCAAGATCCCAAAGAGACCCTCTTCAAACAATTGCAAGCAATTATTGTAGAACGGTGGAACAAAATGACCACACCTGTACATTTGCTTGCCTATGCATTGACGCCCAAATATTATAGCAACCAATATCTTGATCTACCAGGAAGGCTACCACCCTATAGAGATTTAGAAGTGTCTGATGGATACAAGGCAGCATTTGAAAGACTCTTTCCTGATGATGATATGAGAGATATGATTACGGATGAGTTCATAGAGTTTGTGAATGCAAGAGGTCTAAGTAATGATGCTCTTCGTCATCGGTTTAGGAAGGATGCTCATAGTTGGTGGTACCTCCATGGCCAAAGATTCCAAACATTGCAGCCCCTTGCAATAAAATCATATCACAAGTAAATTTTATTTTTAATTTACTTTATCTTCATGACTAGCAAGTAATTTTTATAATTTTATTTTAATTGCTTACCTTGTCTTGTCTTCATAGGTTGCTAGTTCATCTGCATTGGAAAGAAATTGGAGCACATATTCTTTCATCCACTCAATGAAGCGCAATAAATTGCAATCAAAAAGAGCAGAGAACTTGGTATTTGTGCATTACAACTTGCGTCTTCTCTCACACAAGACTAAAGAATACAAAGAAGGGGACATGAAGAGGTGGGATGTAAATGTAGAGGTTGCGGACTTGGATGCTTCCACTTCTCGGCTTGCACTTGATGATTTTGCAGATTTTGACGCCAATACTATTGTTGCTGCTGCTGATCCCATTGGCCTTAGCTCTATTGCTGAGTCAACTAATGTTGAAGATGAAGATGAATACATTTTTAATTCATTAGTTGAACTTGAAAGTTTGAAACAATGATACTTGAACAGTTGAACTTGATGTTATGATAATTTTAGTTTTAATGTTTTAAATCTTTGATGTTGAACTTGAAGTATATGATGGTATGATCACGATTCATGATGCTATGATTATAAGTTTATGGTGTTTTTGTTGTTTAAATGTTGTTTTTATGATACTATGTGACATACTCATGCTTCTAGGCTTCATAAATATGTATATATATATTTTTTTTAAAATCTTAAATGTT
Source organism: Chamaecyparis obtusa (assembly GCA_027943335.1). Classification (NCBI taxonomy): domain Eukaryota; kingdom Viridiplantae; phylum Streptophyta; class Pinopsida; order Cupressales; family Cupressaceae; genus Chamaecyparis; species Chamaecyparis obtusa. Next base: position 1,206,262 of record BSBK01006134.1, on the reverse strand, counting down.
TTTTTGAACCCGAACCCAAACCCCTTTTCAAAATTTTGTCGAACTTGAGAACCAGTTCTTCGAACCCGAACTTCGAACCGATAACTTAGTCCCTAAACATGCCATTCTACAAAATACAAATTGATGAATGATTCCGCAATTATTTATACCAAAAGTCTATACCAACCTAGCAAATGACATCTGAATATAATCTAAGTTGCTGGTTTGGTTTCGGGTTCAGGTTCAGATATGGGTTTGAAGAACCGGTTTGCTAGTATGGCAAAATTTTGAAATGGGTTTTGGGTTTGTTTGGGTTCGTTAGTGTGTGTGTGTGTGTGTCTATATATATATATATATATGCATCCAAACGCAACCGCATTCCCCAAAAAAAAAATCATGCATCCACGCACCCAATTCTCGCACCGCATCCATATCAGCACCTGAATCAGCAACTCATATATATATGTGTGTGCGCGCGAGCAAAGAAACTTAGAAATGCAAGAAATATACAAAATTAAATCATTTGATAGTAGGACGGTCAAATTAGAATACGTAACAAATCAGTAAATTAAATAAAGGAGCAGGTTAAATGATATAAATTAGAAGAGCATGCTCTCCATTTGTGACTTGAGAGAGATTCCCTGCAACATTTTTAAAAACTTGCGATGATCACTGGCCAAGAACCCATGTTACAAGCGTGGCTGTAGGCCTGTACAAAACCTTTCTTTTCATAGGAGATCATGACACAAAATTCTGGTGTAGTAAGTCCAGCAATCAAATTTGCCACTATATGAACATTAGTTATATCAATATGTAATTAAACTACATAGGAGCCAATTAATTCTCATCAGTATCCAACCTAAAATATAATAAATCAGTCCCAAAGAGGGCAGCGGCTATAACTGTCAGAGTAATCCATGTTAATAAAGTCGGACGCATCCGGGAGGCATCCACAGGGCTTCCGTGCCTGCTTCCGCCTCCACTGCTTTCCTAGGCACATCGGTATCTTATATATATATATATGAAATTAAAATATATTATTAAATAATATAGTCAAATGCATTATTTATTAAAATTAAAAACATAATATTTATTTTAAAATTAATATATGTTTTTTACACATTAAATTAAAATTATAAAAAATAAAACAATATTAACTTTTTAACAAACTTAAAAAATATAATACTTCTCTATGTAGTTTGTTAAGTTTGTTAAGATATTTAAATTAAAATTAATATATATATTTTACACTAATTAAATTAAAATTATTAAAAATCAAATAATATTAAATTATTGAAAATAAACAATATTAACAAACTTTAAAATATAATAACTCCCATTATTAATAAAACTAGGAACTGTCATGGACGAAAGCAATTCCTTTTGCAAAAACTACAGCAAACCTTTGGAAGAAAACTACGAACAGGTTATGCTTAGTATCCAGCTAACCGCAGTCACCCTTACCAAACGACAGAGAGACCCAGGAATAGAGACCCGTGGCCAGTCCTTTCAATGACTTCTCTCCCCAACGACGACAGGGCATCGGGGATATGGCATAAAGCCTATTTCATTCATCCACTATAGAAGTGGGAAGCAAATAAATGTGACGGGGAGTTTTATAGTAGCCAGATAATTGTGACTGGGAGTTTTACGGCAGCCAGGAGAACAAATACGGGGGAATGTAATTTAATTTAGCCTCGATTTCATTTGCCTACAAACCCTGTGAACCACAAATTGAACCATTACTGTATCTAGACCCAATTCGAACCAAACCTAGGTCTGGCCATAAATCTAGCAAACCAAGTAACATAGAATATAATAATATAAATATGTCCTTGATACAATTCATTTACTGGCAAAATGTCCATGCGTTTGTATCTGTTCAAAGTATCCACTGACCTGTAGCTCATAAAAATTTTACAAGGTATAACCTGATGTATTACAAAAATCCAACTCTTGTACATGTAATTTCTTAAAATTGACAGATAAATCAGATTGGCACCTTCATAAGTAGTGTTATTAATTTTAATGCTACTTCCCAAATTTCTCTCATTTCTTTCCTTATGTCTATAGAAGAAGAAGAAGAAGCACTTTTAACATCCACGACACTAACATTAAATAGCCTTTGGGACAGTCAGTCTTGCAATAATAGTCTTAAGCAGTTTCGTTCTTCTATGCACAACGATGATGAGCTCCCCCAATTTCTCAACAGCCCCCTAGCTGAAAAGACTATACCATGAACCAGCTGTTAAGACATTAACATAATTGCTCCTGATGTCGCTATAAGCATCACAATACAAAATGAAATGCCTTTCAGATTCAACTGCCCCAGAAGTGCAAAGGACACACACCCGTTTTTCCCAAGTTTCTTTTGGCTGTTTCCATTGCCCAGTTTCATATCAAAATCGATGAGTTATTTCTTAATTGAGCAATAAGAATTCTGGCTCTCCACAGGATACAAGCCTTTACGTACACTTTTTGAAAAAGATCACAAGTGGGATTGAACTCCTCTATATAGTATTTATTTTTTCTCCGGGCACTTTACCCCAAGTATGCTTGCTAAAAAATTCTCAAACAAAAGCTTTTATCTCTTTGTTGCCTACAGGGCAAGCATTTAAATATATATTCCATTTACTCATCCATCTGCTGTTCTGTCTCATCCAAGACTTCTTTTGCTCAAACTATAACTGAAAACATTTGACCATCTAAATAGTACTCTGAAAGCATCCCTATTAACGGTCACTTTGTAGTTGCTTGTAACCTCACTTTAAAAATGTGAGGCAAATTAGGGCTAAAAATGTCCACTCACCAAAGAGGAGTTAAGAAATTGACAGTCAGTTCAAAATACCAACAGCTATAATGATATAGAGAATTCTTTCAATCAATGGTAATGAAAGATTGTAGTGTCCCCCATTGGGACTTTAATTTTCCCTAGAATTCCCAAATAATGTAAATTGCCAAAACTTTAATCTTGATTTAGAGCCTGCAACCAAGTTAGTTATAAGTTATAACCATATAACCAGCAATGTTATAAAAAGAATTATAATCATCGTTATAATTTACATAATGTACATGTGGGATTCAATAATACTTTCCCTAATAACCTATCCCCATTATCAGTCCCTTGGAAACAATATATGAGGTGCCTCAAGCTTATTATTTTCCATCAAGCCCAAGAGCACGGAATGACACCCACCATTCAGCCTCCTAGCCCCACTTGTGGTTGCTCTAATTGAATTGAATTTATGTGCTACTTTCATCCATTATTGTGCATTCCATCCTATTCTTCATAATGAGAAAGTTTGTTGTTTAAAGTATTAAAGAATCTTACATATCTACTCTATTATGCATAGACATCATAATGAAAAGAGTAACAACATATATATATACATCAGTAGCAATATGTTATCTGCATAACATTCCTGCATCCTATCAAATAGAAGACAAATAACAAATCAGCCAGATCAGAATGTCATGTATCATGAATCATATCAAAGGCTGGAACAGCATATACGTCTGCTGCCCAGTTTAATTAATTTCGTAACTGTAAATCTATTCATTGTTCGAATTTTTATTCTCTCTTTATTTGATCTTGATCATTTTCTATGGATGCCCTCAACAAAAATGACTCTTATTTATATCTTCATAATGGGAGAATCAACCTTTCATTATGTTCATTGCCCTTACAAGGGACATAACCGTTCATAATTTTAATTGCTTCTCTTCATCATAATGTAATTACTTCCATTTTAATTATTCACATCCTTCTTACTAATAATCGCTCATTAATGCCTTACCTTTCCTTTACTTGGGCGATGGAATTAGTATAATTATATGTGCCTTTTACTTTCATTCATGGTGGTCGTCTGGCATTAGTTAGTAAACTAATTTAATTCATATTCTAAAAGAGTTGGACAGCATTGTAATGTTCATTGTGCAAAGAGAGTTGGCCGAAATGGTGACGTTAATTAAAGGCGCCAAACTGATACAGTCAGCCAGCATAATTTTAAACCTTTCTTACATATATGCCAATTAAATGTCCCCCTTTGTAATGGTTGGCTGCTTTATTAGACATCGCCCCTTTAAATTGGGCAATTATAACATGGTCGGCCCAAGTGGTTCTATAAATTTCCAAACTGTGATTTCTATTTATTAAGGCAGCAATAATTTATAAGGCTGTAATTCAGTTAGATTAGCAGGGGCGTGACAAAGATGCAAATAATGTCATAAAGCCTTTTAAGAAACTTCTTTTAGGATTTAATTAAAAGTTTAAAAATGAACATGCACAAAATATTATAATTGTTGGTTACAAGTTGAGAAGAAGCTTTATGACCCACAAATCAGCATCATTTTAAATGACTGCAACAAAGTAAGTCTTTGCCTGAACTATTATACAGTTTCTACATGTTTGTCAAATTGGAAGCGATTTGCCACAGTAAACCCAAGTTCATATTGCAGAGTGTACACTTCAGTAGCTATATCCTCAAGTACCTGAACTCTAGACTCCTCAAGTCAAATGACATTTTCACAGACAACCTTAACTATTCAGTTTAAAGTAGTTGTAATGCTTCTGAACAGCAATTTAACTCTATTATTGGAGTAAAACAAAATAGAAATGTGAAGGTTCTATGACAAGAAATATGGTTTAACAGAATCTATCAAGTAACACACAGCTATGCACCAAACAGAAATCTTGAATTTTGAAACAAAAATAAAACAACCCTTTTCTGCTACCAGTATTATATAAAACAGGCAACGCTTAAAGGTATGGCTGTTTGGAAGTGAATCATTCCAAATTTGTGAAGATAACAACTCTTCGATATTTAGAATAGACACCAATTTTTATAGACAATTAATTGTTCTATTTTGCAATGTTTTCATATATGGTGAGAGATGGAAGTCATCTCCTAAACTTGAAACGCTCCTGATGATAAAACTCCTTAAGACAGGTCCCCATGTGGCTGCTTAACTTATTTTATCTACCAGCCACTGCTCAAATTTTTTAGGAACAATTGTGGATCTGAGGGTCTCGTGAATATTTAATTTCGCTGTTTTATTCTTAGTAGTCAACTTAAAAATATGCAATTACTTCTTATTTCCATTTATGAATGAATAAAATTGGTAATAATTTTTGTAGGTAAAATTTGGAGACTGTTAATGATTATAGCAGTTTTGTGTAGCTATGGTGAGGATCATAAGTGTTGACATTGGATTGATATATCCTCCCTAGCTAAGAGGGAGTGTTGATGTATGTAGCATCGGTCAGATAAATAAAACTGACTATATGATTATTATAAGAAATGATTTATTACATATACATATATACATTAATATATATAATAATTGATATTATTTTATATATTAATATGCATATATATATAAAGTTAATCTATATTTATTCTTATAATAACTATATAGTTAAATTAATAAATTAGATTAATGAATAGACATGTCCCATGAAGGGACATGTCTCTTCTTGTCTTTTCCATGTATATATACAAGAGATTGATGCATTTGGATTACACATACAATCAGATAGTGCTATTACATTTGCAGTGATCTTAAAATCTCAACATGGTATCAGAGCAGGTTCCCTACCTGGTTGTGAGGTTTTCGAAATCATTCACAACATTGACAAAATCATGAGCAGGATGATCGGCATTTGCCAGGAAAAGGATCAGATCAAAGTAATGGGAATGTTTTGGTAATAGATGTCGAACAAAAGGCCTGACACATGAAGAGATTCAAATATGATTTGCTGCGAGTTACCAACTGCCAACTGCTTGGCAATGTGACTGGTAGCGCCATTGAAATAATTTATTACGCATGGATTATATTGAAGGCGGTGACAAAGAAGGTGAAAGAAGCAACGAACTTAATGACAAGTTGGGGGTGACCTCTTCTTTTGCAACAACAACCGTATGTACATAAACAGCATCGACTGTAACATGAGAAGCAATTAAAAGGCAGAACAATGACCTTGCTGGTAAATAGTACACACAACAATAGTAATTGTATTTGGATGATTCGACCTAGAAAGGTTGATATCGAAAATATCCTCAACCTGCAATCAATGTATGTGTCTATTACGTCATGAGTGCTCTGTATCTCAGATGTAGTCAGTCATGGAAAGTACCAAGAGTTATTCAATACGCTGTCTCCGCATGATTATGTTCCTTGGGTTTTATCGATACTCTGTGTGTTAAATCGAATACGCAGATATCCCACCAATCTAATGAATGTTGCAATGATGTAAGCCTGAGAGAGCAGTCCAGCCAAAGAAACGATGGAATCCTTCGAAGACGTTGTGATGTAAATGCTGGACCATAGGGAAAGTTGCGAGTGAGCTTATCACCAGAAGCCCCAGTATGACCAATGCCACGCCTCTTATCTCCGGGGATGTCGTCTCAAAATGACGCAAGGTTTCCATGAGGGAATAGGTGAGCCACATGACAGAGGAAACGCCGCAGCCGTTGTGCATTCCTCCTATGCACTGAAGGAACGATGTTGTGGCGGTCTTGAGAGGGAGTGGAACTCATGACCTCCCCAACACCTTCACTGCCAGCCAGAACACACACCTCAGAAAGGCCTCGTTGCGGCACAACACCAACACCAGGATATTCCCCACTGAAAAGAGTGCAGCTTCATTTTTAGCATATGAAAAGTTGCCCATGGCAGCCAAAATGAGTGTGGTCAAATTGAGTGCGAAGGAGAAGAGGAAAAGGCGCTTGTACACAGTATAGAGGCCCTGATCCAGCAATATCACCGACATACGCGCCTCCCCTAATTTCACAGCTTTCTTGGAAGGAACTTTCACAAAAGTGGGCTGTCGGGTCACTGCTAGAGATGGAACATTAGTATTGCAAAAGATAATAAAAGGATTTGAAGACCAGTGATGATCCCAAATAAATATGATTATTTACAACATTTGTATTATCGATTCAGTGGAGAAGATTGGGAGGCAAGCTTTAGAAATCAATAAGCCTGAACAGAGTATAGACTCATGATAAAGAAATATATTGATAGGAGATGTATTCAATAGATAGTACCCTCAATATTGCTTGCCGAGATTGGATAGGAACTCTGAAGATCAATGAATTAGATGAGGGTTCCTCATGTACAACATACATACTTATGCAAAATAGCTTGTACCAAGGATTCGGCTCAATTACACAATGGATTTATGGAGGTGAAACAACAGACATCAACCGCATAATTAAAAATTGCTACATCACAAATGAAATTATATCATTATTGGGGACATGGGCCCTATTAATATTTGGTGCAGTTTGGTATTTTTGAATTTCTATAGACAGGAGACTAGAGGTTATCGTAAAAATATGGGCAACCGTGAATGATCGTTGGAATCAAATATTTCAGCCGCAACACCTTGTGATGGAATAATTTATTCATTTCTTAGGTATTGGTTGAGCATAATAGAAGATTTTTATATCAAAGTATCCTGCGTGGAAAATAAATATTGCTCCAGCAACTTAAAAGTCAGCACACGAACCATCCAGAGTTAACGTTGAAGTTCCAACAATCTCATCTACAATTTTGGTTATGGGGCATTGACTAGACTTTAAAAAAAAATCTCTTCGATGGATTAAATAGCCAAACACAGGCCTTCACAACTGATGAATAGAGCCAACTCGCGACCAAAGTAGGTATGTTGGCGCAACACTCATACAAAACAGAGACCTCCAATGTCGACTGATGAGAATATAGACACCCTTCGGAATTCTATGTATGAAATGTGGAGACAAATGTAAAGAACCCAACTGGTTCTCTATGATCAACTGACCCTTTCCTCAAATCAAATTGCACTTCTAATTCACTTTCAGAATGTAGAGAAATTTATGAATATCAAATATGAGTTTTAATTACAAGAGATCACCGATTTGATTACAAGAGATCATAATTTGAACATATAACAATTAATTTCCCAAATTACAACATTTGCAATAATAACCTCGCACTTGGCAATTACTGTATGTCTGCAAGCGGTAATAATCTTCAAACAACTTGTCGCAGCACCAAAATTAATGACAGTAGCCACCAAGGAGATTGACGTAACTGTTGTAGTAGTCACGTGCCTGGCTGGTATTAAACGCAAGCCTTGTATCAAAAAAACGGCTCCTAGGTGGAGTCACATTAGCTAGAAATGAAGTAGCACAGCCTCATTCACCTCACATGGCCTGCCTGGACTTCTCACGCAGCACCTGCGTAATGAATGCTCATACGCAGCATCAATTTCTTGTCACATCCATAAATCACAGCCTGGAGATAATTTGTTATCTCTTGATAATTGGGAAAACCCTCAACAAATTCGCATTCAATTACCAAATGAAGAATCACAGTAACTCCTCCAAACAATTTCAGAAATTTAGCAGGAAGACAAATCAAACCCCAGAATGAATAAATTGATTTGTCTGTAGAACAAAACTTCTCAAAATTCCAGTATACCTCAGCACTGGATTTCAATCTCAGATACAGCTGCAAAATTCACCATTAATCTGGAATGGCTCAAATTGCCAGAAGAGGAATTAGTCCTCGAAACCCTAGCCATTTCTCACAGCCAAGAGACTTCATAAATTTTTATCAAATCAACAATGAATAGTGAAAGTGCTTTTTCGGGTAGAATATATAGCTTTTTTCGGAAAAAGCACAATTTCACTTTTTTCATTAAAAAGGCTTTTAAATGACCTCTTTACTTTATAACATTAAAGTTATAATGTATTAAAGTTATTAAATTAAAATAATTTAATTTAATAACAATAACTTTAAAAACCAAAAGCCTCTGAATCCCGCCAACTGAAACAAACTTATTTCCAGCACCAGAGCCTCAGACGCAAACTGCCCTACCAAAAATAACCCACTACCAAAAATAGCCAACTGCTAAAAATAAACTTACTAAAAATAGTAAGTCTCACAAACTAGAGATTATTTGAAACTCGATCTTGAGATATCTGACACTCCGAGCAGACACCCTGCTAATCCTGGCCATACCCAAAATACCACTTACTAAAAATAGTAAGTTGACCAAAATGATCCGAACGAAGAGCAGACCTGATAATCTAAACCTCCAAAATAGAATCCCAACGCTGGCTCCACCATCTGACCCCATCTGATTGCCCCATTAGCCTGTGAGGGTCGCCAAACCAAGCTAATCACAAGAGTCTAAAAACGGGGGCATTACAGTCCTCCCTCCCCAAGATTGCTTGTCCTCGAGCAATCAGGAAAAACAAGAAACATCATAAACCACCCGGATCCCAAGGATGGTCACAAGTAATGTCCCAATCCTCACCAAACTCCTCTGAAGATATAACCAACATCAACAGAACAAGCACCACTGAAAACAACATAAGTAAACCAACTGTAGATGTCGATGTTGAAAACAACCCAACGGAACTCAACCCATCTGAAATAATAACTCTGTCAAAACCTGAGTCCCTGTCTATCCAGCACTCACACCCAACTGCACTGGGAAAACAACAGTGACCAAATGTGCCTGAATCACCATTATTAACTCTGCCCTCTAAATAACAGTCCTGAGTGTGTGGACACTGCAAGTAATCTAACTTGCAACTGCCAAATCCATCAGCAAACGATGGTGCTAATCCATCCCATAATGGATGGTAGGATACTGGAGCCAGTTTACCCCTGCGTGAGATCAAATCTTCCACCTGAGGGTCAAAAGAAAAATGATAAGCATACCCCACCATATAATGCCAGTAGGAATCCCCAATCTCTGTTAATGGCTCATCATTACCAAATCGGAAATTAAAAGATGGCTCCAAACTCTGACTCCGCATCACTATAGGCTGGGTAGGAACCTGAGCAACCCTCTCAACAAACCCAACCTCAAAATCCCTATGGGGAAGCATAGTAGAAAGAGTCTCCACAATCTTCCCGACCAACCTCCGAATAGCACAAGAGCCTCGGATGAGTATACCCTCAGACTCTATAAAAATCCTAACGCACGTCTGTACTCTCAAGTAGATACTCCATAAATGACTCGGTGCAGTAGAAATCATACGTGGAAGCATCAACTCGCTCCCCCGCAATCCACAACTGATCCCCCCGCAAATGTGGCACAGCCAACTGTCCCGTGCTATCAGCTATGTGAGATGATGAAGTAGATTTACTCCCAGCTAAAGGAAGCAAATCAACTTGAGAGCCTGTCTCCTCTGGTACTCCTACCTCATCCGGACCAAGTGCTCCCATCTCCTGAACATGTCAGCCATATCATCATGTCCCTCATCACCAACCGTAGGAGCAAACAAATCACCAACCACCTCAATGTGCAATTGAACTGGGTCTGGGGCTGGTGTAGACCGTAAATGCTCCAACTCCACGATCACCTCCTCTAATCAAATCAGCAACTCCTGAAGAGCCCGCTGAGTATCCTTTAAGACCTCAATAGTCGCTGTGAGCTCCTGAGTAAGCTCACTCACCTCCTCTCTGTCCATCAGTGCCTCATAAGTTGTACTCCCCCACACCACTAGGTGATCTCTGTCGGCTACCATCTGTAAATAGTTCTGTCTCAAAATCTTGACAACCTCATGCAAAGAGTGAATCTCTGTCAATGAAAGGTAACCACTACTGGACTCATCTGTCATAGGAGTACCCCAACCATAAACAGCCAGCAACTAACGAGTGGCATCAAAATGCTCGAGAGTAGAAGAGATATCCCTCTCATCAACTTGCAACTGATTGGTCACATGATGACTCTGCACAACAGGCCTCCTATGTACCACCTCAAATGCATTGTCCACACTATGAGAGGAAGCTGTAACCAACACACTCCCCTCAAGATCACTCTCTCTCTGTGTACTTAAATCTGAGTACACCTCTACACTCTGAGTACAGGCATCGAACATGTCCTCATCTAACCCCAAGGAAGCTACTGTTGAATCTGACTCAACACAATCTCCAGCTACCTCATCCTCTGCAACCATCTGACAGTCCAAATCCTGAGACACATCCTTATGAGTTACTAACGAAGTAACCCACTCTCCAGAAGTGGAAGCCCTGGCTGAAACAAACTCCTTCCACTCATAAGCTTCCCTGTCCTCATCTGTGGGTCCCTGTAACACAAAGTCCTGGAACTCACCATCACCAAATGACAACGCTGAATCAACGCCCAAAGTCAGATATAGAAAGCCAGTAACACTACAACACTCATCGTCCTCGCTCTCAACATCAGAGATATTTGCAATGCTAGTCTACACATTATCTATCAGCATCTCCTCTACTAACTCTGGCTGTATACATGACTCAATGTCGTCATGTGAATCAACTAAGCTGTGGCATGAAACTATGTCGCCCAAATCAGCTGCAACACGCTCATCCTGAGTGTCATCACTAGAAAGCTCCATGCTCACATCCTCAACACAAGAATAAACCACTATCTCCTGTACTAATTCCACACTGCGACTGCTACCATAAATCTCTAAGCTGTCAGAGCTCATATGCTCCTCGCAGTCATCACCCAACAACTCACAAGGGGTGTCATCTCCCATGCAAGTCACAGCATCCTCAAAAGTATCAATAGATGTGTCAGCTCCTACATCTCCTACTGAAATCTCAACTGCTGACACGACTCGACGTCAGGTTGTGCACCAATAATGCTGGAGCACGAACTATCATCAACTGACCCCGCTGTAATGCCCAAATCTCCAACCTCACCACTGGGAGACTCCGTACATGCCTCAGTCTCAACTGAGGCAGCAACTGCCACCTGAACTGGAGCAACACTACTACAACTGACATAAACATCTCCAATAATAACTCCCTCCACAGAAGAATCTGAACACTCAATGATAACTGCAACATTAGCTGACTCTGTACAATCTGTAGTGACTGCTCTGGGAGCCTCAACCTGGTGATGCTCAGCTCTGCTGTCAACCAATGGCACTAAAATATCCACTGGCTCCTGGGCAATAAATCCCTCATCCGCACTGTGGATGGGAATAGCAGGTGCTGAACTAGATGTAGGAACATCAGGATCATGGATTACTGTCGGAGAAAACTCCAATCTTCTCCCCTGCAAACTAGATGTCGGCCTTCTAAAGGCGGAGATCATATATCTCATTGTCCTGTCTACTGTAACTGGATCCGACAAACTCGTTGCTAATCTCTGTCGATGCAATCTCAGTCTCTCAACGCTTTCTACTAAAGCATTTAATTCTGCTCTATTTCCCTTACTGCTATGACGATTTCCGGAACTGGATCTCCTGTATTTATCCATGGCTAGAAAAAATAGAAGTGCTGATCACTTTAAAAACTTATGAATAAAAATGAGTCCAGACTCCACAGGATGGCAGGAAAAGAGCTATGATGCCACTGTAAAGATCCCAATTGGTTCTCTATGATCAACTGACCCTTTCCTCAAATTAAATTGCACTTCTAATTCACTTTCAGAATGTAGAGAAATTTATGAATATCAAATATGAGTTTTAATGATACTTTTCAGATTTTTCACCATTCATTTAAAAAAAACCAGTCATTAAAACATCACCGATTTGATTACAAGAGATCATAATTTGAACATATAACAATTAATTTCCCAAATTACAACATTTGCAATAATAACTTGGCCCCTAGCAATTAATGTATGTCTGCAAGCGGTAATAATCTTCAAACAACTTGTCACAACACCAAAATTAATGACAGCAGCCACCAAGGAGACTGACATAACTGTTGTAGTAGTCACATGCCTGGCTGGTATTAAACGCAAGCCTTGTATCAAAAAAACGGCTCCTAGGTGGAGTCACGTTAGCTGGAAATGAAGTAGCACAGCCTCATTCACCTCATGTGGCCTGCCTGGACTTCTCACGCAGCACCTGTGTAATGAATGCTCATACGTAGCATCAATTTCTTGTCACATCCATAAATCACAGCCTGGAGATAATTTGTTATCTCTTGATAATTGGGAAAACCCTCAACAAATTTGCATTCAATTACCAAATGAAGAATCACAGTAACTCCTCCAAACAATTTCAAAAATTCAGCAGGAAGACAAATCAAACCCCAGAATGAATAAATTGATTTGCCTGTAGAACAAAACTTCTCAAAATTCCAGTATACCTCAGCACTGTATTTCAATATCAGATATAGCTGCAAAATTCACCATTAATTTGTAATGGCTCAAATTGCCAGAAGAGGAATTAGTCCTCGAAACCCTAGCCATTTCTCACAACCAAGAGACTTCATAAATTTTTATCAAATCAACAATGAATAGTGAAAGTGCTTTTTCGGGTAGAATATATAGCTTTTTTCGGAAAAAGCACAATTTCACTTTTTTCATTAAAAAGGCTTTTAAATGACCTCTTTACTTTATAACATTAAAGTTATAAAGTATTAAAGTTATTAAATTAAAATAATTTAATTTAATAACGATAACTTTAAAAACCAAAAGACTCTGAATCCCGCCAACTGAAACAAACTTATTTCCAACACCAGAGCCTCAGACGCAAACTGCCCTACCAGAAATAACCCACTGCCAAAAATAGCCAACTGCTAAAAATAAACTTGCTAAAAATCCTGAGATATCTAACACTCAGAGCAGACACCCTGCTAATCTTGGCCATACCCAAAATACCACTTACTAAAAATAGTAAGTTGACCAAAATGATCCGAACGAAGAGCAGACCTGATAATCTGAACCTCCAGAATGGAATCCCAACGCTGGCTCCACCATCTAACCCCATCTAATTGCCTGATTAGCTTGTGAGGGTCGCCAAACCAAGCTAATCCCAAGAGTCTTAAAACAAGGACATTACAACAAACTAGAATGAAAATTGTGGGATCGACAGATAGAAATTTTGAAGAAATATCACTTCATGGAGAAAAATAAATTCCACCCGACACAATAATATTATTGGCACACAACAAAGTTATTAGGAGTGAAGTTCACTAGTGCCAGAATAATGATTCAGTGTATGATAATCACATCTTGCTATGTCGATGGGTGATCATGCATGTAGTTCCAAGTTAGCAGGAAATTGCTTCTATTAGGTCAAAGACTTTGTAAGAGAACCTTGAAGTTGGAAGACAATTGTATATTTCATCATTATGGGCAACATATTATAGCACGATAATATTCATCGTGGAAGAGGTTCCAAGAGAGAACTCAGACTTAACATCATGGGAGTGATAAAGAGAAATATTACAGAAGCATGAACTCCTCTTATACATATTGATCGCTAGACTAAGAAAAGAAAGATTGATATCAGATTCAAAGGGAGTTTGATAGTTCATCTAAAAACAACCTTGGATGAGGAGGTCGAGAGGTTGTTGCGAGACCTTAAAATTTAAAGGGAGTATCTAGAGGATCTGCCTTATTTGATTTCCAAGGATATTATGCAGAGGGAGTAAACCATATCAAGATGGTTTCCCTAGTGACCACGAAACTATAAAAGTAAAAAGAATTGCGATTCAAATGATGTAGTTCCATGTATGTGAGCTAGAAGGCTATTATGCAAATATCTAGGTCATGATATTCCTAGATAGATGGTTGGGCATTCAAGAAAAGAGCTTAATGTAGACTAAAGAACAAAGACACGACTTTCTCGTAGAAGGTTGATATTAGATTCAGAGGGAGTATGATAGTTCATCTAAAAACAACCTTGGACGAGGAATTGAGGAGGTTGTTACAAGACCTTAAAGGGAGCATCCAGAGGACTACGATCATAAGATTGAGTCCCATGTGTGCTGGTTGAAATGCCTTTATGCTAACTCCTACATAACTTGGGGTTCACCTAGAGTGATGCAAACTATATAAGAGATATAGTGCATAAGTATGCTATTCAAGGTACATTATCACTACAGAACATATGGCTGATATTCTCACCAAGTCTCTTGCTAGAGAGAAGGTTGTATACTTTCAAGATAAACTTGGTATGATGGAGAATGAAGCCTTATATGAAAAGGAGTGTTAACATCTGTGATCTATTATCTTGTATGTTATTGCATTCTTCTCTTTGAGAGAGAAGTCTAAGGTGAAAGCCCTTGTTTCCACCCTTTGAGATGAGCCATGATGGATCCACCCTCTAAGATGAGTCAAGGTGGATTTCATGTGTGTGACTCCAGGACTTATGGGCCCTCCTATGAACATTGGAGAAAGGTGACGACTTTTCGACAATGAACACATGTATTTGATTGATGTTGTGAGGTGACGACTTTGCAACATCTCCATCATGATGGATATAATGTGACTTGATACCCGTGGACATGTCATGATGGTTAGGATCTCTTAGACATCATGGTAGATATCATAAGGCTGATATCATTAAATAAACCATAGATGATTTAAAGATCTTCATGGTGGATATTATGTGGCGTAATATCTGTAGACATGCCATGATGAGTCTATATAATATCATGTCTATATGGTAAGTATCACATATGTGATACTAGTGCACATATCATACAAGACATCTTGAGTACTTGGTGAATATCATGGACTTGGTATTTGGAGTCCATTACTCATGATAATCATTTTTGAGCACTTGGTGAATATCTTGTGAGTTGATATTTGGAGACCATTGCTCTGAGTACTTAGTGAGTATCATGGATTTGATACTTGAAGACCATTGCTCGTGATATCAGTAAAATGATCTAAATTTTAAATGATTATCTATACTCACATATATGTGATACTAGTGCACATATCATACAAGACATCTTGAGTACTTGGTGAATATCATGGACTTGGTATTTGAAGACCATTACTCTAAGTACTTGGTGAATATCGTGGACTTGGTATTTGAAGACCATTACTCTGAGTACTTGGTGAGTATCATGGATTTGATACTTGGAGACCATTACTCATGATAATCATTTTTTAGCACTTGGTGAATATTTTGTGAGTTGATATTTGGAGACCATTGCTCTGAGTACTTGGTGAGTATCATGGATTTGATATTTGAAGACCATTGCTCGTGATATAGTAAAATGATATAAATTTTAAATGATTATCTATACTCACATATTACATTGAGGTAATATATTTATCCTCCCTAGCTAAGAGGGAGTGTTAATGATTATATTAGTTTTGTGTAGCTATGGTGAGGATCATAAGTGTTGACATTGGATTGATTTATCCTCCCTAGCTAAGAGGGAGTGTTGATGTATGTAGCATCGGTCAAATAATAAAACTAACTATATGATTATTATAAGAAATGATTTATTACATATACATATATATTAATATATACAATAATTGATATTATTTTATATATTAATATGCATATATATATAAAGTTAATCTATATTTATTCTTATAATAACTATATAGTTAAATTAATAAATTAGATTAATGAAAAGACATGTCCCATGAAGGGACATGTCTCTTCTTGTCTTTGCCATGTATATATACAAGAGATCGATGCATTTGGATTACACATACAATCAGATAGTGCTATTACATTTGCAGTGATCTTAAAATCTCAACAGAGACAATGAAAAAAAGGAAAGAGATTTACGGAGTCACCTGGCATTTTTCATAATATGCAGCTGCTGCTAATTTCCAGCACCCCTTCTTCCCACAGCCTACTTTCAATTCATAAACAGTAGCTGCTCCACCAAAATAGGGAAAGATTCTAAATTATCCTTTTTCCCACAATTTTAAATTTGCATGGGAAAACTCCAGCTGCTTAAATTTAGGCAGAAAATGCAATTAAGCAACCGCATGGGGACAAGGGATTAGACTACATTTTATCACTATATCTATCTACTTTAGCTAACTATGGCTGTAGTAACTAATAAGCTCAAAATATTTCATAGGAAAATAGTGCTTGTGAATAAAGCATGACACTATTATACATCAAATAAGAACAATGGATATTAGTGATAGAATCTACAAGCACATCAACGTACATCTAGTTTGCATGATACTGCAATAGGATTTGTTTTGGCTGTTGCCTTTTATGAAAAATCAGATGCTCTGTGATTTCCAAATTAAGAGAAAAAGTTCAGTTTAGTGGAGAGAACAATTTAGGAGAAAGCAATAAAGTGAATTGGGAATATAATAGGATGCAAAGGCTAGTCTAGAAATATAATCGCTTTTTTTGTACCATTTTATTCACCATGAGCTAAAAAGAGATTATGAATATCTGGCACCAGAGTTTTATGTTAGAAAATTAGAATGTGCATTAAGGGTTGTATAACAATGTACAGTCTCTTTGGAATGTATTTGACTGTTAGCTTAAACTTTTATATATCTCTTGGGAGTTAGGACAGCTGATTGGATTATCAATCCTGTTAAAGTTCTCTCTGGTCACTGTTATTTGCATATAATGGGGGTGAACTGTTAGATGTAAAGCTCTGTTCTATAACATGTACAACCCCTTGGCGGCCAAATATTATTATATGGATGCAATATGTATTTATGCAAAGTAGCATAACTCTTTATCATATCGTATATAGAATTTATTATTATCAATCCCTTAGAATAGATCTAGTTTGCAATCCCTTCATCAAATTGCATAACAGTCTAGTTCCACAATCATCATTGTTTACAGCTGTCATTCTCATCTAGTTGATCATTTTAGTCGGAATCAATACAAGTATTACAGAAAGAACATCTTGGTGCAAGATTACTCCAAAATTTTGGAGAATTTTATGTAGAATTAGATATATTCCAGTCCACTATCATTATAATTTTCCCCAATGATTTTTATAAAAGGCAAGAGAAACCAAGAGGGCATGGGTTTTCACTTACGAGTAATCAGACAGGTTCAACATGCCCCTGAGAAGCACATTCTACCTGTTCCACTTAAAGAAAAATGGTACTTTGATGTAAGAAAAAAATTAGCCTCCTCCCTGCAACTTCAAAACTCAATATACAAACATAACAGAGACTCTGTTCTTCCATAAAGTAAGCATCATTAAAAGAAAATTACATTTTATACCAATCAAATGCAACATCAAATCTGCAACTTATCATTGCAATTTCTACCAAAGTATCAACAGACCCTTCATTTCTTCAACTCGTGTTTTTCTACATCGCATCCATATGAACACTCTGCTCACTAGCTGAAAATACCAATCCTCTGTTCTCAAAATTAACCCAATTTCCTTCTTTACCATACACAGCCTGGACTCTCCACACAGTTATACCTCTGTATTTGCCTCTGTCAAAGCTTCACACAGCTCCCTATAATTCTTCCTGGCCACACACTTTTTGTTCTTTTCTCTTACTATGCAGGTTTTCATCCTTGTGCTCTTCCCTTTGCCTCCTTCCGTGCTCTTCTACACAGCCCCTTCTCACACTACCACAGCCCTCTTCTTTCCTCTACATTGCCTCTTCTCATCTTTTAATCCAGCCTCCTCCACTTCTTTGTTACGCATGCCCAACTCCTTCCAATCCTATGCAGCCCATTTTCTCTAATGCCAACCATGCATTACTTACCTTTCCTTTAGCCGCTTCCCCTGCATAGCCACCAACACTTCCTACACTTTCTTTCTCATTAAATAAATCTGCATTCTTTTTACTTATTTGAGAAGATCTTAATACTCATATGATGGTGCCTGATATGGAATTCAATGCCACCCAGAAAGACATTAAACAGCTGTTAAAAACTTAAGAGAAACAAAGGAATCCTCTCCTTTAAAAAGAAAAAAAAACAATTTCACCATCAAAACAGTCCATATTTTGATACATTTTAAATATTCTTTCTATTTCTTTTGAGGATGAGAATTTAATGCTCCATAACATTCATGATTCTCCCTTTATTTCTATTTCAATGCTTACCCCCTCCTCCACCTGGATGCCCCTGCATCAGACACCCATGGTAGAAAGAAAAGGTTTCATGAGTCAAACACAGAAACATTTGTAGACCCTACGCTTGTCTCTGATCCACTCCTCTGCTTTGTCCACTCGTGTTATCCTGTTCTTCACTAACATTATTCTCTTTCATCCTCACTCCTCTTCCATCGTTCATAACATTCAATGTATCAAATTCAACTTCCCACCAACATAATATATCAAAATTAGAATAAACACCTAAATTCATATCTTCTCCTTCAACAAAACAAATGTCAGGACCTTTATCTCTTTTGCTGTTTTACCTTTTTCCTTCTCCTTCCACCTTGCCTCCTATATGAATTTTCATTGTTTCAATGTCTTCTGAAAGACACACTATTTCTGTAACCCAGTTCCCTTCACTCAAAACAGCATTAGTATCAATCAAGAGACTCAATCTCCACATTTCCTAACAAGGAATCAAGATTTCTAATCAAGAGGCTTTCATCTGTACTATTTTCAAACAAAGATTCACCAGAAAATCTTCATTTACCTCCACATCATGTCCCTCAAGTTCAGTTTTATCAAAATGACTTACTATTGCAATAAATTCCTCTATTTCCACACTCTCAGTCATATGAAAGAAACCAGTAAATCTGATTCTACCCCACCTTCAGCTGCAGCCTTTGTCCCACCCAAAATCAACTCTTCCCATTCTCTTTCAACTACTTCAATACACATCAGCAAATCATCCTTCTCAACTACTTCTTGGTTAGTTTGAGCAAAACAGACATGTTCTTGCTTCTTACCATCTATGTCATCTACTAAACAAACACTTTCCATTACTCCTCGCAATGGCTTCAACTTATGTTTCACTCCATCCTTCATCAATAAGTACAAATTAGCATACCCATCATCTATTGCTCTCCTATCAAATTGTCAAAGCCTCCTTAACAAAACATGACAAACATTCATAGGCATAATATCATAATATCACACATTATCTCATCATAATATTTTCCAATATTAAATTTTACAAAGCTTTCTTTGCTGAACAAAACTTCCTTGTCATCTTGTACAAAAGTTATCCTATACGGATGTAGGTGCTTTCTCCTCTCTAGATGCATACCTTGTCTTGAAACTTGCATCTCGTTTTAAACAGGTTCTTTCTTTGAATTGGTTCATTCAACAGAACTCTCCTAGTGACTAGCACTTCTCCATTTTCAACATTCTCTGATTGTGAAGATTTTGCTTCCTCATTAGCATTTGCAACTCTTGCTTTGTCTTCATTTCTCCTTTCTGCATTTCCATGTTGTGGACTTTCATATGCTTTAGCCCTTCTCCCACATTTAAAACAAATTATCTTGTAGTTTCCTCTTCCAACCCTCTACCCAATCTTCCTCTTCCTCTAGAAAGCTGATAGCGAGGGTATGAAACATCTTTCCTTTGATTTGTATCATTGGCATGCTCTTCATTTTTCTGATTTTTCATATTTGAATTGTCGTTCCAATCTCCATATGATCTTCCCTCTTTCTTTTCATCTCGACCTCTTCCTCTTTGCTTGTTATCAAATCTCTTGTTCAATCTTTTCAAGGCAAACCGATATGCATCTACCATCGTGTAAACTCTCACCAAAGCCATCTCTTCTTGTATACTTGACTTCAACCTATTAATGAAACGAACTACATGCTCTTTGTTGGCCTCTAAATGACTTGTCCAGATCAAAATCCTATTAAACTCTTTTGCATATTCTTTCACAAGTCTATTTTTAGTCTATTGGGATAAATTGCCTTTTCATTTTCTCAATCATCCCATTCCATTTTGTAATCTTGTCTTTACCTCTTCTTCATCTTTTTAGCTGCACCTCTTTCCACCAAAAAGAGGCATGTCCCTTTAGCCTTGTCTTTGCAAATCTTACTCCATCAAGATCTTCTACTTCTTCAAACTCAAAGTACTCTTCCATGTCATTAATCTAGTCAATTAGTTCTTCTGGATTCCAAGTTCCCAATGATTGTAGGAACATTAGTTTTTGGTCTTTTTCCCATTCTTGACAATACCCTCACCAAAGGATCATTCACAGTTGTTATCGTTGTTGCTTCATCTCCTTTACCATTTGTATCATTGTCATTTTATGTAGCTTCATCCTCTTCACTATCAGTTCCTCTCCTTTGAGAAAAACCTCTTCTAATTTCTTCTTGTAATGCTTCAACTTGCCTTCTCAAGGCTCTAAAATATTCACTTCTAACTCTTCCCTCTATACCAATCACACGGGGCTCCTCTTGCATACATTTTCCACAATACTCACAAGCTCAAATCCTAGTGCAAACTACCTCCCTCCAATGAATCTGCATGCACGTTCAAAATCAACCCGCTCTAATATCATTGATGTAATAAAAAAATCAACCTCCTACCTACTCAATATACAAAGACAAAACATTCTTCCCCAAAGTGCAGATCAATAAAAGAAAATCACATTTTATATCAACCAAATGCAACATCAAATCTGCAACTTGTCATTGCAATTTCTACCAAAATATCAACAGACCTTCCATATCTTCAACTCGTTTTCTTCTACATCTTATCCATATAAACACTCTGCTCACTAGCTGAAAATCCTAATCTTTTGTTCTCAAAATGTACCCAATTTCCCTATTTACCACATGTAGTCTGGGCTCTCCACAAAGTTATACCTTTGTGTTTGCATCTGTCAAAGCTTCAGACAGCTCCCTATAATTCTTACTGGCCACACACTTTTTGTTTTTCTCTTCCTACATGTTGATGTGTGTTTTATGACCTACCAACAATAGAACAAAACATTGAGATATCCTATCCTCTCTTGATCAAAATCATGTGTATGCTAAGATTGCGAAAGATCATACAATTGATTCCAAGGTTCCTTTTCTGTCAGTTATTGACTATAGATAAGCTCAACAGTTGATGTGATATGCTGGTATCATGAGGGGCCTTATGTTATGTTCCTCAAGTTGACTTCAAATAATACTGGCTATGGGAGCTTTCAAATGATATTGCAATAAGAGTACTTTTTTGGGGGGGGGGTTGGGGGTGGATTTTCACAAATATGCAGAAAGTAAAAGAGAGTGGGGTTGAGGAATTCTATTCTACTCCTACGAATTTGAAATATGAGCACTACTACAATGAAGTCTAACAAAATTTGTTTTGCCAAATTCAACAACTACACAAAGTTGGTGCAAGCTTCAAGGGTTGTGCGAAGGATTTTCAGATCCCAACGAATACCATCATAATGAACAATATGCATCAAAGATAGAAGCAAAGTATCCACATAAGGGCTCAGAACCAACCTTACACTATGCTTAAGAATCACTTAAGAACAAAAGGTATGAGAAAAGCGATTTCACCTCAACAATGTTACCAATCACATTCATCTAAGTACTTGAAAGCAAATTCTAAATTGAGGGAACAAAGAGAACATGCAAGCACCAATATACATCAAGAAATCACCAAACTTCAATGACAACTTTATTATCTCAGTAGCTCATAGCAACAATCTCCCAATTCCATCCTTTACAAATGAGAAATGAGGTGTTTATATAGGTTGCCAATTACAATGAGTCACCTGGATTGAAAACAAAACCGATGGCCCAGATTGTGCCACCTCACCCCTAATTAGGGTTAGGGCAAAGTAAGAGAATCTATAATTAATGCAAGGATCCTCACAGACCAATCAAGAGAAAACCACTTTCTTAGTGGGGTAATAAATGCCCACTATGCTAGCCCATTCAGTAGGACAGTGGGGTGACATGAATGCCCACTACGAATGTTCATCCAACAAGAGAGGAGTGAAATGAATGCCCGCTATGCATTAAATGCCCTTTCGTCAGGAATAGCCTATGCTTGATTATGTTCCTTGAATGCTCGAAATCTGGATAGCACTATCTCTAACTCATCTACACTAACACTTGGTGTCGATTCCCATTTGAACTCCAGAACAATCATCTCTCATTCACCTTTGCATAAACTAATCTCCCAATCCGGCAATGAGCCTTGGGTCGTGTGCATGACATTTTAGAAAATGGAAAAGTTCTCAAAGTCATCCTTCGTGAAGAAATTCAATCGAAAGAATTCCTCCAATTTACTTCTTAGGTTGTCTACAGTTATATCATTATTGGTCAATCTCAACAATAAAAAGCCTACAACTATGTTAGAGATTCCTTGTTGAATATTTCTGAAAACCTTTCTCAATCGAGCAGATTCCTCATTGAAATTCTCAAACATCTCCTTTTCCATGATTACTGTGTTGTACCAACAGGCTAAATCATACACTTCTCCTTCCCTTATCACTCCACCATCAACCAACATCTACTGGGAGCTACCATTAAAGCTTGCAGGTGTGAGATTACTTCATCTTGATAAACATGTTCATCATCCCATGACTCAACTATGCATTGTATCTTGGAAAGGATGGTTAATACCCTTTCGTATACCTACACCAAGTCTTCAAAAAATTTGTATGCCTCCTTTTGGATGCCTTCTATCCAAGCCTCTGCACTTTGAGAAATCTGTCCAATTTTCTCAATATCTTTTACTGACTCAGTTGGAAGAACTGTAGGAGGAACAAAGGCCTGATTTTCTTCCCTTACTGGATGGGATAAGTTGTTCAAATATTCACACAGAGCCTTGTTCTCACTTTTTACCTTTTGTTATTTTCCTTCTAGCTTCTACATCTTCTCCTTCATTGCATGGGCAAAGTCCTCAAATTCTTCAATGACCTTCTCCCTAGAGGCATGTCCCAAATTTAACTCTATCACATTGTACTCGTCTGCAACAATCTAGTCCATTGTTTTGTCGACTATAGAAACTGCAATCTATAGAGTCTTGGATCCAAAATCATCCCTGATGAACTTTGCAAACTTTTTGGCCCTACCTTTCTCTTCTAGCCTGTTGACTTGGTTCAATATTTCTTGCAACTCCAATGCCAAGTCAATTTCCTTCTCACGACTTTTTTGCAGCCTTTGCCTTAACAATCCGGAATGGCAACATCTTGATCATGGATTGACAATTGTTCATGTCCTTGTACCCCTCTTTCATTAATTTCTTCCTCGGCAATGGGACTTTCTGTTGTTGCATTAGGAACCTCGACTTCTATAGTAGGAACTTTCGTCTTTGTCGTAGGAACTTCTATCTCCATCATTTCTTGTTCTAATATGGCCCCAAGGCTTTCTGTAGCAACTACCTCTTGCTCTCTATCTCTTCCTTGGGAAGATTCTTGATAAGAATTAATGCTCTCCCTATCATGTACCGGCCTAGTCAATTGTTCTTTTTGTTGTATCCTTCTACTTGTTTCAACCTCTCTTGTAAAAGGGTCAATCTCTTGTAAGCTTGGAGTCCAACTGGGTGATGAAGGAGTTGTCATTGATATTTGCCTCTTCTACTAGGGTTCATTGTGCAAGTCAGGCCTCTTCCTCAATTGCACTTAGATACTCTTTCCTTTTCCAAATTTAACATTCTCTAGCGGAATTTCTCCCTCTTAAATTGACTCCTGATAATTGTATTGGTCTATCATCTTGCAATGGTTGATGCCCCATCAATTTCTAAGTTAGGCTATCCTTAAACACCCTGAATTTGTTGATCTGACACTCAACCCACCATTTTGTGAATTTCATAACTAATGCAGATATTGAATCAAGATCCAGCATCTCCTTCTTGAACCAATCATACGGCTGGATGGTCGTCTCCCTTACCACCTCATATCCAGACTGGATCATGTTTATATCTTCTTCCCCTTGCTCTGGTACTTGGGTAATTTTGCACACTCAAAGCATGTTGAGTGGCAATCTGGAAAACATTCTCATTTTGATCTCGTACTCATTTGCAACGTTGGCCCAAAAATTTTCAAGGTGTAACTTGTGTTGGTATTTCACACCAGCCACCACTCTGATCCTATTATAGGGATAATCCAATCTTGTTGGGTAGAGTACCAAATGGTAGAAATGTAGCTCCTCTGCTGATTTTTTGGTTGCCTACAAACATGGACACATTTCAACTTCATCTCCTATTATGATTGAGAATTCAAGTCCCAACATCCTCTTTCTCTTTTGAAACTTATCATATGTCGTCAATTGCCTAGTGACTTCTAGCAAGACCCTCTTTTTAGTTGGATACCTTGGGAGTTTATAAGGCTTTGAAGAAAATCCCTGCAACCTGATGTAGGAGAAGGTCAAGAACTGGATGAACCATGCTCCATGCTTCTCTATCAACTTCATCACCTCGGCTGACAGCCTCATGTCTAACCTACCTTGCAAAGTCCTGACAAAATGCATGGAAAAAGCGTCATTGACTCTCACAAAGTCATCCTTAGCATAGAGTTGTAACTGAGGGTAGCACTCATGCACTTTCAAGCAATGTGAACCACTTCCTATTGCCCCTTTGCGTCTTAATCCATCATACCTTTTCATTCGGGCTAACATGTATATGATATAGGAACTCATGTAGAATTCTCCCAACTGCTCTAGATTCCCAAGTTGTTCATTGAAATTGTCGCTGATCATTCTAGTCTAGTCCATATTGTTGAATCCTTCGATCACTTGTTCAATAAAATACCACATCCATGGTTCAAATGCATAGGATTGTGGGATCCCAAATATCCTGCTCAACATCATGATCAAATCATTGTACTCTCATAGGAAGTCTAACCAAACCAGTTGCTTGGTTAACTTGGAGTAGTGAGCTCTGTTCTTCCATAGCCACTTATGATTGATCACCCCATCACAATGGTCAATCTCGACAATATATACTTCGAGTGTCAGCTCCTTTGGCTTCAACACCATGGATTCTAAATGCTTCCAAAATTGCTAGTGGAGAAAAGTCCGCTAACACTTTTCCATTTGGAACTCTAATTGTTTTGTCTTATGAATTGTAATGTCTTGAGCACTTCACAATCAACTTTGCCTGCTAGAAGGCCGGAAGAAATAGAGGTGCAGCCATAATCCCGCTTTTGACAGTTTGAATGGCTAACTATGTGGGATCATGGTCCTTACACCCGAACATCCACCTATTGAATTCACCCATGTCAAGCCCTCCCAAATTTGTGTCGCCAACATTTTTCCATTTCGACACAATCTTTGATTCTAGATAAAATCCCCTTTTCTCGTTCTTGATCAAGGCCAATTTGGACAAACTAGCCGTTCTGAGTTCAGCCATTTCTCCTTCCTGCAAAACCAAAACAAATAACATAAGAACATTAGAAGAATAAAAAGAACATTAAATCTCTTTACAAGTGGAACAAATCTTTACTTTGGAGAAGAGAATTTTCAAGATTTGCTACAAAATCTCCTCTAAAAAGATATTTTCTCTCTCCTCAAAAATTCATATCTTTCATCCAATTTTTCAAACTTACTGCCGAATTACCCCTCAGAATCCTCTTTTCTCGACTCTTCAGCTCAAATGCATCTTCACCTCTCTATAGAAAGATATTTTCTCTCTCCAAAAGAATTTCTCTCTTGGCAAATTCTCACGCTTCCTCTTTGAAAATGTCTTCACAAATTCTTCAGAATTCTCGTGTCTACTCATTCTCCAACTCTTCGATGCAAGAATGAAATGAAAATTCATCTCTTATATAGCCATGCGACCCCCAAGCTGCTAAATTGTTGAGGAGTTCATTTTAGGCAACTGCATTTAATGCACTTACATGTTGCCAATCCGAGGGAGATTCTCTTACAAACATCGCCACTTGTCTTCGAGTTTCTAATCTTTTTGAAAGATGCTATTTTGAGCATTCTAGCTTCATCCACAAGCCTTGTCCATGGGTATATGCTCAAACGGGTTGGAATTCGAATATTCCACCAATTAAATATTTCCAACATTTTAATTAAATATTGGCAAAAAGAATTCCAATATTGTATATTTTCCCAAAATACCAAAATCAATTTCAATCCATTTTCGCCATTTTTTTAAATTTTCAATGTCTATTGATTAAATACTAGGCATATCCAACATTAAATTAATTTTTAATTTATCTTCCATCTCACTTGAATTTTAAAATTCGTTGTCACAATTTAATTCATGAATTTGGACGTAGGCGTGGAATCTCATCACTTGAATAAATTTTCATCATTTCCAATGTTTACTATCCACCAATATATTACCTTCACCAAACTCTAGAAAAAAAAACTTTACAAATTTATCATTCGTGAAAGATTTTTATTTTTCCAAATTCACACCCTTAGCACTTTTTTTTTGAAAAAAGGGGGGTAAAAATTTTATTCAAAACAAACCAAAGAGAACAAAACAAGGGCCCAAGGCCAAATTAGGATCACTCATCCAATCAAAAGAAACCACAAAGGGTTCAACTAAATAACTTTGTCTTCCACTATTAGCCTGTCCAACATCTCCTTATGCTCTGACCTCAAAGGGCCCCAATCATCCATATCCCACCCACATGGGTTCTCTGAAGCCCACTTTGCCAAACAATTAGCCACCCTATTCCATTCTCGTGGATTATGACAAAAAGAAATATGATCAATTATGGAACACAGATTAAGGATCTATTTAACCACCACTGTTTATTGCCAATTACTCTCCTCCAAGTGTTGAGCATTCAACATATCAATCACAATTTGAGAGTGACTCACAAGCAATCCTCTTCCAACCAAGAGAACACCCTCTTTCTATAGCACAAAGAATAGCTATAGCCTCTATAAAGTTATTAGAACGACATCCCTTATATGTAGAGAAGAAGAAAACAACATTTCCCTTACTATCCCTACCAACACCACCAATTCGTGCATGTCCCGAATTCCCTCTCAAAGACCCATCAGTATTGACTTTGAGAGTCCCCTTAGGAGGAGGGAGCCACTTTCCATCTTTATGAATTCTCTATTTGACCTACCTCAATTCGCCTTCTAGCAGAGGGGATATCTCTATTGCTAACTAGATTCAAATTCTTTATCACAAATAGATCACTAAGATCCACATGTCCAGTAACATCACATTTTGCTAGAATAGTTTCCTAAAGTTTGCAAACAATTTTTCCCTAGAGAAGACCACTTATCATTTTTGAATCTTGAGAGATACTCCTATTCCTTTCACGCCATAAATTCTAGATGATGCAAGTTGGACCTAGAAGCCAAGCAACCTGCAAAAAAGAAGATTTGGCAAGAGGACGGCCCAGGCTTTCCCAAAACTCCACTAAAGAAGTGGCATGAACACAAGCATGATTCCACACTCCCCACCACAAGTGCCAAACCTCTCTAGCATAAGAACACTAAAAGAAAAGGTGGGACACACTTTCTTCACTTTTCTTAAAAAGAGAACATCTAGATGGGCCTTGGAAACCCCTCTTTCTTTAATTCTCCCAAGTGAGACATTTACTTTGGACAACCAGCCAAAAAAAAAATTGCACTTGGGCCAAGAAAAGCAATTCCAAACCTGTTTCCACCAAGGCACGCCATCCCTGCCATACACCTTCTTGTCCAACTCTTGGTATCTGAAAGCAACAGTAAATTTACCCTTTGGATTAGAACCCCAAGCCAAAACATCTCTATCTTGAAGAGAGTTACACAGTCTTCCAGCTAAAATCTCCACTAGCTCCTGACGATTCTCTTCAATGCCACCCCACGGCCACTCTTGAGGATTCTCCAACACATCACTTGAACTTGCCCCTTAAGAACAATAGTTTAAAATCAGCTACCCTACACCAACCAGCAGCTACAGAAATATCACAAAGGGGTTTTAGGTGAGGGAATTGAGAGATAATCGGGGGATGACCATCCCAAGAATCATGCTAGAATCGAACATCCAATCCTTTATTACAAATCCAAAAAAGGTCATCTTTAATACTCCCTTAGCATGTATTATCCTTAGTGAAGGATTTCAATTTTTTAATATTTATGGCTAACATTTATTTGTGCTATAGAGCACACATATTATCACCAAAGGGGGATTTTATAATGTTTCCAAGGCTTAAGCCATAGCACTTGAGCACATATTCACCTTGGTTGAGGATAGATATTTTTTTAAAACTTCCAAAGTCATTGTGATATGCGCTCAAGCGCACTTTGAAGCTATCTGTGGATTCCTTTCTTTTGTAAGCATTCCTCGACAAGCTTGGAAACGCACTTTGGGCGCACATTAGGCCACATGAGGGATTTTGTGACATTAGGAAAATCGTTGGTATCTACCAATTTGCACCCTAAGTGCATTTGAGGCTCAACGACAAACTTTCCATGTGTTAAAGATTCCTTTACTCTATTCAAAATGCATTGGGAGCGCAAATCTGGCTCCTCTACAAATTTCTTCCCTCAATATAAATTCCTTGACCATGTGATTTTCGCACTCTAAGCGCATTTGGAGGTGTCTAGCGGACTTTCAAGATTGGGGGTGATTTCTTGATGCCCGTGGATTAGTGCTCTGGCTACGTATGAGCTGTGGGTGAGGATTTCTAATTTGCAAGAGCTCCTTGATACCTGCCATTTTGCGCTCTGAGAACACGGGAGCCCTTTTAACGAAATTTTTCTTTTTCTAAACAAATTCCTTCATATGCCAAAGACTAGATCTGAGCGCATATTTGTTGTGACCAGGGAACATTGGGGTTTTGAGCATTCTTCATACCTTATTCGTATCTACATTCGGGGCACACCTATACTTATGAAAGATCTCGAACACTCGAACAAATTTTAGCCTTGAATAAGAACTCGTGGTGGACTTTAGATGATTCCCCTGTGCACAGGAACTGTGTAGGATCCATCTTTCAAGTGCAAATGAAAACCTATCATGGATTCTTGGCTTCTATAGAAAACTCCATGTTTGCGGTGACTTAGCATTTGAAGAGGAATCTTTATCCAGGCCCATAAAGTTCCTACCTGAACGTCATATTAGCATGACTAGCAAATTCCCAAACTCTTAACAAAATCCTTAATGTGGTTAGACTGGTAATCTGCAGTGTTTTCTCTTTTACCTCTTCATTGGAGGATCTTATACCACTTTCTTCTGTCATTTTGTGACTTTGTGTTGTTGTTGAGTTCACTTGAACCATGGAGGTGGGTTCTCTTTCCTCGGAAAAATTCTTTACACAGTGCTTTATGAGCACATTTCAGCTTAGGTGAATGACAACTTCGACACTCAACCTTTTTCAACTTTTCCTTGTCATCATAATCCACACTTAGTCATTTGGGGTGAATTTTAATTCTCCATTTTGAGTGCACTTTAGGTAGTGTCATAGAACTTTCTATGACAGTCATTTTTGCCACTTCCTTGCTTCCTACTTGTATGCCATGGATCTTAAGATTATTTAGATGTAGCCATTTTTTATGCTTTTTCTCTTTTGATCTGCACTTAGCCAATTTCATTTTTCCACACTTACCGGTGTTGGGTTTGACCAATATTTCACTTTTCATGTTTTTCTTGCCTCAACTCGCCTTGCATTGCATTCCCATCTTGGCTGGGTGCATTCACTTGCAATGTTGGAGCTCACCCAACAATTGAACATGTCCCCCTATATAAGTTATTTGCCCAATTCTCAAACCTCCATAGAAATGAGCAATGCACTGCGTACCGACCCCATTTCAACGTTTTTCACTCCTTAAGCTATTCTTTTGCCTTTTTATGGTGTTTTTGGATATTCATTTTCTCACTCCCAATCAGCATTCACATGTCTTGCTAGAAATAGTAAGTCCATTTAAAATTGGGATTAGGGCAATTTGAAGCTTACTAATAATAGATGTCCCTAAAAAATGGGAAACCCTAAAAAATAGGAACCACTTGAAAACTCAAGATTAAGCCAAGTGAATACCTACTAAAAATAGGTATCTCTAAAAAATAGGAACTTCACCAAACGACCCAAAATTTCATTGGCTCATTATTGAAAGGGCTCTCAACTCAATACTTCATCCAAAATCAAAATTCTCGATCGGGAAAGTTGTCAAAATTGAAGCATTAAAAGATGGGAACCAAAGTCATTGCTTCTTACTTGATCACCAAGAAATCAAGAAACTGACAACAAAGCTACTGAGAAAACAAAGCCAAAAAGGGCCAAGCGAACCGAAGAAGGCAGGGGGGTCCCATTTCCAATGGACAATGTGTGAAAAGGTCACAACACTACACAGGTTTTCCTCCTACTCTCTTCCCATTGTCTCCTTTCTTGCTCTTCCACGCAGCCCCTTCTCACACTATCACATCTCTTTTCTTTCCTCTTCGAAGCGTCTTCTCATCTTTCAATGCAGCCTCCTCCTCTTCTTTGTTACGCACCCCCAGCTCCTTCTTCCAATCCTACACAGCCCATTTTCTATAATGCCAACCATGCATTACTTACCTTTCCTTCAGCCGCTTCCCTTGCATAGCCACCAACATTTCCCCCACTTTGTTTCTCATTAAATAAGTCTGCAGTCTTTTTACTTATTTTAGAGGATCTTAATCGGTGCCTAACATGGAATTCAACACCACCCAGAAAGACATCAAACAGCTGTTACAAAGTTAAGGAAAACAAAGGAATCCTCTCCTTCTAAAAGAAATTGGCAATTTCACCATCAAAAACAGTCCAGATTTTGATACATTTTAAATTTTCCTTCTATCTCTTTTGAGGATGAGAATTTTATGCTTCATAACAGTCATGATTGCCCCTTACTTTATTTATATTTCAATGCTTACCCCCTCATCCATGTGGATGTCCCTGCATTATCCTTTGGCTGTAAAATCAGATTATAATGTCACTTGCAAACAATTATTACGTGTCAGAATGAGAGATCAAATTTTTGGCCATTGCAAAAAATCTATGAAAACTGACGAAGTTACCTAAAGTCCACAAAATGTGAATCAAAGGTACAACAACTGCATAATTAGGCATGTGATTACTTTAAACTTGTGTTGCTCCAGCACAATTAGACTCTGAAATAACTTGGGATCTATATACCTAAAACCAAAGAAGCAATACATCATTCAAGTATAAACAAAAGTAAAACAACTGTATATTTTCAGGGATGAGGTCAGTTCGATTTTTCTTTTTCCAATGATTTTATTTCTGATCTACACAATAAGAGCCTCTAACATAACTTTTGATCTATTTAGTATTTACCTAAAAGGAAAGAAGCAATGCAGCCTCTAACATAAATTTTGATCTATTTAGTATTTACCTAAAAGGAAAGAAGCAATGCAGCCATAAAACTATATTATATGAACTTCTCACTGAGAGACAAAGAAAGCAAAAGGCAAGCAGGGAATAAACAAACCTGATTGGCCAAGGAACCATGCACTGGAGGTGTTGCAAAGAACTTCATGTCTGGACACAAATTATAAGAACCCTCTCTGCAGTAATTGCACCGCCAGCATGAAACTCCAGGCTCCAGAGCAACTCGATCACCAGGAACCAGGTCTTTCACTTCACTACCCACTTCTTCAATAACTCCTGCACATTCATGCCCGATCACCATGGGTTCTTTCACAATGAAATCAGCACACCGGAAATGCTGCAACCAAATGAGTATTTCATTTTATTATTAATATTTGTAAACCATAATGTTGATTAAAAAGGGAAAAATAAACCACAGTAGCCATAAACAACAAAAAATCCTTCTGCAAGCAATCTGATTTGATGATAAGTGCTGATAAACAAGTGAGAACTTATATTAAATATGTTTAGAGCATCCAAATATGAGCACAGATAGCCTTGAGATAGAGAACATCTATCTGAAAAAATTGCTTCAATAACCTGCTAATAATCTAGTTCATTCTTGGACTCGATCCAAGCAGCTAAGCTGCATAAAACTACTAAAATAACCAGTTACTAAAACTAGTTCACTCTTGGACTTGACCTATGTAGCTAAGCTTCAAAAAAATAGTTCAACAACCAGCTATTCAAACATTTTCATTCTTGGACTTGATCGCACTTATAAACTAAACAAGAGCATTAGCATTGAAAAGAAAAATCTGTTCAAATTCTTTCCTGTCCGAAAATAGACCATCCCAGAGCTTTTCATTTACGCTTATGTGGGAAAGGAAGGATATAACTGACCACAACCCATACTTAAAATAAATCCCTTCCTGCTTTTTCTTTGCTTTTCTCAATTGAAATCTCTCAATCATGCAGTCTGTGTTATCTTTAAACAAACATTTGGCAATCTAACTTGCCCTCTCCGGATGCACAAACTCAACTCAGAATGAAATGAATCATATTTAGTTATTACCGTTTATCCCCGCTACAATGCAATCAATATTTGATTACTGCTAAAAATATAAATACCCACAAGTAATATCGATGACCTCAATATTGTGATGGATAATAAATCTATACAAAATAAACTCATTAAAAGTTGATGGGTACTAAAAAAATACCAACCTTGAGATAGTGTACATCACTGCCACAGATACCCACGGCCTTCACGCGCACTCTTGCATCATGAGGACCTGCAAAAACATACCCCAAATCTATGGCATTAATTAACATGAATTGTAGAAAATTTTGGATCTTATCAGAAAGGAGAACCTTGGAATTAAATTACCAAGTGGGGGAAGTTTAAAGGGCTGAATGCGGAGAGTATTGATCGCACACAGCCATGCAGCCATATTCTCTGTAACTTCTTCTCCATTTTGACATTCTGTCTCTGATTTGCCTCCCTTACCCATAAAGTCTGCTTAATCTGTAACCTGAAGAGAGAAATATTTCTGTGACGAAAAAACTCTTCGAGGGTGGAATTTATTTTTGCTTAACACCGGGGAATGAGTAACTGTAAGTCAGAAACAAGAAGCAGAGGTAGATAGATATTTATAGATAGATAGATAAATAATATCTATATCTATGGAGGAATCTGTGGGATCAAGTTGGCATCCGAAACAAATAAATATATTTTGATTGAAGACCAGATAAGGTCGGATTATAGAATACAAGTGTATTTGAAATACCATAGGGTCGGATTGCCACCAGACAAATTTTCCCATTTTGATGTGCGTGGTAGCTATGTTTGTTGTTTTGTAATAAAAACTTTATGCCCACAGATTTATGAGAAAGGTGACTTGCACAAAGTGGTAGCCCCATACTTGACTGTCATGGCGCCCATGTATGACGCGACAGTGGATAGGATAGAATTTTTTGTATGAATTTAGGCCGTGGAATTTGAATGAATCATTTTGGAAATGAAAGAAAAGTAAAGTTGATAGGGATGAAGATGATAAGGAGAATTTCTAACCTTCCAATAGAACAAGTAGTTAAAATTAAGAGTGGATTTTGTATTTCAGTGGACAAATTAATAGTTAAGGGGGAGTATTAGTAGCTAAGTTTTGTTGTGAGGTTTTCATACATTGCTCCAAATTTTGGGGACCCCCATTTTCAAACTGGGCTTGGCCTCCTTCTTGTTTTCGATTGTCCGAGCCTTGGTGATTTTTGTGAGATTTTGATGAATGTTGTCGATGGATTGAATCGTTCCAAATGGAGTTCATTTACTAAATGATGATTTGATGTTTGGAACTTATCTCTAACCCTCAATTTCGATTCTGGGTTAACAATTTCATTTTGCACAATTCAATTTCATTTTTTCTTGGCATTTTTGTTATTGATCTTTGAAAATTTGGGCTTGTCAATTTGGAAATTGCTTTGAAAATAATTAATTAGGTTAGAATTGATTACAATTTCGATCATCAAAAGGGATTAAATTGGATAATTCATCAGTTGGCATTAAAATGAAATTTGAGATTAAAGAAATTAAATTCTAAGCCTAGATATATCAATTTTTATTTAAAAAATAAAAAAGAAAATAACCTTGGTTATTAAAAATTGATTTTCAAACATTAATTATATATCATTTTTAGGCTTAGATTTAATTTAGAAAATTAAAAAATCAGATTGCATTGAAAAATTAAATAAAAAATCAATTAATTGTTGGTGATTTCAAAATTTTCTAAGAGAAAATTAATTGTTTTTTAATATATTTTATTGTCTAGCCTAAGTCCTCCCTCTAATTCAGGCATTTATTAATTTGTTTTTTTTTTTTTTTCTCCAACAGGAGGGTCGGCCCTTAAAATGCCTCCCCAGGCCGCCTATATAGAGAGGGGGTCTCCACTCTCTCCCCACACTCAAACACCAAATGCGATCTGCTCTTCTAAGGTACGAGTTGGAGCAGAGGCCGAAAAAGGAGCAGTCTCAGGGCTCCCGAAAATCAGAGCAAGGGCGAGATTAATAGCAGGCGGGCTTGTAGAGGTGCGATATCAGTCAAAGAGCAGGTGCGAATGTGGAGTATGGGAGCAGGTCCCGAGTTTAGCAGGCCTGAGTCTCAAGGGCCTGAATTTAGTATGAAGAGCAGGTAGTTTGAAGGCAGTCCGAAGTCAGTCTTTGAAGACAGTGAAAGAGGGTGCGAATTTGAGAGGATAGCAGAAAATCAGTGGAGAGGACCCAAAATTTTGGTGGCAGGCCCTGGTGTGCAGTCCAAATTAGAGGGGGAGACTCCCGAATTTAGTGGGCAGGTCTGTCTTAAGGGCCAGCAATGTCATTTGTTTGTGAAGGGAGGACAGCGTGATCTGGTTTGAGAGGAGGCCACGACATAAAGAGGGGAAGGCAGCCTGTTTAGAGGGGCTGAATTTGATAGGAGAAGGCAGCAGGCTTGATTGGAAGTGAAAAGGGGACTTGTAGGAAGGTCCGCATTTGCCCTTGGCAGCCCTGATTTGGTGTAAGGCATTCAGAATTTTGTGAGGAAATACATCAGATCTGGTGTTTGAGAAGGGAAGGATGGCAGAATTTAGCGAGGTGAAGGAGATTTTGATGTATTTGAAGGAGAGTTTGATTTGTGTAGTGGCTTGTATCCATGTTTTTGTGGCCTAATATGTAGGAAGGGGGGTATATGAGGCTAAATTCTGAGTGTGAGGCTTGTGAATTTTCATAGAGGATCTCAGATTTTAATTGAGAAACTATGTTTTAGTGGTGTCTTTTAGCCTTTTCTCCTTAATTGTTATTGTTTCTTTGGTCACTCGATTGTTTGGGTGTCGGAGACAAGCTCCGTTGAGAGAGTGAGTTAGTTCTTTAAGCTAATTACTCGATCGTTGTGATTGGATTTTTCCCCTCTTCTTGCTTGCTATGAATCACTCCATAGCGGATGCTAGTACAAGCAAGAATCCAAAGGGACTAATACCAAAATAGCTGACGAGGAAGTTATGATGCTCAAGACCACTTTCTTCTTGAGACTAAAGCAAGTCTAAGACACTAACATCGGTACCATTGACATGATACAATTGAGGGATAGGTTGAGAGAGGCCAGTCCTCTATGGCAGGGAGAATCAGTAAGGGAAGAGTTGTATAAGGAAGAGTTCAATATACCCTAGCAGTGGATTTAGTTTAGCTAGGCAGGGCTTGGCTATTGGTGCAAGCTAGTTTGGTTACAATTGAGAAGGCAAGGATAATGAAGGTTAAAGAAGGCAAGAATAATGAAGGTGAAAAGCGAGAAGATAGGTTGAGGGGTCAAGTACGATTTCAAGGCGGTGGCCAAGAGCAAGGCTCTCAAATTGCAAGAAGGTTCAACATCTAGGCAAGCCACTATGGCCAAGGCAAGATTACCCCAAGTGCATGGAGACCTTAATCTTTTGAGGTCAGGACATCAAGTACAAGCATGTTCAAGTGGTGATGAAAAAGTTTCTATGGACAAGCTCAAGCACCCAAGGCTTCACCTCATCTCAAGGACTAAATAAATTTATAAGATAAGGTTGATAAGGTGGCAATTTCATGTGCATGCAATCAAATCATGCCAAGTGTCCTATGTTCTCATTGGTTGACAAATTATTGTAATTTTCTCATTGGCCCACAAAGTTGGTGCCCTCATGTAATTGGTTGAAATATGGTAACCCTAATTAGGGTTTGTAAGGTTTAATCTTGGCCCTTGATTTTTTCCCTTAATCTTGGCCACTCATTGTAATTTTGAGCCTCTATATAAGGCCATTTGTTCTCATTTGTAAAGGAGAGTTATGTTGGAGAATTGTTGCCAAAATACTATCAAAATTGTTCTCTATTCATTGTTGTGGTTTGCATGGTGGATATACATGATCATTTTGGTGTATTGCATGTTTCTTCTCATCTCTCAAATTAAAGTAGATTTCATTTCAAAGTTGTTAAAGTAAGGATAGAAGTAGATGGCTAGTTGTATGGTGATGTTGGTAGATGTTTGATAGGGATCTATATACTAGGCCACTAGCACCTTAGCGGCTTGTTAAGGAGCCTTGTGTGGTAATCTAGTCGTATTCCCCTTGAATCATTGCATCTATGGAGGTAGAGCCGCTGGCAAGCTTTCATTAGGTTGATCCCCGTCCATTTGCCAATCTTTCCATTCCATAGGAGTAGTAGCAAAGCAAGGAGTAGTTTAGTAGTTAGAGTTTTGAAGAGCAAAGTTGGAAGTGACATAAAAGAAGAAAGACATTGAGTATACATTGCAAAGCTAGATCATCATCATAGAGAGAATTTAACATCCCTAAATGAACAACGTAAGCCCGCTGAAGTGATTACCAGCAAATCACATTTTTATAACTGATTTATTATCCATAGGTGTAAGGAACCTTGGAGTATCTTATATACTTTTCAAGAGAGGGTTGAGTGTTTGGTACGGTGTATCAAGTATTTCAATTGCTATATGTTATGTAGTGGTACAAAACTGACATCAACAAGTTTTACAATCACTGTGAATTCTTTGTGTACTCAACTTTTCAATTATTACTAAAAAAATTTGTTTCTCTCTCTCTTTCTCAATCTTCTATTTTTATATATATGTCTTCTTCTCATTTGCCTTCTTCATGGACATCTTGGTTGATATGGTACGTATAATGATGTCTACAATAGTAATAGACTAATAGTTTTTCTATGCCAAATTACTTTTTTTTACAACTAATGCTTAGGGCAAGTTCCCATGCGACTGCTTAGCTTATTTTAGCTAGCAGTTGCTGCTCAACTTTTTGAGGAGCAATTTGTGGAGCAGGTGTCCCCATAGATGCTAAAATTTGTTGCTTATTTTTAAGCAGTGCTTGTAAATAGTATTTTTATATAAAATTTATAAATTTAGGAAGTAAACTTGAAGCAAATAAAAGGAAAGAATAAAAATGGTGATGTCAAGTGTCATTTTTTCCAATTTTTTTTAAAATAGGAGAGCATTCCAATTTATCCCTTGCCCCAAATTAAAAATTTACACGGGAACACTCTAACTGCTTAAATTTAGGCAGAAATTGTATATAAGCAATTGTATGAGGACATGGGGTTAGACCCATTAAAATGGATATAACTCTTTCGCTATTATAAATGATTGTATTTTAATCGATATGTTAAATCTATTGGCTTTGATTTGTCTTGATAGTTTGTAGATAATGCATGAACTAACCCTATAAGTAGGAAATTGGTGAGGAGTAGGAAATTGGTGAGGATTACTTATGATAGAATTTTAAAAATAATAATTCATACACCTTACCATGACCTTTATTAAATACATTGTCATCTCTTCACTTATATAGACATCCAACTAATGTCCTTCTTGCTCATTAAGTACAATCCCCTTTTATGATCATTTTTTAAGTGTCATTCTTCATTCTTATTTCACTCACTCATTATTATAGAAATATAATAATAAATAAAAGAAGTATAATCATAATATTCCTTTACAAATAAATCTATAATATAAAATATAATATCTAATAATAATTTTAAATATATGTTAAATTATGTTTTAAATTTTTATATTTAATTCATCTTACTTTGTATGGATTAATCTCAAATAATGTATGCATTAACATATATTCAACCACAAGTATTCATTTGAATCATGTCATTAAAAAGTAGTTTAACAATTAGGTTGTAGTTTGTGACTACATGATAATTTTTTGAGCATCAATATTTGGAATCATATTCTATTAAGGTTATGTATCCTTTTTTAATCAATTATTTTAAGTTATGAACATGAATGAATGTTATATTAAATAATATAATATATACTACTCTATATATTATGTAAAATAGTATAATAAGTATCATTAAAAATATGATATAATATTATTTGTATACTTATAATCTAATAAATAATATATAGTATATAAATAATAATATATTACATTACTTCAATATCGTATAATATAATATATAGTAAATATAAAAATAATACAATATAATATACATAATATTATAATAATATAAAAATAAATGTAAATTTACAATATGCAATTTATCATCTACAATTTGAATTGACCTAGTAGTGAAGAACTTGTACTCTTATATGTACTCTTTCTTTTTATATTAATTTTTATATATCAAAAATACAAAAACACTAAAATAAAAATTCAATTTTAAAATATATAAATAACTATTTATAATTTACATTTATTATCTATACATGTTAAATATTTATATAAATAAAATAAAAAATTAAACTATATGGAATAGGGTTCTATTTGTACTCATACTGTCAGTAAATTCTGCTTGTGCCAAGGTAAGGTCCCATTGTTGAGGTTTGTTTCCCGACAAACACCTTAACAAATTTCCCAAATTTCTATTCAAACAACTTTTGCTACCCATCAATTTGGGGTGGATAGGCTGAATAAAATCCTAACTCATGCCCATCTTTTTCCACAATGTGGACAAAAAATAGGCAACAAACTTGGTATTCCTATTTGCCAATTTGGGACTATGCCTTAGACAACCCATGCAGCCTAAACATCTCCTTGTATCTTAAAAAGGCTTCTAAACTGCTCTTTGAAATGCTACAATGGACTTGATTAATAAATAAACAACTCTATGTGATACTAGAATGGGCTGGGCTTGTTAGTTCCTGTGGGAGGGAACTATAGCGGAGGACCTTACACTTAAACCATGATTAAAGGCATTCTAAACAGCCAATCATAATTCATTTTGAGTTCAATATTTCCCCCAATACTAAGTGCAACGGCTTAAGTTGCATATTTTCTACCTGAAATATTAATTGGACATTTTCTGGCACCATGTAATGAATTGCAGGTCATTTAATCATAGATTCAGATAAGAAAGAAGGCACTAATATCCAAGGCAAGCCCAGACTACTCTGCTGCTTTTTTTGTCCACCCGTCCCTCTAGGGCATAGATCTGAGCGCCCATGACAGCTAAAAAGGAGAAACTTGGCATTTTGGGTTCCACTGCATGAATTGAGGTGGACATTAACGGAAGAGCTTGGGACATAGAGTCACTAGACATTGATATTAAAAAATGCAATGAACTTTTACAATTTTCCATCTTTAAAGATTTGAAGAATTTCTAGTCACTTCAGACTGCATGGGTTGCTTGCAAGCATTGTTCTGCTCCTGCAAGGGCTCATCAAGAATAAAAACGAAAAATATGGCCATCCATTCGCCTATAAAATCTCACCAATCCTCAATTTCAGCAGGAGGCCATTGCAAAGAAGGTTTGCTGCATCTACGTCCTGGTGAAATATATCAGTCTGTTTCAGAAATTTTCAAAACATAACAAGCATTCAGAGAAGTTCACAAAGGAGATTGGCAAGAAATTATTTCCCATAATCACAATCTCAAAATTGCCACTACTATACACTATTTTCTCTTTGAGCCAACTTAGAAAGACATTGATGTTTGGCCTTCTCTTGTGTCATCTACTTAACGTTTCTCAGCTTCACAATAAAATCCTCGATGTGCTGCATCGAGATGGGACTTAGAGAACTTGCCGGCTTGTCTAGATTCGACCGTAAAGGAGGCATCCATGACCGTCAAATTTAGCAAGTACACCACATCTTGGTCTTTCAATTTCTCTCCCTGCAAACCTGGACCATATCGTATATTGTCTGCCACGGCTCTTGCATAGAAATGAAAGGCCTCAATCTGTAGATTATGGTTGTCTGATTTTTTTCGATTTAATTTGTTGTAATGGTATGTAGACTGTATCAACAGAGGCCAGAGCGATGCATAATGTGGGATTAGCAGGGTTGACATACTGGAGCCCCAATGTGAACATCTTTCGCGACCCCAGATGGGGAAGAGGGCTGGAGACTCCAGGGGAAGATCCCTTCCTCACTTCCAAATATGCAGCCACCTACGTCAAGGGATTGCAGCAGACCGGCGGCCCCGACCCCAACAGACTCAAGGTCGCCGCGTGCTGTAAACATTACACCGCATATGACCTCGATAACTGGAATGGCGTCAATCGTTTTACATTCAATGCGAGGGTAAACCCACGGACTCTGTTAAAATTCCAAATTTTCTGCCCCCATTACCCCCATAGGAACAATAAAACTCAGTTAAATTTCAATATGAGCAATAGAACTCTGTTCAATTTCAGATTTTTGTACCCCAACTCCCCAATGGGAACAATAAAAGTCTGTTCAATTTCAGATCTTTCTCCCCAATTGCCCAATAGGAACAATAAAACTCTGTTCAATTTCAGATTTTTCTACCCCAATTGCCCAATCGGAACAAATTCAATTTCTTGCAGGTTTCGAAGTATGATTTGGCAGACACATTCAATCCCCACTTTTACGGATGTGTAAAGGATGGCAATGTGGCAAGTGTTATGTGTTCTTACAATCAAGTCAATGGCAAACCCAGCTGCGCCGACCCAAATTTACTGATCGGTACAATCAGAGGCCGGTGGAAATTGAACGGGTAGGAAACCTATAAAATTCATTGGTGTTTTCATTTTTATTTTATTTTTGTTGATTTAGGTAATCAATGAATGGGTTTTTTATTGGCAGGTACATTGTCTCTGACTGTGATTCCGTTGATGTACTATTCAATGCACAGCACTATCCCCAACCCCTGAAGATGCAGTAGCCGATGTCCTAAAAGATGGTTAGCAATTGCTTACACCCAAATGTTGGTGTCCAAAAGTTTTAATTTGTGACTGTTATTGAGCTATGGAAATGGATGCAGGATTGGATCTGGACTGGACTCTGGAGCATTCCTTGGAAAATCCATAGAATCTGTTGTGAAAGCAGGAAAAGTGACCGAAAACCAGTGGTATCCCCTGCAACTTTTCTTCCCCTCTGTCAACCAAATAGGTAAGGAAAATGGTATGAGGAAGAACGCATTCGGCGTAAAAATGACAAACAGGTATCAATAAAAATATCAACGGCTGAGAGAGTTTCAATGGTAGTCATTCTGTCTACCCGAATTCCCACCGTTGGATGCAATAATCAGCTCCAATCCAACCCTTTTATAGGGAAACGCCTACTGCTTAATAAAGAAGTCAAAAAAAATAATAATTAAAAGTCTATTAATAAGTTTAATAAGTTTCACAAGTATCAATAGTCGAATAGTCGATGGGAAAAAACGGTATCATTAATACTATCTAGAATTTCATAGAGTTCTTCTCTGAAAGTGGCATTAGTAATAAGAACATGAAAATTCGTATTGGATAATTTTTTTCTACTTTTATTCTTAAGGAGAAATACAATGCCTAATGGGATTAGGGATCTAAAACATAGAATCAGGGCAATCAATAAACTCAAGACAAGGAATGATCAATGAACAAGGTTATGAATAAAAGATAAATTCATTCCAAATAATAAGCTATAGACCTAAACAATGGATGGTTCTCAAATTCGTGAGTCATGGGTGTTTTACATTTCACCATTTTCAAGCATAATCCCATCTGTCTCGCATAATAATGAGAACAAAGCCTGACTGCATCTACACTAAACAACATGAAATTAAAATTGATTTGATTATAATATTTGGGACCAAACTAAAAATAAATAACACTGTCTCGCATAACAATGAGAACAAAGCCTGACTGCATCTACACTAAACAACATGAAATTAAAATTGTTTTGATTATAATATTTGGGACCAAACTAAAAATAAATAACACATAAGATTGACCAATGCCAAGAAGAGTCAATGGAGTCACACAACAAGCATTTTATGCTGCAACACTAAACATGTTTTGTGCTATCACCTAGTAATAGCAAAGATCATTCAATCTTGTCAAACAACCATTCTTATAAATCCATCTGAAAATATAAAACTCACATTACGTTTATAAAAGCATTTATATTACTCCTCGAATAATAGGCAATTACAAATGCAATTCAATACAATGAATGTGCATCAAAAACTTGAACAATCCTTGATTCTTAAGTCTAAAAAAAGCATTACATCTCAACCTAGAAATAGTCATAAGATAGAAAATATTAATGAAGTGCAATTCAAAATATAGAAATTTTGCAAAATAATGGCTAACAACTATATACGTCACCCTAGTTTTACACTAAATACAATTCTATACAAATCTTTTGTCTTCTCTACAAAAATTTAGAAGTTGGAACCCTTTACAATAGAGAAGAAGGAGAATAAATAGAAAGAATAAATAGAAGAAGAAGAAGAAGACTTGAAATTGAATCTCAATCTGACACTTGACACCCTTCTCTTCTTTTGATCAACAACTAGGATCTACATCTACCTCCCTCTTCTTTCTTCAAATAGAAAAAGATCCACCTCCTCTTTGAACTGCATTCTGTTATCTAAAATATTTGTAGCTAAAAAGCTTCACTTTATTTTATGTTTTGATTTCACTTCCTACCTTCCCTTGGAAACATAATTCACATGATGGAAGAATAGTTAGTAGTTGCACACATACTCTTTCACTATTACGAAAACAAAATATCTAGTAAAAATTCCCAACTTCTACAATTTACCCTAGTTTTTGCATATTGTGGCCTTTATTTCTATAAGAAAATAAAATGTAAGATAAATAAATGGTGTGTTTTCACCTTTATTTAATGTATGAAAATGTGAGATATGGAATTGGAAGCACAAAAATGTATTGGATGTGTGAATGTAAGATCTACTATTTAATCCAAATTCTCAAAGGAGAGATCCAAATTGATCAACCAAAATAGAATGGTTAATGAACAAATGAATCAATCGATGAAGAATATGAAGAAAGGAGAAAACCTTGTATTCCGTTATAGAAAGTGTGTATTAGAAACTTAATTGAATTGAATATAAATACTAACCTCAAAATAGGGCTGATCTGGAAAATGTTATTTTCTAGTATCTGTATTCAGTTTCGGGAGATTCTGCAACCGGATTTGGCCTGGAAATGTAGAAACAGAGAAAACCAAGAAATCTTATGTCTTTCGGAGCAAGGTTGCCTTTGACCTCAGGACAAGGGTAAGATCTTACCCCGAGGTACAATCTTAGCCCAAAAAGTCATCCTTGACATGCACTGCTTTGACGGAAATTCTATTCACAGATCTTGGAAGTTTGTCGAAAAGGGTACTCAGATCTGCATTGATATTGATCGTCTCGCACCTGTACTTGCAAGAAAAAGGA
This sequence comes from Chamaecyparis obtusa, assembly GCA_027943335.1. Classification (NCBI taxonomy): domain Eukaryota; kingdom Viridiplantae; phylum Streptophyta; class Pinopsida; order Cupressales; family Cupressaceae; genus Chamaecyparis; species Chamaecyparis obtusa. The sequence continues at coordinate 1,162,299 of BSBK01006134.1, read as the reverse complement.
TTTTGTTTGTTGGATGAGGGGTTTGCCTTAGGCAAACCCCAGTTTGGAATCAACCTTGAAATGTAATTGAAATTGTAATATATAAACAAAGTAAATGGAACTATTCACCTTGCTTATGTTGAAATCCTTATGGAGGATTCGAATCCTTGAATCCACAAGTATGGATGCTCCAAATGGATGTAGAATTGCATGTAGGATGTCTCAAATCAATTGCATTAGATCTTCAACACCAATCTTGAATGGATCTTGGAATAGGAAGAGGGTTGAATGAATGTGGATGGATAAATCTTCAACAAGAGGGCTCCAAAGAGATTGAATCCTTCAATGGCTATCAATGGATCTCCTTGATGAATGCTTGAATACTTGAATGTTTGAATGCTTGAGTGTTTTCCTTCTTGCTTTCTTGAATTCTATGGATGGGGGATATTTGTGGATGTTTGATCATGAAAAGTGGATGTCAAAATGAGAGAGGAAGGCTTCTTTTTTATACTAGTCTAGGGCACAAACTTCTAGAGAGGCCGATATAGGAGAATTAAATTCCAATTAAGCCTTAACCCCTAGAAATGGACCTAAATTAAATATAATTTAAGAATTTACCGTTCTGAAATCCGAAACAGCCGACTCGGAAGCGAGAAATAAAACTTTCCGAAGCCCGACATCCTGAAACCTCCAAAATCTGAATTTTGGACCTAGGGTCAGGGTCGAGGTCGACTCTGACCTAGGTCAAATTCAAGGTCATCCTTGACCTAGGTCAAAGTCGAGGTCGACCTTGACCCAGAAGGTCGTCCTTAACCTTGAAGTAAAAGATCTCGGTTTCTCAGGATAGAGTGTCAGAAAGAGGCTAGAAACAGGTGGAGAGAGAGAAGCAGAATAGGGGGAAAGCCAAATCCAATTAGAGACCCATTCAAGGCACTTAACATGACCCCATACCACTTACTCAGAGGGCTAAACCAATCCTAAATGGAAGTGCTTCCATTTTTCGACAATACATTTAGCCCCCACTTTAGCAAGAGTATGGACTCAATGCAAACTCTTGGTAAAGGAGATCATAATGAAAATATAATCTTATTGAAATCAAAGGGACAAAGGAACCCTCAAGCCCCTAGGGACTCAAGTCTTCGTCGACTCCAAGATTTCAATAAAAGAGACATCTCTAAAAAAAGAGAGAGAAGAGGGGGTGTGATTATCTCGCCCAATGAGAACTTATGTCCCATTGTGAACCACACAAGGAAATGACGTAACTAGAAAGATGGAATTGAACCACCTAGTGAATGTGGCTACTCACTAGTCAACCCATCAAAGATTCACCCTTAGATAAAATTCTATTCCACAAGAGCAAAACCAAAAACAAAAGAGATCCAGTCTTAAGGACACCTTCGACCTTAAGGAATCAAAATTTTGAAACTGAAGGGAACAATCTTTTATTTATTTAATTATCAGTTTTTGTTTTTATATTAAATTAATATTTGAAGTTTATTTAATATTGCATGGTTTTTTTTAAAATAATTAATGAAAATCAAATATTAAACTAAATAGCTATTTGGAAAAGTGCTTTGTTTAAAGCAAATTTTGAAAAGTGTTTAAAAAATATATTTTAAAAAAAATAACAATTGAAAAATTCATGTTTGAAAAGTTTATATTGAAAAAGTGTTTATGATAAAAAGTATTGGGCTTTTTAAATACCCCCCACTATTGTATGCGGGCCCTGGTTTAGACTGTCGTGTGGCAATACAGAAGGTACTGTCGCCGGCCATAGGGGACAGGGTGGCGTACCAATGGCAGGGGTGTGGAGGCGCGTGCGCTCCCCACCCTTTGCAATATATGCATTGTTTTGTTTTTATAACATTGTTTTATCAAGACTTAAAATCGGTTATTAATATTTAATAATTATTTAGTTTTGATTATTGCTTTTAATTAGTTGTGTTTAAATATATTTTCTTTATTAATAAATTTATTTTAGTAAATAGTTTAATTAAGTTTTGATTCTATTTATTTATTAAATTGGTTTATATCGATATTTGTAAATTATTAATTATGTTTAATTTTAAAAATGAAATCAATTTATTATATGGGGATTTTAATTTGTTAGTTTTCAATTATGGTAATAGTTGCTTCTAGGACTTTTTGTTTGGAATAATGATTTACTATGTATGAATCTTAGATGTTTTTTTTTTTAGATAAATTTAATTCTTTTGTGGTATAATTAGGCGAGTATCATATAGTGATTTTGTTATATAGATTGTATGTTTAATCAACTGGTTGTCTCTTTTAAAGGTTGGTTAATTTTGCATGTATATTCCTTAGCTTGCATGAATCATCTTTTGGGACCTCAGTTGCTTTTAGACATTTTGTTTTGGAATGATTTTTAGGGGTTGTAGTCATCTTTTGGGGGTAAAATCCAGAGGCGGGTTTTGGAAGTTCTTCTATCATGTTTGGTTGCCATGCAGGTTATGTTGTGTCGGTAACTTGTTTTATGATGCATCTGGTTTTGCATGTTGAATCTAGTTATGAAGATTCTTGAGTTATGTTAACTCGGAGATTAGGCTTGATTCTGTGAAACCTAGAGTAGGTCATCTAAGTGTATGTCAGGAAGTGGCTTGTGAATTGGTGCCGGAGCCCGGAAGTGGTTACCAGGAGATCCCATTACAAGTAGTTTAATAAGTGATAATTAATAAACATTGAGAATCTAAAATGAACCTAATAAGATATTTGTGCCTCGCCCATGCCTGAGTTCCCGTTTGAGTTTGACTAGGATGGGAGTTGAGATGATGCTTGCCACCTTTATGGACTGGATATGGCATAAGTAGTACCTTGTCTACACGAGAGGTTGCTATAACCAAATAGAGTCACTAGGGTGTCGGGGTCTGAAGGGACTACCAGGATAACCCTAGGGTTGAATTATGTGATGACACTTCTTGAATGCATCTTAGGTTTCCTATGTGTTCTATTTGCCTCTGGTAGAGTTTGTTATACCTTGTTGTACCTTTTGTACCTTTGAGTTAGAATATTTCAAGACCTCTTCCTTGGTTGTTGTTGTCGTTTGTTATCCGAGTGGGATCTGATGTTATCTCCTCAGCAAGGTGGGAGTGGACCGTTTAGGTTCACGAGGTCGGGTGGTAGTGATTCTTTTACCATTTGAGATTCCGACATTCGTGCACCGAGGCTGGATGATCCTTGTGGCAGTTGTTCTTTCTTGTTCTTCTTTCTTCTTGTGATCTTGTATCAGATTTTTCAGAGTTGTCATGCTGTACTCCTTTTCAGTTATTGTATTTCATACCCTGCGACATGTGTAGCGGATGCAGATTATTATGGTTACCTTATGGTGCCAATTGTATTTATGTATTCATGCATTGGATGTTGTATTTAACTTTCAGATGTAATCTTGGGATTCATATCTTTATCTTATATTAATTAATTAACTCTTTCATAATCTACGTCAAGGAACCCTTGAGAGTTGTAACCTATGTTAGTTGTTTATTGCTATGCTTTGCTTCCTCATTGTAAACTTTGATGTTTTTGATTGTTAACTTTAAAAAAAATATTCTGCAAACTTAGTCGCATGTTTTAGGTTAAGTTCTTCTGGGTTCCCTGGCGGGGCATTACACTACTTATACTACAAAATATTAAAGGTCAAAGATAACCCTTCACACACTTTTAGGAACATGGAGACATCAAACATTTGTAAACTCTACTTGTTTTTCAAACTAAATCCCAGGGCTCTATAAATGGACAAGGGACATGAATATGAATATTATAATAATTATGAAAACCATTTTATTTCACTTTATGGTTAACTAGCTTTGAAATATCAATCAACATAGAGGGCAAGTTAGGCAGATTTAATAGTGTAAAAACAACAAAATTTTCCCAAAACCCACAAACTTGGAACTTCAAAAACCTATCAAATATGAGTATAGGAAGTTGAAAATGAACACGGACAATTACTTATTAAAAATGAGTAAGACCAAAAATTTATTTTGCATGAAGATTAATGGGTCTCAAGATAATAATCCTCAAAGGAGGGCATATGGGAGGATTTTGAAGGGGTGTTTTCGAGTGCTGCAACTAAAATGCACATCAAATACACTTCAAATTTTCTAAAAATATGAAGGGGCCAATAGTCCCTAGGGATGTTAAAATTTAAGTTCTATATCTAGAATATTTAGGAAGGGAACCCCAAAATCAAGTTCTAAAATAATATATTTTCCCTTCTTGGTGTCTCTTTTCTCTAAAACACCTCCTTCTTCCACATTTTTCTCCATTTGTTCTTTGTTCTATATTGAAAACTCAAAAATTTGGCAAAATTTCGATTAGAAAACATCATTAGACAACATATATGACCTTCTCTATTTCACATTTCTATTCATCACCAAGCTTTTGTTGAAGCTACTGAAGTTTTCTTATAAACATTTCAACACAAAATAATAGCCTTGATCCGAGATAAAATGCCCACTTTTATCTATAAATTACCCATATATCAAAAAGTGCATCAATAGAAATAGAGTATTCAGTGAAGTTTGCAAAGCATATTTATTCTAATTATTTATCAGTACAAAGTCAAAAATTGCTATATCGACAAAAGTTCAGGAGAGTTATACCAATTAAGAAAAAAATAAAAAATACAAGGATACATTAGCTGAACCTAGAGGATGCTACCCCGATGGAGGAAGAAAAATGGTCATCGGAGGAGTGAGGACCATCAGAGTAAAAATTTAAAGTAAGAACAACAATGCAAGTTACACTGATGATTGACAAAAGGGTGTGCTTGTTTCAGCGACAAAGGAGCTTCATGGAAGAAGATGCTCATTGATGGAAGATTTATCGATCGACGTTTCAGAGGAACACTTTGTATGATATGCTGATATGAAAAAAACAAAAGAAATAAGGAGTTTCAGTGTAAGGTATACCAATGGACTTAAGAAGAGGAGCAAAAAACTTTCGATCTGAGAAAAAACAAACTCTCTGATAGTGTATGTTACAACAATAACATTATGTCAGGGAAAAACATGGTGTGTTACACTAATGAGGAAGATGAATAAAGGGCTTGGGCCATTAGAGAATGTCACTACGATGATACGATATAAAAGGATAAAGTGTTATTAGCAAATATTATACCGATGAGTATCATTAGTGGAACTAGTATTATCAGAAGAACAAATAATATCAAGGTTCGATTTGGAAAGTATCTCTAATTAGAGTTGTCGAGGAAATAGTTCATTAGCTACACTGATAAAAAGATTGAGGAAAGGAAAAAGCTTATCAGTGGAATTCATAGCAAAAAGTTTATTGGCTAAAGTAAAACTATCAGAGTGAGAAATAAAATCCCTAGTGACTACACAAGTTTCCTCGATGATCAGAATGACACAGTCCCTTCTTCTCCGATGATCAAAAGTGAAAATAATAAAAGGCATCAGAGGAACTAGCAAGGTTGGGATAAGTTTTAAAGAGCCCCCCCGATAGAATAATCTTTGCCAATGAAGATTGCAAATAAATTGATCAGTGAAGGTTACCCTGGTACAATCGAAAAGAAAATTTATGCTAAACGATTATCAGAGACATTACCCCGATGAGATAGATGAAGTGAAGGGTTGGACAATTGACCAGGGGAGGTTTTTTCGATAATGCATAAAGTATGCAAATGATATAAAAAACATCGAAGGGACATATGAAAGGATTCACTAATCGAGAAAAAAATCTTATAAATGACACAAACTTATAACATAGCAGTGTACCACACAATGATCTTCAACGATAACAATGGTTGTCATTTTAGGGATTTTAAATTTCATAACATTGAATACCCAATTGTGTCGATAATAAATAATTCACACGAGCAATTACACCAAAGCCATTGATCGGATTCATAATTCACATTTCAATGTTGTAGAGGGTGATTTAACAAAAGGGAAGAGCAATTGAAATATGTGAAAAAAGTGATAACAACACAAGGCGATCAAATTCTATTAAACATTTTTCTTGTGAATTTCTTGAATTATAATAATAGAGAATCCTAGTGGATCAAGGAGAAAAAGGAAGAAGAAGGATGATAATAAAGGGAAAAAGAAACAAAAAAGAGGCTAAAACCCCACCAACCAAGAAACTTCATCAAGACATACTTGATCAGATGAAGGGTTCTAGTCCAAAATCTAGGAAATCAAAACAACACATTCCTGAGGAAGAGAAGATAGATGATATATACAAGGATGTGGGGGATGTACGAATAAATATTAGAGGTTACGAGTTATTTATCTTCCATTTTCTAGAAGAAATTACCATCAACCCATGTGCAACCTATGGGGAAAAAACCTTGGAAATTAGTAATTCCAAAAGTGTTTGTGAATGTCAACTTGATAAAATTACTAGTAGAATATTACAATCTAGAAAAGGGGGCTATTTGCAACCTGCAAGGTGAACCTTTCATTTGGGTATCCAAGAACATAATGAATAAAGAATTTGATTTAGATGATCTTCCGGGCTATAAAATAAATTTTCACGACCTAGAAAGCAAATATGCTAGATTGGACACTACATATAAAGAGTGGATACTACCCTTGCATAGGCTCAAACCAAACAAATTGGTTCCCCTGAGTGACGAGGATGGACCCCCATTCAAAACTGATTTCTTTGAACCATATATATGAAACAAACATATTATTCTGTAGGGAAGGTGAAAGGAGTAGATGTTCCAAATTTCATGTCTATAGCTCACATGGTGATAGCTACATATCTCAAGTACCATAAACCTAAGGCCTTTGATTATGCAGAATATGTGGCGGGGATGATAGATATTGAGTTGAAAGCCATTAAGGAAGACCCTGAACATATTCATTTCAAACACTACTCAATTCTTATGCATATGGTTCTCTTTTATGGAAAAGAGATTGGCATGTAGCCTAAGGGGCTTAGAATTAGACAAATAGACAAAGAGGGGTCTAAGTTACACATTTAATTGTGGACCTCCATATGGGATTCAAGGTATATTGAGTCTCATTATGTCTTCTTTTAGGAGTTTTTCGTAAAAATAATATACAAAATATATGGCTATCCATGGGACCACTCAATCTTAGATGCGATCAATAAATTATTAAGACACAAAGAGTTTGGTGAGAAGGTTGATCATAATTGGGGTTGCTGGTATGTGCATAAGGACTTCACTATTTTCAGAGTATTTGGATTTGAAGGAGCACCTTTAAAACTTCCAAAAATAGTGCCAAGTAGAATTCCATATTTAGAAATTGTGAGACAGTTGTAGAGTTCCAGTACTACCAATATTGGTGCATTCAAAAAATAGTCTTTCATGCCAGGAATACTACACTTTAGAGATTTATGCATTGTTGCAACTAAGGCTTATAAGTTGATCATAGAAAAACTATCAAATAATTATAATTTTAAGGAATGCAACCCAAGGGTAGGCTATGACCCAAGGGTTACACAAATTATATAAAAAATAAACAAAGCCTTAGTGGATACACACATATCCCTCTTCCCATTGAAGATTGCTTTAGGAACTTAGACGATCAAGATGCAAAATAGTGGAAGAAAAGTTTTATCAAGAGAAAGAGAGATGCAACAAATAGAAGCATTTGATGAAGAATCTAGTGAGGAGACCATTGTTCTACCTCGGTTATATTAGTTCCCTAGGATTGTTGTAGATGATTATGTGGATATTTCTAACAACAAGATATAAGTGGCTACAAAGTTGAAGGTAGACGAATATGTTAGGATTTCAACCTATGAATCTTTTGTGTATAACGATGAATTTATAAAGTCAGGTGAGTTCAAAATGTTTCTTTATAATTTTAAAGAAAAGAAATTGAAAGAACCAATCCCTACCATCACCCTAGATAATGAACAACAACTTTTGAACAAATTGAAGTTAGATATCAGTCATGAGATAGATACGATGACACCTGATAGGGGAAGACAACTTCTACAAGAAGTTGAAGTCATAGTTTTCCTTGGGTGGGACTTAAGTGCTGCATTGGTCTTTGGTAGTTTTCTTCATAGTGAGGATAAAGAGAATACATTAATAGTAGAAGGTCTGTAGGAGATATACATTGGGTCTAAATTTGACCTCTATGAAGAATCCATGATACTTTGGGATCTTTATCCTCCCAACAAAGGACCAAAGATAATAAATATAGACAAAGCATTTGGTCACATGATGAGCTTGAAAGTTACATAAGTAGATCCCATTATGATAACACATATTGGAATCAATATTTCTAAGTTCAATAGAGCTCAGATGAGACAATTGGTAAAGGAAAAGAATACTTATCAAATGAAATATGAGAAGTCACATCTAATGATTTCTTCATTGGAGGATGAAATCACGAGATCACTACTAGGGCCCGTTTGGGTGTTGGAATTAGAGCCCATATTCCAAAATTAGATTTTCGGATAATGTCAATTCCATGTTTGTGTCCATCCAAAAAATTAGAATTGGAATTTCAAAATTCCAATTTTGCCCCCAAAATGGGCATTTCATCTTCCACTCAAATAGGTGGAATTGGAATTTTGAATTCCAATTCCAATTTTTATAAAACCAAATTTAATATTTTGTGGGATCTATGACTATAAGGATGTATATTATATTGCTATAAGGATGTATATATATAGATGTGTGTATATATACATGCACATGTGTATATATACAAATGTGTGTGTATGTATATACACACATGTGTGTATTTGTGTATATATATATATATATACATATATACACATGTGTGTATATATGTATACATGTATGTATATACACACACACATGTGTGTGTGTGTGTATATATATATATGTGTGTGTGTGTGTGTATGTATATGTGTGTATATATACACACATGTATGTGTATATATACACATGTGTCTATATATAAACACGCGTGTGTATATGTGTATGTGTGTGTATACACACACATGTACACATATGTGTGTATGTGTGTATATATACACATGTGTGCATATGTGTATACATGTGTGTATGTGTATATATAAACACACGTGTGTATATGTGTGTATGTGTGTGTATACACACACATGTACATACATGTGTGTATGTGTGTATATATACACATGTGTGCATATGTGTATACATGTATGTATATCCACACATGTATACACATATACACATATACACATATACACATATACACATACACATATACATGTGTGTATGTGTGTATATATAGAGACATATATACACCATATTTAAATAAATTAAAATAAAGAATTAAAATTCCTTATGCATCTTCTTAGTCATCTTCCGGGTGAACCAAACGGGTCAACCCATATTCCAGAAATCATTTTCAGGATTTGTATCTTCTAGAATTGCAGCATCTTCCAGAATTGACTGGAATTGGCATTTGGTATTCTAGAACCCAAACGGGCCCTTAGAGAAGATGCAAAAATGAAAAACAAATATGAAAAATTATAGGAGGAGCACAAATAGTTGTTGGAAAAGGTAAAAGACACCACATATTTCACACCATCTACCATGTTACACAAGATATTTTCAAATCTGAAGATCTATGTTTATATGATTTTTGGAATGTACTTAAGAATAACTATGTGGAAATCCTTGATCTGATTCCTTGAGCATAGAAGGGTGAAGAATAGACTAGATGTTAAGATATGTGAGATGCAACTTTAAGGGTCAAATACAAGTTCTATTGCTCATCTTGAGAAGATGATGTCTAAACATGATAAATTTATGGACTATTTGGACTTAGAGTATAAAGGGTTTGAGAACACGGTTAAGATGGGGTTACCTCAGTTGTTTGTCAAAGATGAATCCTTGAGGGAACATGGTGAATGTTTGAAAAAATGCAACAAGACATTATTGGATGCATTGGAAATTGTCAAAGCAGAGGGGCTATCACTTGAAGGAGCTTGTCAACATATGGAGTAGATGATCAAGTCAGAGTAAGAGGTTAGGAATACTATTCACGATGCAGACACTTATGCATCACAAAATTATAAATATCATATTTCAATCACTTCTTCTATATTAGATGAGGATTATTTTATTTCTTTAGTCTTAATTATGTTTAGTTATTGTTATGTTAAAAAAGACTCTATGAAGAGACACCACTTTTGGGTCTCTTTCATATATTTAGAACTCAAAATGTAATGTTGTAGAGATCATCATTATCATATCACATTCAACAAGGCATTTTTACTTCTTTGCAATATGGTTATATTTTAGTGAATATAATCAGTGCTTTTCATTTCTTGTCAATTGTAGAAATATTTTCTTTTAATCAATTCTCTGTTATAATCACTTACAGTAGGTGGTTTTTATCTTAAATCCATGTGTGAAGAGTTTTATGTTGTAGTTGCAAGTTAGAAGAAAATAAAATACATCGGAGACAAAAGGAAGCTAGTTGTATTTTATTTTGATTGGTCTTTTTAAGAGAGTTAAATTCAATTAGACTAACTATGATTGAAGACATAAAGTTGTAACATTGATGGTTAGATAATTGACAAAATTGCTTGGGGAGGGTTTTAAAATTGTCTTTTAGAGTTATACATAGGGTTAGAAGGGGGGTGACTCATTGCCCAAGGAATAGGAAGACATTGAACAATTTATAGAAATAACTATATTTAGAAATATTTAAATCTTAAATCAAACTTCAAGTAAAAACATAAAGAAATCAGTTAAATTTGTGTAAAAGATTGATAAAAGAATAATCAACAAGATATTAGAAGAAGTTAAAAAAATTAGTAAGCAAAACTATTCTAAATATATATGCCACTTTGGGGAAAACTCTTAATTATAATACAAAACATTATCTGCTATAAAAACTACCAATTATAATACTTAGTTGGTGAATAGGTTTACCCACCTAGGCTCCATAGAGCCTGAAGAGTAGGGGAGTCTAACCATAATTTGTTTGATCCCATTAGCTGGCTAGATCAATTGGAGTATTTGAGCATTGAGTAAGGCATACTCATAGAATTTTCCAATATGTTGATTTGGGAACCAACACTCTCTTTCTCCATTCCCTATTTAATACACACACCATTCTTGGTCGTAAAGTCTATAGACCAAACATTCTTTTTCATTTTTCCTCTTCTTATTTGAGGTAGGATTAAGAGTATCATCCTTCAATTTTCTCTTCCTATATGGGGTCATATTTTTCTTAGAAGCTTTAAAATATAGGTTTGAGGATGAATCCAAAGTAACATGATCTAAATCACATAACATATCCATATAGACACTATTCCTTCTCTAACATCACATCTTGAGAATTATTTTTTAGTCTTGAAAAACCAAAAGAAGCTATATCAATACACTAGATTTAATATTTCTTGATGGGGGATTTAATTCCAAGGATTTTTTAGTTTGGAATCTAGTATTTCATATGATTCATAATAAGGAGCACAAGGCACTAGCAAATACAATTCACGTTTAGACCTTTTTTACATTTCTTTATCAATTTTTTGAGAGAATCCCAAAGAAAAGGAGGAAGGAGACTAATACTTGTGTCTAAAATGGTTGAGAATAATTAAATGATAACAATACATAGACTTATACATCTTTTCCAAGTGAAAAGTACCTCATAACACATTATACTACTTCAGTAGTTTGTCTATTTGACCACACTTGAAGAAATTTTAGATAACTTTTTCATTTCCTTTCCATACTTTAAAAATATTCCTTCCTCCTATTGATAGCCCTATAATATGGGGCAATGAATTCTTGTTGAGATTTTTTCCCAACTTTTCCATCCTCTAGAAAACTAATTCATTACACTAGGTTTATGATTTTCAACCTTTTTAATGTTAGGGGTTAAACCTATTGCATTTAAAATATTCTAGAATTTGAACAGTTGCAGATGCCACCACAACTGGAGAGTTTCACCTTTTTGTGTTCTTCTGACATCCTTCTTCACAAATCACAACTAATTCTCATACTCATCATAGAAGATAGAATTTTTTTAAATAGTACTTCTTATTATCATCCTACATGGTAGAATAAATATTAAATAGTAATAAATTTCCCTCTCATAATCATTAGTACATGTCATCAGTCTTTTATCACTATGGATGTAATAATTATTGAGGTGTCTCTTAGCTTGAGTTGGGATGGAATCAAAATCATTCCAAATCTTGTTTTCATCACTTGTGACACCATATATATAAAATACATAAAAAAATACTTTATTTCCCTCTCATAACAATTAACCTCTTCAAAAGTATTTTCAAGCTTAAAGACATTACTTATGAAGGTTAAGATCATCCAAATAAGAGTTATAGAAATCATGTTCAATAATTTTTTTTAATAAATTTTTATGTTAGAGGGTACATGAATTATTTTGATTGCGATTTTCATTTGCAATGAAAGGAATGTGGAGAGGATGGAAAGGAGATCACTAGAATGGATAGTTAAACTAGGAAGCCCACACCCCAAATTTCTTTCAATATATAAGGATGGAGAAACAATCCACTAGGCTTAAGATAGACTCAAGCACTAAATGAGTGTAAGGGTTTTCCTTCACTATATATATTATTGATTGTGTTAGAGGGGTGAATAAATTCAAGATAAAGAGAAAGGAAGGTTTTATGATATGAAAAGAAAATATCATATTGAATAACCAAAATTTGAAATTGGATTTGAGAAACCAACACAAAGACTAACCTGACCCAAAATCTCAGCCCAAAATGTCTGTTAGGGTCAACTTGGAGTGTAGGGGAAAACTGGACTTGCCTCCAATGTTGGGAGGTTCTCTTGATAAGCCAAAAGGAGATGAAGAATGCATGGATTTGTAGTAGGCTATTAGATCTTCTTGAATCCAAATCCAAAACTCTGCCACATATCATCCACACACAAAAAAGGGGAAAATGTTGGGAGAAAGGGGATTTCCTTAGTCAAGCCCAAGTTTCATTAATTAACCTTGAAATTAAATTGGCATTGCATGAAAGGAAATGAAGCATGATGCTAGTAGTAAAGGCTTGATAAGTGTCTTATATCTTGACATTTCAAGTGCTTCTTGAATTGAGATCACAAGTTTTGGTATAATAACATAACTCCATAAATACCTAAAAGGACATCATAAAAGGCATGCTTGTATAATGATTGCTAGGCTTGCCAACATGATGAGATGAATTGCTTTAATTCTTGAATATGCTTGAAATCTCCTTAAATTCTTGATTTCTTGTGTCTTGATAGGATTTGATAGATAGGGATAAGATGCCATAATAGGAGAGGTAGAATTTATTTTATACCTTAATAGGCCATTTTAGGGCACAAAAGTCAAAGGGGATCAATAAGGAATTTAAATCCTGCCTAAAATCAAATGAACAATCTCTAGATTAAATTTGGGCCCAATCTATAATTTAAGGGGTGCCTCCCAAGGTAGGGGGAATCATGCCACACCATACACTCTAGGGTGCCCTTTACAAGGTAGTTGAGTCTCAAATTTAAATTGGGAGTCCATATGGACATGAGGATATAAAAAATATACCCGAAATTGAGGTGTGATAAATAGAAATAAACATAAGACTAATAATAGTGAAATATGACTTATGTATAAAAGAAATGATGTTTGAATAAAATAATTAAAGAGATCACACCTATAATTGAGGTCCCACATTAATTAAATTGAGAGAAAGGACTTAAAGGCATAGAAAAAGTCCTAAAATGCATAAAAGAATAAGCACTCTAAAATGAGCACTACACAAGCATGGAATTGAACACACTTATGCAATGCATACAATTTATGATGCTACATCATTTTTGTAGAGTGATTCATTTGTTATTCAAGGGGCATAAGAAATTTTAAAAGGAAATAATCTTTATAATCTCTTATAACCCCTTTACTCTTAATAACTCTCCCTTCAAGGCACTACCAAAACTTGTCTTAAATTTTAGAAGTGGGGTCCAAAAACCCTTTATTTTTTTGTTTTTCTCATATTCTTAAGTGGGGTTGAAGTATCAAATTAGAGTTCCAGGCTTTGGAAATCTCAAGGAATAACTAAGAAAGTCTAATTTTATTAGACATTTTTCCAAAGATCCTATACATACAATTTTGCTCAATTACCATAATAATTGTATTAGCAACCATTAGCACATCCCCCTTTTACCTAAAAATACAAGTTGTAGACACCCTAAATTCAACACTACAAATCTACTAATTCATGTCAACTAACTATTCTTTTAAACCTTATAATAATTTGATTTGATTTAATTAATTATTAACACCCCTTAATATAATTGATCCACATAATTAATTATATTTCCCTTTTCTTCTAATGTTTATTGATTTTAATTAATTAAACACATTATTGATACCTTGCCTAAGGTTTAATTAATCTTAGTTAATTAAAACTAATCCTTTGACTTAAGATCCTATCTCTTCTAAAATACCATAAAATAGTTAATCATCGATTAATTAGTTAATCATCATCATTCTTGACATCATTAACAATTTATCTAATTAAAATTATCCTCCTCACATGTGACTAATTATTCCAATTAAAAATTAACCTTCCCTAAAAGTGACATGCACATGTCACTTTCCTAGCTCCCCCTCTCTTTCCAGCTCACACGTGACCAAATATTTTATTTGGTGCTCACATGTGGGAGTAGACACCTCATCCCTACAAGACATCCCACCACTTCCTTTTTATTCCTTTGTCACTTTCCTCTATTACATCTCTTCCAATTTTCCATAAGTGTCTCTACTTTTCATTATCTCCTCCTTCCAAGGTTGCTCTTACATATGTGAGCACACATTGCCCTCTTCACCATGCCAAGTGATCTTCCCAAGACCTTTCCACTTGTCATAAGGCTAGGACCTCAATCCAATACATGTCTTCTCATTCAATCTTAGTTCTCCATCCACTTTGAATCCCAACCATCCATTTCCATGTTCCTAGCTCTATAAATTGGATCCTTCTCCCTTAACAAATAAATCCTCCACAATTATTCCAACCATATTATGTGAAATCCATTCCAAGTTTATAACCTAATTATGTTGAAATAATCTTAGATCCTATTACCTATTATTGTGTTGATATTGATGGCAATCCAAAAAGTAGCTAAGTAAAGAGAAAATCAAGTGAAGTTTGGGTGCACTCACTTCATCTCATCCATGTAGGCTTGAAGGTATAAAATTTAGTGTTTTAAATTTGTTTTATGTTTTATACATTACTTAATAACTCACTTTCAATCCCTCACATTTTGGCATGCTCGATAGGACCCATGACCCTAAGAAACTAACATAATTTTGCGAGTTTTAGTATTTTTTTCTCATCCAAGTTGCAAATTAGCACCAATGAATGCCTTTTAGCTCATGAACTTTTTAGCACATATGTTTGGGTTGCTAACATTACTTTATTGTTTAGTTTTTAACTTGTTTTGATAGCCACTACTCATTTGACAATTGTTTCATTTTCTTTCTAGTATTTTGAAACACATCTAACTTGTAGATTTGAAGGCCTGGCGATTATTTGTAGGTGATAACTAATGTTTTTGTTTCAAAATACTAAAATCCCCAAAACAAGGCAAAGACAAAGATCTATACCAAATAAAAAATTTAAATCTATTGAGATACAAAGCACACACACACACACACACAAATTGCAACTTTGTTTTCCCAATCACTGGAAATGCATAGTGATTTATATAATAATGGAGACACAAATAAACAATTGGAGGCATGCATGATTTATTCCTTTCTTTCTATTAATTCTAGAAATGAACTATAATAGAATAAAAAAACTTAAAAAATAAAATAGAATAAAAAAACTCAAAAAACAAACTAAAAACTATTGATTACATATTTGTTAGCAACATTTTGGAGTTGCACCCAAAATGTCAGGAGCTTCTTAGAGGTCACTACTACTATTTTCCTCTCTGGATATTCTTAGACATACACCAATCATCGCTTATTGGTAATACATAGATTGTTGCAATTGCAATATCCTTTCATCCATAATTATTGTTCAAACTTCTTACACGCAAAACTAACTTTAATGGAAAGACATTCATTCCTTTTGTCACTTGTCCAAATTAATTTCCCCCAAAAAATTTCAAATTCAAAATCACTTACCAAAAATATTTTTTTTTGTCACAAACTGACAGTTGGGGTTGCAACATCAGAAGCCAACTAGGGATTTTATTCTCCAAGGTCTACACAAATCTAGACATCATTTACTCACTACTAGGAGCTCTTGATAGATAGGTAGTAACAACATGAGGCTCAAGAAAAATTAAATTTGAATTCAAGTTTCCAATGCTCCCTCTTTGTCCTGAGCCATCAAATAAAATTATTATTCATTCAAATCAACAATGTCCAAATTTCTTCTTAGACGCTGAAAGCTCTTCTTGCAGAATGACTTGGCGAAAATGTTTGCTAGTTGTTGTTAAGATCTACAAAACTCTATTTTTATTTCACCATTTTAAACCAAATTTATAACAAATGATACCTAATTTAAATATGCTTGCTTCTTCTATGAAATACAAGTTTTTTTTTATCAATTCTATTGATGAAACATTGTCACAATAAATTGTGGTTCTATCCTCTTGTTCTTCCTTCAAATATACTAAGATCCTCCTTAGCCAAATAGCCTGGCATGCTACTCCATTTATTTCTATATACTTAGCCTCAATTATAGATAGAGAAATAATGAGTTTCTTCTTGGAACACAAGATTGATCGCATACCCATATAGAACACATAACTAGATGTGCTCTTCCTATCATTCACACTTCCTGTCTAATCACTATTTGTGTAACCAATCAACTCAAATTTATTTTATGCACTATAAAAAAATACCATATCCTTTGGTACCATTCACATACCTTGGGATTCACTTGCTTTCTTGCCAATGTGACTCTTTTGGAGTCACCATAAATTTGGAAATCAGACTTACCTGCAAGCATTATATTAGACCTAGTTGTTGTTACATATATCAGACTACCAACCAAACTTTTATACATGATCAAATTGAAATTACTATTGCAATATTCCTTGCTTAACTTAAGACCTATGGCTATTGGTGTTGGTGCAGGCTTGTTCTTCAACATTCTCAATCTCTTCAAAATCTTAGTTGCATATTTTTCTTGAGAGATAAATATACCATCATGCATTTGATTTACTTTTATGTCTAAAGAATACCTCAAGAGACCTAAATCTATCATTGCAAACTCTCTTTTCAAGACCTCTTTAAAATCAGTAATGAGGAAATAATCATCCCTAGTAGAAACTAAATCATCTACTTACAAGACAATAATTAAAATTTTATCATCAACTGCCTTGATTTAAAGAGCGAAGTCACCATCACTTTTTCTAAAGTCACTACTAATCAAATATGAGTCAGTTTTATTGTACCATGCCTATGGATATTTCTTTAGCCCATAAATATCTTTCTTTATCCTATACACCTTGAGTAGTTGACCTAGAAATCCATAACTAGGTGTTTTCTCCACCAAAACATCTTTCAATATTCCATTCATGAATTCAGACTTCACATCCATTTGAAATACCTTCCATTTGTGCTAGGCTGAAATTTCTATGTTTACAGGTGCACAATCTCTATCCTTGCAACAAGGGCGTACATCTCATCATAATCTCTCCCAAAGTTTATACCCTTTGAAAACTAATCATGCCTTATGCCCCTCTATTCTTCCTTCAACATTGCTCTTGGTCTTGTAGACCCATTTAACCCCAATAAATTTCTTGCTGGGAGGAAAATTAGTTAGCTCCCATGTTCTATTCCGCTCTATTTTATCTATTTCCTCATCCATGGCCTCAGACTGTTTCTCCTCTTTCATAGAATCCTCAAAATAAATTGGATCACTATAAGAAAACAATGAAAAATTTATATTTTCATCAAAATCTTCATCATACATTTCTTTTTTGTAGATCTCCCTTAGACTCTTGGTCTTTCTTGGCATTAGGGAGTTGAGAGTGGGGTATGAAATATCTTTACCAGTACTACTACTCTATTGTGCAAGTTGTGATAGGAGCTATATGGAGCTTTCTAGAGCTCTCTATGTACTAATCTAGAGCTATCAGGATCTCTCAAGAGCCAATTCTTTTTTTGTTATAGGTGCTTTCCTTTTCTCTTGTTTCTATAATATAAGTCATCAAGATCTATCAAGAGCTCTCCATATTGGAAACTCCACCATATTTTTGATCATCATACTCAACATCTTCATCGTCAATGAAAACTCTACTTGAAGATTTGTCCACTGAGCCATCCCATGTCTCATTCTCAATGAACTCCACATCTCTACTTGTGATGATCTTTTTGATGATTGTGTTATACAACCTATATGCCTTGGATTTAGTACTATAGCCTATGAAGATGAAATTCACACCCTTTTCATCAAAATTTTACATCTTTTCCTTTTTCATGTGTGCATATTCCATACACCCAAACACTCTTAATTGTTGAACCATCCATCTATGTTTTGCCCATGATTCAAGAGGAATCTTGTCTTTGGCCGCCTTTGTAAGACTTCTATTTATCAAATACATAGTTATTTCTATAACCTCTCCCTAATATTCATTTGGGAGTCTCTTCTCTTTTAGCATGGTCCTTGCCATATCAATAATGGTCCTATTCTTTTTCTCAATTACTCCATTTTAATGTGGAGAATAAATGATTGTAAGCTACTTCTTTATGACTGCATATTTCCTATAAAAATTAATAAACTGATTGGAGGTATACTCTCCCCCTCAATCTTCCCTTAGGACCTTGATATATCATCCACTTTCTTTTCTCAGTCTAGGCTTTAAGCCAAAAAATCTTATCAAATGCTTTAGATTTATACTTTAAAAAATAGACCCATGTCATATGATTGAAATCATCAATGAAGGTCATAAAATAAGTACCCCCAATGGAAGTGGCTTGTATAGGGATAACTAAATTAGTATGCACCATCTCCAATGGTTCTCTTTCCCTTCTAAAGTTTCCTAATTCAAAGGGAAACCTATGTTTCTTACCCAAAATTTAAGCCTCACACTTGCTACTAGACTCTACTATCCTTGGAAAGCCACTACCATTTTTTTCTTGGACAATAAATTGAAACTAACATAGCGCAAGTGTCCATGCCTGAGATTCCATAGCTTTGAGGTGTCTCGAATCATTCTCTTAAAGGATCTTTCCTTTTGTATTACTATACATGCTTTCTTGGGAGGTGTAACTACTGAATAGAAAGAGAAGCATATCTCCATCCTCAAGGGAAACATCTAGTTATTTATCATTTGAATTATTGCAACTAATTTATTACTACCATATTTGTCATAAATGACACATTGTGCCTTATTCATCATCACTTTGTATCCATTTTGGATGAGCTATTCAACACATAAAATTATGCTTAATACCAATGAAAAAATAAACATTTTGAATCACTTTCTTTTCAACTTTCTTGGAGCAGATCATAATAGATCATTTTCCCACAACTAGAATAGTTCTATTATTCCTCATTTTAATTTTAGTATTTAAATTTTTATCAATGAAAGAGAATAGACTTTCAGGACCACTCATGTGGTCACTACAACTACTATCCAAATAGTATACTTAAAGGATGCCTTCACCAATATTGCACATGATGAAGGTTGTGGACTGATTTTCTTTAGCCATATTTGTATTTTTCTTTGAGTTCTTGTTTTTTTTTTCCAATATTCACTTACATAATGCCTAAATTTACGGTAGTAATAAGACTCCACATTGCTCTTATCATACCTATGATTCAAGCCACTATTCTTATTGCCTTTTTTGGAGTTGTTTTGAGAGTTTCTTACTCCCTCATGGTTGCATGCTCGTCCTAAGCTACCTCCTCTAGTACTTATTTGTGTAGAGTTTCCACAACCTCTACCTCTTGGCTCATTCTAGAGCTATTTCTATCTCTCTCTCTCTCTACCTCTTGCATTGACTTGAGATTTGAAATATTTCTCTTGGGAAGAAGTTGAAAACCTATTTAGGTGCTATTCATGGGTTTGTAGGGAACCCATTAACTCATCAATAGATGATGTGGAGAGTTACTTTTCCTCTTCAATGATAATCACTATTGTGTCAAAATTTGAGGGAAAACTTTAGAGGATTTTATCCACTCCCCCATAGTTTCTCCATTATCCTTAACTACTTAATCAAACCAGAGACTCTTGCATGAAAATTTGAAAGATTCAATGTCCTTCATTTGAAGAGTCTCAAAATATCTATGAAGCATTTAGAGCTTCACCATTGTGACTTTATTAGTTCCCTAGTAGCTTGTTCAAAGGATTTCCCAAGCTTCTTTAGCATAGTTAGCTGCTGCTATTCGTGGAAATATTATCTATGCCAAGGTTACTTCTATCAAACTCACTGCTTTAGCATCTTTCCTCCTTTTATCCATAAACTGATTATTTTTATTATTTGTGAGGGTAAAAAACTAAGTTGAGTCAATCACATGATCTACAAACCCACTGACCAAAAGGCCCCCAAAATCATTTACGACCTTGATGGTCTTCATCTTCTTTTTCCAAACATCATAGTTTTCTCCATTAAAGAATGGTAGTTGCTTCTAGCCCTTTCCTTCATTTACAATCATGTCTCCTACATAAGAAATTTAAACACCTAGAAAAAAATTCTGAAAATCACAAGCATTTAGGCCCAAATGGTTCTGATACCATGTAAAAAAACTAAAATCCCCAAAATAGGGCATAAACAAAGCTATGATACCAACTTAAAAATTTAAATCTACTGAGATATAGAGAAAAAATACACAAAGATTACAACTCTATTTTCCCAATCACTGGGAATGCACAATAAAATATAAAAACCAAAGACACAAACAAATGACTAGAGGCATGCAATATTTCTTTCTTTCTTTCTATTAAATTTGGAAATGAACTATAAAAAAATAAACAAACTCAGAAAATAAACTAAAAACTACTGATTATAGATTTGTTTACAACATTCTAGAGCTACACCCAAAACATTGGGAGCTTTTTAGATCTCACTTGAACTACTACCCTCTCTAGAGCTTCCCATAGCTGAAGTAATTACTTCTCACTAGTAATACACACACAACTACAACTTCAATATTCTTTTCTAGCCATAACTATTGTTCAAACTTCTTGCGCACAAAACTAGCTTGAATGGAAATACATTCATTCTTTTTGTCACTTGTTGTCCGAATCAATTTTCCACACAAAATTTCAAATTCAAAATTGCCCACTAAAAGTAAATTTCTCTACCACAAAGTGATTATTGGGGCTACAACGTCAAGAGCCAACTGCAGATTTTATTCTCCAAGGTTCGCACAAATTTGGGCATCATTTACTCACTACTGGGAGCTCTTGATAGGTAGGTAGTAATGACATGAGGCTCATGGACAATCAAATTTGAATTCAAATTTCCAACATTTTGCAGGCCTTTTTTGTTTTAGTGCATCAAACTATAGAATAACATGTGCACTTTTCTATGTTTGCACCTAGTTTTTTGGTGCCTCTACTTGTGTATCATTGATAGTTCTGTAATCAATTTTGTAGAAAGTGTGTTTTAATGCCTCCAACTTCGGATTGCACATGCACTTTTTAGAGCGCGTGTTAGGTTTATTCCTAACTTTTCCCCTTATTTTTCTTTAAATTTTGCAATTTGATTTAATTTCAAAAAATACCCAACAATATAAAATATAGAAAAATATAAAAAAAAATACTTGAGTTTTTTTCTATCTTTTTCTATTTTTTTAACTTACTAATTATTTTTTTATTTTCTATCTTTCAGCGCCTACATGCAAAGTTTTGGCACCTGTGCTCTTTAGCGTCTATGTCTTGTTCTTTGGTGCTTGTATCTATGAAGACTTTGTAGTTTTTTTGTGGGTCTAACCAAATTTGTGTAGCTACTCTCAACCATCAAAGACAAAATCCTAAACTACTAACTATGATTTTTTAAGGTTTTTGTTAGTTTAGCTTTTATTTTATTGTCTTCTTTGGCATAGTAGCACTGAAGTAGTTAGAAAGGAATTAACCAAGTATAAGCACATACATCTATTCATGCTTCCATTTGTATCATGTAAGAACACATTGAAAAGTCTTGCAATCCTAATGAAAACACATGTGCAATTACATCATTTAATGTTGATGGTGCACTAGGCTATTGAGTACAATTTCTAAAGATGACCCACATAAATGAAACTGAAAACCCCTCTATCATCCTCAATCAATAGTGCCAATCCTTCACATCATTAATTGCACAATAATCATCTCTCACTAGTTGTATGTTAACTTGGATGTAATAAATACATTATTTGAAATTAAAGTACACAAGCATAGGTTGCTTCAAGGTCTCATCTACATAGTACATAATCATTACATCCTGCATCACCATGTATTAATATCTCATTGTACATATATTACAAGATCGATTCTCTTTGTCAAGAATGAAGATTCAAATAATGTTTTTATTCACTAGTGTAATCATGAGTAACACCTATTTGGAACAAGGAAATTTCCTTCATAGTCCATGTGCCAGCCCCCCTAAATTCTTCTCCACATAGGTTAATGGAGTTACCCAATGTATTATCCATCTAGTGTTGCTGCATGCCCTTCAACATACCTTTCTTATGCATGTGCAAATGTAATAGTGAAAAAATAATATAACTTTGTATACCATGCATCGTCATCTTGCATCATACAATATTAGTACCATATCATTGAGATCCATACATATCACATCATACCCAAACATGCATATCATGTACATGTATCATCCTGCATCACAAATTTTTATTATTATATAGATCCATTACATACCTAACATATAGTGTTAGGCCCAAAATGAGGTAAGCACAACTAAGGGGGGTGAATCAGTTGTGTACTAAGAATTAAAACTTTAAAACTGTTAAACCTGTTAATGATCTGAATGATAAATAGTAATGCAAGATCCACAACACATTACACATAACACCAAATTTGTTCTCAAGGAAATCCTATTAAGGGAAAACCCCAGTGGGAGTCAAACCCACTAGATAGATGTACTCTATTAAAAGTATTGCCCGATTAAAATAAAATGAAAACAAAAGAAGAATACACATGCATTCACATTCCCACTACCTAGAGCTCACTGCTCATAATACAACGATCTGGCCCTCAGTTAGGTTCACTGATCAATCACTTATTAAAATTTACAAGAGTGTACAAATTGTCCAATATGACTGAATTGACTTATAGCATTTACAATGCCAATATAGTTCCAATAAAGTATAATTTTTGCCTCAGTTGCAGAATACAAACATCCTTCTTCCTTATCTTTTCCACACACACCGCAATCACAAAAATATGGCCCATTTACAAATATTACAATGAATAGTTCACAATAAGGTTGGATAAGATTTATATGAACAAATGATATAAAAATTATGCTCAAACTATAATGTGATCCATACCAAGTCATCCAAGACTTAGATAGGACCCAAATATTCATCCTTGAACATGCAATATCTTTGCCAAATCCGCACCAAGAATCACAAAATGTTACTTCACCAAGTCGGCTAGGACCTAAATGAAGAAACACCAACACCCTAGAAAATTACCAAATGCAATGACCACAATCAATGCAAACCATAAAAAATGGTCATAACACGATCCAAGAATACCACCAAACCTTTGCATCAACTAAATCAACCATACCAATCCTCACCGTTGCAAAAACTTGACCTCTGACACATGAATACAAAAATACTAGCACTCGATAAATCAATTATAACTTACTCAATTTGTTATGCGAACCTCTATTAGTTGACCAAAATCAACTAAAGGCATATTTAAACCATCATCTACAATTGTTGCAAGAGATCTTCAACATATCACTTGATCAATTGAAATCATCTTCTTTGAACATACTAAACACACTATCTGCAACAACAATAGTATGTTGTAGATAGTGTGTTTATATGACATGCTCAACAATCTCCCAATAAACTCCCCCTTTGGTCTTGATAGAAATATATGAAGTGAAAAACTAATCAATGCACAAAGTCATCAATATATCCACATGATCACTCTAAAATATATCCACCTAATCACATTGAGTATCTAGCTTCAAACCTCTCAACGCAATCTCAAATATATTCTTTCCTAATTTATCTCTATTTTTCACATAGTCTCTCCCCCTTTGACATCAATGGAAAAGGGCCAAAGACATAAAAAAGAGATGAACTCACCTCAAAGGCATAATAGATAACTATTTCTCATCAACCTATCACAAGATTTCTCCTCCTGAGGAGAAATCCCCAAACTTATCAATCCAAAGAATGATATTCTAATAAATTTATGGACTGATGTCATCCATAGCATCATTAGCTTTGATCTAGAGGGGCCAAAACCCCAAACTTATCTCTAAGTTACTCAAATATATTCTTTGGAAAAGGTTTTATAAATATATCAACAATTTATTCCTTAGTAGACACATACTCCAATTTTACTTCCTTTTTTACTAACTTTATCCCCCAATAAATGATACTTACTAGAAATATGTTTTGTCTTTGAATGTTGCATAGGGTTATTTGAAATATTTATAGCACTTGAGTTATCACAATGAATAAAAATAGGTTCATCAATGTTTATCCTTAAATCCTTCAATATTTACTTCATCCAAATGACTTGATTACAATTTATAACAACAACAACATACTCAACTTCAACAATAGATTGAGAGACACAATCTTGTTTCTTACTAGTCCAAGAGATTAGTCTCTTACCCAAAAAGAATGCACCACCACTTGTAATTTTCCTATCATGCACATTACCTGCTCAATCAACATCAATATATGCACTCAAAGTAAAATCATCATCTTTTCCACACCATTTTTGTAGTCAACTGTACTCTTCAAGTATCTAAAAAAATTCTTATCAACAACCATATGTGATTCCTTTAGTTCTGCTTGAAATATCACAGTAATTCTAATTGCATTTGATATGTATGGTCTAGTATGAGTTAGATATTGCAATCCTCCAATCATTGATTTATATCTTGTTTAATTTTCACAAGGAGATTCATCATCCTTAGTTTGCAACCAATAACCATAAGAGTCCCTACCGGTTTTGAATCTTCCATACCAAATTTCTTCAACAATTTTCCGACATGCTTGGACTGTGCAATAAAAATTCCTTTATCCAACTATGTAATTTGCAATTCAATAAATAATTTCATCTCACCTATCATAGACATTTCAAATTATTTTTGCATTTTATTAGAAAAACTTCTGCTTAATTCATCATTACCACCAAATATAATATCATCAACAAAGACTTCAACAATCAGGATATTATCATGAACTATTTTGAAATATAAGTTACTGTTAGCAGTACCTTTATTGAATCCAATCTTTTTAAAGTATCTGTCCAATCTGGTATACCAGGCTCTAGGAGCTTACTTCGATCCATACAATGCTTTCTTCAATTTACAAACCATATCTCCTTCTTCAGTTAGTGGAAATCCATCAGGCTTCTCAATGTAAAAATATCCCTCTACCTCACCATTCAAGAATAAAGACTTAACATCCATCTAATATACTTTAAATTTTCTGTAAGCTGCATATGCAAGAAGTAATCTAACAACTTCAAGTCTACCTACAAGGGAGAAGATTTTTGTAAAATCAATACCTTCCATTTGGGAGTACCCTTTGCATACTAGTCTTGCTTTGTTCTGAATCACCTTACCATCTTCATTCAACTTGTTTCTGAATACTCATTTAGTTTCGATCACATTCTTGTCCATAGGTATGGGAACAAGAATCCAGGTCTTTTTTTTCTCAATATGATCAAGCTCTTCTTTCATTGCTTTCACCCAAGTTTCATCATTACATGCTTCATTTACACCTTTATTCTTATCACTAATAATAGCATTTTTAGAATGATTAATCCTTACATACTGTGGAGTCTTTGGAGTAGGATTTGTAGTAGACCCTTCGTTATCAACATCCTCTGCATTTTCCATAGGTTCACTTTGTTCTTTTGGACCATTCTAATTCTAATTATGTACTTCCATAATTTGATTGTCCTCTTTAGCTATGTCATACCTGCAAGTTCTTTTAGATCTCTGCATATTCTTATCAACTCTGACATTTTCACTTTCAACAATCTTCTTTAGTCTATATTTATAACATTTATATGCCTTCCTCTCGATAGAATATTGAATAAATATCCTTTCATCACTTCTAGGATCAAAATTTCCAATATCCTCATCTCTCTTAATATAACACTTGCTTCCAAAAATTCTAAAATAATTCACTGTAGAAACATGACCAAACCAAAGTTCATAAGAAGTCTAACTAGTTCCTTGCTTTATCTACACTTAGTTCAAAGTGTATATTGTAGTGCTCATCGCTTCTCTCTAGTATATTTGTGGAACATTTCCTTCAATCATCATAGTCCTAGACATGTCCAAAATAGTTCTATTTCTTCACTTTACAACACCATTTTTTTGTGGGGTTTGTGGAGTAGAAGTCTATCTCTTTATCCCATATTCTTCACAAAAAGCATAAAACTCCCTGGATGTATTTCTCCACCTCTATTCGATCTTAGGCATTTCAATATCTGTCTAGACTCTGCCTCAACCATCATCTTGAATATCTGAAATTTCTGAAAGGCTTTTGATTTCTCTTTAAAAAATATAACCCCCACCATTCTTGAATAATCATCAATAAATAACACAAAGTATCTATCACCATAATATCTTCTTGTCTTAGTAGGACTACGCAAATTAGTATGTACCAAATCTATCAATCCATTTGAATAATATGTCTTATGTCTTATTCTTAAAAGTAGATCTAGTCAGCTTACCAATTGAAACTCTTTACACATATTATCAAGCTTCATCATCTTAGGAAAATATATTACATCATTAGTAGTGCTAACCTTTACCATATTATCAAAATTCACATGAAAAAATATTCTATGCCACAACCAACTATCATCATCTTACCAACCAAGCACTTGTTCTCAATAGTTTTTAAATAAAATAGATTACCTACAGCCTGTGTACTGGATGCAATTAGATTTCTAGTGCTTCCAGTGATTTTGCACATTCCTTTCATGAATTCCAATTGGTAGCCCTTATCCAAGAGTTGTCCAACACTCAATAAGTTATTTCTTAAACCTTCAACATATAGGACATCATCAGTACTATTCTTACCATCAAGAGTAATAGATCCTTTTCCCTTAATTAAAAAATGATTGTTGTTACCGAATGTAATAACAACACCATCATAGTCTTCAAGCTACACAAACTTATCTTTATCACCAATCTTGTATTGTGAACATCCACTATCAATGACTCATTCATTTCTTTTATCAACATGCAAAACCAAATCTTTCTCTTCTTTAATAAAAATAAACACAATCTCTTCTTCACTAGCATCAAATTCATCATTAGTCACACCTTCTTCAGCATAAAAACTTTAATGATCCTTAGGGTGAAATTTTTTAGATCTAAACTTAGGTTCCTTAGAAAATTTATTAGGACATTTAGATGCAATGTGACCAATCATATTACAGTTAAAGCATTTCAAAGGAAAATTTCCTTCATACTTATTATAACCCTTAGGTAGTCATTTTGCAATAAAGGCTTCAAGTCCATCCATCTTCCTTTCCTCATCCATGATCTCTTCCCATTTCTTAGAATAGTGTTTGAAGTTGTCTTTAGAAGAATTCTCTCCCTTATCATGCTTAGTCACACTAGCTTTGGATGTAATTTCAACCTTCAAAAGTTCCTTACTAAGAGTAGTCATCTCATAGGCACAAAGTCTACTAACCAAAGATTTTCTTGAAATATCTCTTATAGTTCTCAATTCCTCAATAGCTGCAACCTTCTCACTGTAACACACAAGAAAATATCTTAGAATCTTGCTTACAAATTCATCATCACTCAAGGTACAACAACACATTTGATTAAACAAACCAGATCATTTAATCTCTACCTATAGGATGAGATAGTAATATAGGATGAGATAGTTTCACTTTCACTCATCTTCATATCTTCACACTTACCTTTAAGACCCTACAACTTATCTTGCTTAACATACTTGTCACCTTCATAAATAGTTTCTAATTTAGTCCATACCTCATGCACTGTCCTTAACCCATAGATGTGAAATTATCTGATAAGGCACTGATCAAATCTTCCCTTGCTAACATATTCTCTTGAATTTCTTCTTTTCATCAACAGTAGCCTTAGACAAGTCATTAGGAATGGTGTAAGGCTTCTCTATGATATCCCAATATTCATCTCACATGCATATTAGATAAGTAGTCATCTGACCATTCCATATCAGATAGTTAGTTCCATCAAACTTAGGGCTTTCTTTCCTTATGCTTTCCATGCTAGATCTCCTTCAAGCGATTAAGCTTCTTCAAAAGGATTTAGCTTTGATACCAATTGTTAGGTCCAAAAGGAGGCAAGCACAATTGAGAGAGGGGGGAGTTGAATCAGTTGTGTACTAAAATTTAAATCTTTAAACCTCTTAAACTAGTTAATGATTTGAATGATAAACAATAATGCAAGATCCACAACACATTACATAAAACACCAAATTTATTCTTGAGAAAATCTTGTTAAGGGAAAACTCTAGTGGGAGTCAAACCCACTAGATAGATGTGCTTTATTAAAATTACTTCCCAGTTAAGAGAAAATGAAAAAAAAAGAATAATGCACATGCATTCACATGCCCACTTCCTAGAGCTCATTGCTCACAATACAATGTGTTAGGATTAACAAGGCAGAAATAACAATTATGTGCAAATATAACTAATATCAGAAAATAATAAACCACACAGAATAGAACACAAGACACACAAATTTAACGTGGTTCACCCAATCCCTGGGCTACGTCCACCAACAGCGAGTCCAATATTATTATTATCCAGTGATTACAACTTGATTACAATCCGTAATCCCTTACAGCCCAATTCTGCCGCAAGTACTAAAATCATACCTCGTAAAAAATCCCTAACCCTAAGCCATATTATACAATATTTTCCCGCTTTAGGGTTAGAATGAGTTATAAGTAGTCGGCCCAAATAACCGAAAAAGTAGTCGGCCTCAAAAAAAATTTCCTCGGGGGCTGCGCCCCCGAACCCCTGCTCTTGGGGGCTGCCGCCCCCAAACCCCAGCTCGGGGCCCGGCCCGGCCCCGAACCTTGGCGAGGTCGGGAGGAAAAATGTACAGTACTTTCCTGGATAGTACTTTCCTGATTAGTCACCACAAGCTAACAATCTCCCACTTGGTGACTGATCAGTATCCACACTATACTAAAAAACCTCCCACTTGGAGACTGATCCTGTAGCAATACCGCTACCCACATGAGGCTCCCACTGGATTGAACCACCTTGGACTCAGTTGTTCCTTTATTTTGTTCAGTCGAGAAGACCAACTGAAGCTGAACATGAGTTCAACTTCTCCCTTGTTACTACCTTGGTAAACATATCTGCTGGATTATCATCAGTATGAATCTTTTCCAGCCTTAACTGTCCATCATCCAAAACTGATCGAATGAAATGGTACCGCAACTGTATGTGTTTTGTCTTTGAGTGCAAAGCAGAATTCTTTGCAAGATGAATGGCACTTTGGCTATCTGTATGTAGAAAATTATCCTTTTGTGGATGTCCCAATTCTTCCATGAAGAATTGAAGCCATATCATCTCCTTGGCTGCCTCTGTAGCAGCAACATACTCTGCCTCTGTAGTGGATAAAGCAACCACCTTTTGTAGTCTAGAAATCCAACTCACTGCTGTCCCACCAACAGTAAATATATAACCTGTAGTACTCCGCCTGCTATCTATATCTCCTACCAAGTCTGAATCAACATAGCCTTGTACAGTAGTAGTAGAACCCCCAAAGTGTAAACACTTACTGGATGTGCCTCTCAAATATCTGAGAATCCATTTGACTGCATTCCAATGCTCAATACCAGGGTTACTCATATAACGGCTAACGACTCCCACTGCGTGTGCAATATCTGGCCTAGTACATACCATAGCATACATTAAGCTCCCTACAGCTGAAGCATAAGGTACCTTAGACATTTTAGTCTCTTCTTCTGGTGTCTTGGGACACATATCCTTAGTCAATTTCAAATGACCAGGCAAAGGTGTGCTGACAGCTTTGGCATTTTCCATAGAGAAACGTTGCAACACCTTCTCAATATAATCAGCCTGAGATAGAGACAATTT
The DNA here is from genome assembly GCA_027943335.1 of Chamaecyparis obtusa. NCBI lineage: Eukaryota > Viridiplantae > Streptophyta > Pinopsida > Cupressales > Cupressaceae > Chamaecyparis > Chamaecyparis obtusa. The sequence continues at coordinate 1,132,136 of BSBK01006134.1, read as the reverse complement.
CCTATTTTTCCTATCTCTACAAATTTTCATACCAAGGATTTGTTTTGCTGCCCCCAAATCCTTCATAGCAAAAGATTTTGCTAACTGTTGTTTCAACCCCTTAATGTGATCCATGTTAGACCCAGCTACAAGCATATCATCAACATATAAACATAAAATAATGTAGCTGTCATCATCCAACCTCTTAAAATAAACACAATGGTCAGAATGACACCGACTATATCCATGCCTATTCATAAAAGTGTCAAATTTAATATACCATTGCCGAGGTGCTTGCTTCAAGCCATATAAACTTTTCTGCAATCTACACACCAAATTCTCCTGACCCTTGACCTCAAATCCTTGTGGCTGAACCATATATATTTCTTCATCCAAATCACCATGAAGAAAGGCTGTTTTAACATCAAGCTGCTCTAAATGCAAATCTTCAGTAGCCACAATACTTAAAACAGTACGAATAGAAGTCATTTTAACAACTGGAGAAAATATCTCATCAAAATCAATACCATGTTTCTGTGCAAATCCTTTTACAACTAATCTGGCTTTAAATCTTTTCATACCTCCATCCTCTTCTTTGATCCTGTAAACCCATTTATTCTGTAAAGCCTTTTTACCTGCAGGTAACTTACATAAATCCCATGTCTGATTTTTCAGCAAAGAGTCCATTTCATCTGTCATGGCAGACTCCCACTGAAGCTTTGTATCCACCTGCACAGCTTCATTATAACATTCAGGTTCACCAGCATCTGTTAACAGAATAGAATACAAAGATGGAGAAAATCTTTCTAGAGGTCTACTTAGCCTTGTTGACCGTCTAACACTCACTGGGGTGTGTGGTATTTGTTGTTGTTGTTGTTGCGGAGCATAAGGAACGACTGGAACATGAACTTGTGGAGTATCATCCAGTACTACATAGTCATTTTCTTTCTTCTCATGCTGCAGCAACAGATCTTTGTACAATACTTTCTCATTGAATATGACATCCCTGCTTCTTACAATTTTATGATTTTCAAAATCCCAAAGCCTATAACCAAATTCATCAATGCCATACCCAACAAATACACATTTCTTTGACTTAGCTTCCAGCTTGGTTCTATTTTCAGAATCTATAAGTGCAAAAGCTTCACAACCAAAAGTTTTGAGAAAAGAATAACTCACCTTCTTACCACTCCATGCTTCCTCTGGAATACCACAGTCCAAAGGAGTAGAGGGGCTTCTATTGATTAAATAAACAGCAGTGTTCACTGCCTCTGCCCACATATTTTTGGGCAGCCTAGCATGCAACCTCATACTCCTTGCACGCTCCATTATTGTCCTGTTCATGCGTTCAGCCACTCCATTTTCTTGTGGAGTCCTTGGTACAGTTTTCTGCCTACGAATACCATTAGAGGAACAATATTCTTCAAATTCTGTGCTGCAATACTCACCACCATTATCAGATCTGAGACATTTTAACTTTTTACCAGTCTCAGTCTCAACCAAGCATTTCCATTTCTTAAAAGTTTGAAATACATCAGATTTCTGTCTAAGGAAATAAATCCATACTTTTCTTGTTGCATCATCTATAAATGTAACATAATACAGAGAGCCACCAAGGGAAGATACCTGAGCTGGTCCCCATACATCTGTATGCACAAGCTCTAATCTCTCATTTTTCTTTTCCTTCCCACTCTTCACAAAACTAACTCTCTTTTGTTTTCCATAAACACAACTTTCACAGAAATCCATATTGACACATTTCAGACCAGGTAAAACTTTCTTTGAATGAAGTAATTTCATACCTTTTTCACTCATGTGCCCGAGTCTGTTGTGCCACAGTGCTGTGTCAAAATCTACAGCAACAGTTTGATGTTCTTCCTGCTCAACTGCAGCCACTGTTCCTGAACATTCATTATCTTCTGAAACAATTAAAGTAGAAGGAACAGTATGACCTGTACAAAGATATAAGGTGCCTACTTTCACACCTTTTGCTACTACTAAGGAACCTTTTGAAACCTTCCAATTTTTATCATTAAAAGTAACTGTGCAACCCTCATCACCCAGTTGCCCTGCTGAAATTAAATTCCTACTCAGCCTTGGAACATGTCTTACCTCTTGTAGTAGCCAATGATTCCCATTCTGCAACTTAATCTTAATTTTTCCCTTTCCAACAATCTGACAGGGTTCATTATCTCCCAAATAAACTAGCCCAAAATCCCCTTGGACATAATCAACAAAATAGCTTCTATGGGGTGTAGCATGAAATGAAGCCCCAGAATCTAAAACCCATGAATCATCAATACTTTCTAAGGACAAGAGCAAAGCATCCTCCTCAGATTTGTTACTTACCACATTTGCCTCCTTGTTTCCATCATTTTTGTCTCCTTGATCTTTCTTCCGAGACCAACAATCTTTCTTCTTATGACCTGGTTTTCCACAGTACCAGCAATCATTTGGCCCTTTAGATTCGGACCTCTTTCCCTTTGATTTTCCTCTTGATTTCCCATGATTTCTAGAGCTGTTTCCTCTATCTCTTGTTCTGCCTCTGCTTTCTGTGTTCAATACACTACCCGATGTGGATGCCCCTGAGCTTTTCCTACGAATTTCCTCACTCAATATAACACCAATAACATCATCATACTTTAGGGTATTAGAACCAGAAACAGAATTACTAACAGCCATTACCAAGCCATTCCAGCTTTCTGGCAAAGAACACAAAATCAAGAGAGCCCTAACCTCTTCATCAAAAGTAATTTTAACTGAGGTTAATTGACTTGTTACTGTATTAAACTCATTCAAATGATCAGTAATTGATCCACCTTCTACCATTTTCATATTAAATAAACGCTTCATAAGAAATACCTTGTTTGAAGCTGAAGGCTTTTCATACAACTTCGCTAGGGTTTCCATCAGATCTTTAGCTGTCTTTGCTTCAGTAATATTGAATGCCACCGATTGTGCCAGGCATAGACGAATACTCCCCAGTGCCTTCCTATCCAAAATATCCCAATCCTCCTGAGACATTGATTGCTCTTTCTTGGCTACTCCCTCTAATGGCCGCCATAGATCCTTCTGATAGAGATAATCCTCCATTTGCATCTTCCATAACTGGAAGTTCTGCCCATTAAACTTATCAACCTTCAGCCTACCCTCTTCTGCCATTTCTCCCACTTAACCGAGAGACTCTCCCACTAACTCGTGAGACCTGCTTCAGAGAATAGATGAAAGAACGAATGAAATAACCTCGCTCTGATACCACTTGTTAGGATTAACAAGGCAGAAATAACAATTATGTGCAAATATAACTAATATCAGAAAATAATAAACCACACAGAATAGAACACAAGACACACAAATTTAACGTGGTTCACCCAATCCCTGGGCTACGTCCACCAACAGCGAGTCCAATATTATTATTATCCAGTGATTACAACCTGATTACAATCCGTAATCCCTTACAGCCTAATTCTGCCGCAAGTACTAAAATCATACCTCGTAAAAAATCCCTAACCCTAAGCCATATTATACAATATTTTCCCACTTTAGGGTTAGAATGAGTTATAAGTAGTCGGCCCAAATAACCGAAAAAGTAGTCGGCCTCAAAAAAAATTTCCTCGGGGGCTGCGCCCTTGAACCCCTGCTCTTGGGGGCTGCCGCCCCCAAACCCCCGCTCGGGGCCCGGCCCGGCCCCGAACCTCGGCGAGGTCGGGAGGAAAAATGTACAGTACTTTCCTGGATAGTACTTTCCTGATTAGTCACCACAAGCTAACACAATGATCTGGCCCTCAGTTAGGTTCACTAACCAATCACTGATTACAATTCACAAGAGTGGACAAATTGTCCAATATGATTGAACTAACTTATAACATCTGCAATGCCAATATAGTTCCAATTAAGTATAATTTTTGCCTTAGTTGCAAAATACAAACATCCTTCTTCCTTCTCTTTTCCACACACACTGCAATCACAAAAAGATTGACCATTTATACATATTACAATGAATAGTTCACAATAAGGTTGGCTAAGACCTATAAGAACAAATGATATAAACATTATGCTCAAACTATAATGTGATCCAAATCAAGTTGGCCAAGACTTAGATAGGACCCAAATCCTCATCCTTGAACATGCAACAACTTCACCAAATCCACACCAAGAATCGTAGCATGTTACTTCACCAAGTTAGCTAGGACCTAAATGAAGAAACACCAACACACTATAAAATCACCAACTACAATCACCACAATCAATGTGAACCATAAAAAATGGTCATAACAAGATCCAAGAATACCACTAAACCTTCACATCAGCTCAATCAACCATACCGATCCTCACCAAAGAAGAAACTCAACATCTAACACAAGAATATTGAAATACAGACACCTGATAAATCAATCATAACTCACTCAATCTATTATGTGAACCTATGTAAGTTGACCAAAATCAACCACATGCATATCTAAACCATCATCTATAATCGCAACAAGAGATCTTCAACATATCACCTGATCAACTGAAATCATCTTCTCTGAACATGTACTAAACACACTGTCTACAACAACAATAGTATGTTGACATCAATGATAAAATATTAATGTTAGCACACATAAACAAGATCTAATAAAAAAATCTCTAACATATTTAATAATCTCCCAACATATAGAACCATTACATACATACACATTCACCAACATCACAACATGTTAATCACATCATATCTCATCATTTGCATATATCATAATCATTGTGCATCATATATAATAAAATCCATAAGTCATCTATATAGTCACTTTTATTTTTATTGTCTTCTTTAGCATAGTGGCACTCAATAAATGAAAAAGGAATTAACCAAGTATAAACACATACATATACATGCTTCCATTTGTATCATGTAAGAAAATATCAAAAAGTCTTGTACTCCTAATGCAAACACATGCGTAAGTACATCATTTAATGTTGATGATAGACCAAACTATTGATTATAGTTTCTATAAGATGACCCACATAAATGAAACCAAAAACTCCTCTATCATCATAAATCAACAATGCCAGTCCCCCATATTATTATTGCTCAATCATCATCTATCACTAGCTATATGTTAATTTGGATTTAATAAATGCATTATTTGAAATAAAAGTATGTAAGCATAGGTTTAATCAAGGTCTCATCTACATAGTACATAACCATCACATGCATCACCATTTGTTAGTATCTCATCATACATGTATTACAAGATCAGTTTTCTTTGTCAAAAATGAAGATTCAAATAATGTTGCTATTCACTAGTGTAATCATGAGTAAACCCTATTTGGAACAAGAAAATGTCCTTCATAGTTGATGTGTCTGTCCCCCTATATTCTTCCCCACATAGGTTATTAGAGTTACCCAATGCATTATCCATCTAGTGTCTTCTTCATGCCCTTCATTATGCATGTACAAATGTGATAGTGACAAAATAAGAGATCTTTTTATTCCATGTATCATCATCTTGCATCATACACTATTAGTACCATATCATCAAGATCCATGCATATCACATCATATCCAAACATGCATAACATATACATATCTCATTCTGTATCATAAATTGTTATTATCATATAGATCCATTACGTGCATAACATATAGAGCCATTGCATATATATACATTTTTACTTGCGTCACACCATGTTAATCACATCATATCTCATCCTTTTCATATGTCGCAATTATCATGCATCATACATAATAAATCCACAAGTCACCCGTATAGTCCAAAGAAAGTTTGCTGAGAGAATTCTCTTGGAGAGAATGAGGAGATTTTGATTTCCTCACTTTGTAGTAGAGCCTTTTAGACAAATTCTTTCTCTCTTTGTAAATCAACCTTTATAGGCCTTTTGAGAGCCTTTTGGAAGGTGATTAGAGTTGAGAATTTTCTTATCACGACTTTGTGGACAAGCTACAGAGGATTGGTTTGTAGGTTTCAAATCTCTTTTAAGAGATTGTACTACATTTGGAGTATTTTTAATAGACTAGTCACTCTTTTGAGATAGACCCAAAGATGTAGCTCATTTGGGTGAACTCCATTATCAAGCTTCTTGTCTTGTCTTCTATTTCTCTCCCTCTCTTCTATCATATTATTTATGTTTCTCTAATTCTTTAATGTCTTTTCAAGAACTTTAAATTAAGTTAAAGACATTGAATTTTGTTCACATTTAAGAGCATCCACTTAAGAAAAATAAACATCTAGATCTAACATCAGATCAAGTGGTCTCAGAGCTAGTTTGGAAAGTTTTTCAAACATGAATGTTAGTTAGTTTGTCAGTTTGACAATTTGTTGGTTTTCAAGTGTTAGTGTGAAAGCTTGATGGGTGAATATTTTAAAACAAAGATGACATTAGAAAAATGAGAATATTCTAAGGTGATGTTGTCTGCATCCATGGTGGATGAATTTTTTCAATGAAAAAAATGATTAAATACATCTAATGGAGAAGGAGAAGCCGACAAATGAAATTTCTTTTGACTAGCTCTGTAAGAGCTGGGAAAACCTATTGTTTAAATAGTTGTATCAAATTTGTTTTTTTCTCAACAATAATATCACATGGGGATTATAATCTAGGTGATACAAATAGACATGGTTTTGTAATAAACTCATTATGCACATTTGCATGAAGTTGTATTTTCTTAGAATTGAGATTTTGTAAGGATATTTAAGCCTATCCCTTGAAATCAAAAAATAAAATGCTTGAAGACTTTTTTTTGTGCAAAATTGCAGATTTTGGAAACTGAAGAGTGCTCAGTTGATAAGGATTCTCGAGGTGAGAAGATGTCCTTTGTTCCTATTTAAGGAAGAAAAATACTCAAAAATTTAGTAAAAGGTGGAAAGATCTAGATGATCACTCCATGTTGGGACTCGAAGTTGTAGAGAACGACCAAAATTTGCCTATATCTTCTCAACTTTAAAGACTTAGATGATGGTTGAAGCCTATGGCCTTGATGATACAAAAAATAGATATAGAGTTGAATGGTGAAGCATTTAAATAGTCATTTTGAAGTACATAGGTGAAGGAATGTATCAACTAGATGAGGCACAATTTACCATTGCTCGAGTAGTTTATAAACAAGGAGGATCATTAGAGTCATTTCAGAGAAGATGGCTAGGAAAGGATGTATAATGAGAACCACCACCATTAGGAGCGCCACGATATAGGTTTATCATGCCCAGTATTCTTCTTGCATTTAGTATGTAAAGTTCCATTTTGGACTGCATCTTAATGAGTTTTGAAGTCCTCGTGTTTCCAAAATGTAAGACCACTAGAGGGAAGATGTGGCAGTAAGAAATCTCATGCTGACAATGCATTGCTAAAGTGTAAGACCCTAGTAGGAAAATGTAGCAATGTATGCTTCTTGGTATTATCAAAGTGATCCTTATTGAGAAGATGTGACAGTATTAAGGCATGGCCAAAATGTAAGACACAAATGTGGCTATGAAAGTTTGGGAGCATGGTGGAACCAAGCCCTAGAACCAGGATTGGAACCAAGTTTTCAAAGGTAAAGTTAATCGTTGCATTGCTATGAAGTTTCAAAGGTGTCCACAAAGTTGATCCAAGGTAAGGTGGTGAAGGGTTAGTTCTTTTGTGGGGAGGATTGATCCAAGAGGATCTCAAGAACCCAAAAATTCAACTATCCTCAAATATCCAAAGGTTGGCACCATGGCAAAGATCTCATCGATACAATTCCAAGGCAACTTGAATGGGCTCAAACTCAATCTGTATTGCCAACTCATGACTAGCCAAAGTTGGTGGAAAAAAGGTTGTCCAAGTATAATTAATGATGTAGCATAACTAGATGATGCCACATGACAAGATGATGACAAGGAAGCTCTTGTGCAGACACATGGCAATGATTGTGCAGGTTGACTTGAAATTGACTTGGACCATGGGAAATCTTCCATGTGTCAAAGTGTTGGTGAATAATAAGGTGCCACATGGTACCTGGAGGGGTCTTTGTAGGAACAAAATGGGTATTGTATTTTGTAAGCAATGGAGCCTGAACCCTTGACCACCACTAAACTAATTACTACCTCCATCACATAAGCTAGCAAAATCCTTAGGGTATATGTGGTGCAAATTTTATTTCAAGTAACTTAATGAATGGTCAAAGCTTAAAAAAGGAGGTCAGTTAAAGGCATTGAATTTTGTTCACATTTAAGAGCATTCACTTAACCAAAACAAATGTCATAGATCCAACATTAGATCAATATAAAATCATCCATAAAAAACCATTACAAAGAATTTTCCTAATTCAAATTTGAAATAAAGTTTTCTATCAATATATCATTTCTGAAAGTTTTGATCTATTAAATACTTATCATATCTTCTATATCAAGCTTTCTTTAACCCATACATAGCCTTCTTCAATGTAAACCTCATCTTTTAGCTCTTTATTAAAAAATGCTAACTTCACATCCATCTAATAGACTTTAAAATCCTTGAGTGCCGCAAATGCCAAGAATGCCCTAATTGCTTCCATTAAGGCAACACAAATCTCTTCAAAATTAATGCCCTTAATATGAGTATATATCCTTTGTAGACCAATCTTGCCTTGTTTCTCACAAAATGTCCATCCTCATCCATTTTATTCTAGAACATCCACTTTGTTCCAATAAAATATGTCTTTATTTGTTCTAGCTCCTGTTTCATCGCCTTCATCCAACTCTAGTCACAACAAGCTTCTTCAACTATCTCAAGTTCAATCTTATGGAGAATGACTCCTTTATTCCTATCTTCAAAGGTTCAAATTTATGAGTGATTCACCTTATCTTCTTTTTTGTTCTTCTCTTTTGTTTCTCTACCCGTGGACTCATGATATTCATGTCCCATTTATATAGTCTAGTCTGATCTTTTCACAACATCATTTTGTTGTGGTGTCCTAGGAGTAAAAAATAGTCTTCTAATCCCATGCATCTCATAAAATATGTTGAATTCATTACTAACAAACTCTCCTCCTCTATCAGATCTTAAGTGTTTGATTTTTATATTAGCTTCATTTTCAAATCTATCTTTGACAATCTTGAATGCAATACAAGTCATTCTAGAATGATCGTCAATTAAGAGCGTAAAATACCTTTCATTTTGTAGATTCCTTATTTTGGTTGGACTGCAAATTATCCTTGAATAAATTGTATCAACCTTTAGCAACTATGCCTCTGGATCGTATCAACATGATCCATACATAGAATATTACAAATTAAAGCACCAAGAGATACAAAACTAAATTAGAATATCCAAAACAAAAGAGAATTTTAAACCATTGTCAAACATACCAAAGTTAGCACTCTTCTAACAAAGTGAAAGTGAAAGTTCAAAATTACATAAACATGTCAAACTACAAATATAACAAGAGTGGCCGCTAAAGGTCAAACACATTTTGCACAAAATGTATTCATTTCACATGTAGTTTGTTTAAACATATACTCCAAACATGTACATAGGAAATACTACACTAATAAGTGAAAGATATAAAGTTTACTATACTCTTCATACAAAGGGAATGTGAAAGTTCAAATAGATTTCGTGCATCACTAATTCACTTCACACATATTTTGTTCAAATTGACAATTTCATAAGTGAATGTCAATTAGTACATACTTTACACACAATGAATGTGTAATTTTAATCATAAACATATCCCACACAAAATTAGTTCAATCAGACATGATGGAAATACAACAAAAATACACACAATGTGAAAAGTTTGTTGAAAGACATACATACTTCACGTAACTACAAAGCAAATACACCAAAACTCAAATATGCACTTTGTGTGAAGTGTGTTGATATAAAACGAGTGTCAAAAGTTAGAACACCTTGAAAGTGACAATCAAGTTCGAACACATCCACACACCCATACAAAGTAACAAACATAAGAGGATAAAATATATGTGAATTGTAAAACAATTCAAATACACTCTTCTCTCTTTCTTACACACATGGTGGATGCCAACAAATGATATATGGGGATGTCAAAATTTACTCAAGCAATAAAGGAAGGTCAATATCCACACAATTTACCAAAAAAAAAGGAAAAAAAAGAGGATGCCAAAATTCAAATGTTTACACAAACATCATATAAATAATAAATGTAACCTAAACAAGGTGAATATTGAAATGTTAACATTAAAATATATGGAGTAAATATAAAAGTGGATCAAATATAAGTCAATACTAGACTTCAACCCAATGCTTCAAAAAAAGAAATGATAAATTAATGAACTCAAAACACACTCTTCATGTGAGTAAGTCACTTCAAGCTAACAAATTAATATACCCAAAAGCTCAAACAAATACTTGTTTAAACATGCACTTCATAAGTTGTGCATGCCAAGACACACTCAACAAACAAGTTAGAAAGTCACTTCAAACTAACCATGAATGCATGCCAAAGCTCAAACATGCATTTCATATAAACACTAAATTGAAACAAAATAAATGCTGAAGCGAGAAAGTTTAATAAACATCCAAAATAAATGATCAAAATGAATCAAATAAAAGCACCAAAATTCTTGAACTCACTTCATTATTCAAACACACAATTCACACAAACAATCAATGGATTCCCAAAATAAAATATACATTAATTAATTATGATCACCACACAAATTATTATGATGTTACCACAATACATTGAAATTAAAGAATATTGTAATGCTTAAATAAAATGAAATAAAAATAAAAATAAAACAAATCAAATTCTATACCATAACAAATATTATAAATTAACACAGACACTTGAATAGAATGGCCATGACCACTGGCCATGACAGCCTTGGGAAGGAGGCCAAATAAAAAAACACAAAGACACTAAGAATGGCCATGACCGTAGTCAATGACCATTCCCCACAGCCTCTCAGGAAGGGGGCCAATTCAACCCCTTCCAATTTTTTTTTATTAAACAACAAATCTGTTTACATTATTAGTTTAGAAATTACATTTGTTAAGTTGACCACTTTCAACAACTGATTTAACAACATATTCTCTAATTTTAAATCTTACACTTAACAGTCCATCCAAGATTTCAAATATTTTTAATTTTTTTTTTAATATTACATTTATCATTTGACTTCAGCTGCTACTCATTAAAGCTTCCAAACGTTTCTAAACGCTCAACATCCACCACAGTTTAGATTTCTAACAATTTCTCTGTCAATAAAATATAAAACACTTAAATGTACCATTTATTAAAATAAAACTGACACAAATAGACTAAATAAATAACTTTAATGAAAATATGCATATACTTATCCAATGTTGCAAAATCTTTTAATCAACCAGAACCTTCACAGAGTAAACAAATCATCAGAGATATAAAACAAAAATATGGACAAGGATATCCTCTAATACAGATTTCCTCGTCAACAAATACAACTCTAAAATAACACTTCCTTGTTAATGGAGATGCCAAAGAGGATGCAACGAGAATGTGGTAACAGATAAAGCAAGGCAGAAACTGGAGATAAAAAGATTTTGTTTTGTTTTGACCACAATAACCATTCATTACTGTGTTGACTGCTGGCGTCACTTTGTAGGCTCACTGTGTTTAGTTTTATTATACAGGGACTTAAAAATAACTTCTTAGTCATAAGGTCATTGCTACATTCTACACTTGCTCAAGGCTTATTAGGAGTTTGAAATATGGTTAAGATGACTTCTATGGTTTAAACACCAACAAACCTATACATAGAAAATCAATATTAATATTGCAGCTCAGGTTTGGAAAAACTTGACATGTTACATGCAAATATGAAAAGATATAAAAGTTAAGTAATAGATAGTTATCAAGATTTGAAATCTAAAATTCATATAAAAAAGATTTAAACTATTTAGTGAAGTTAGATTCATATGGTATTTTAGATTGAAAAATGATAAGACTTTCAAACTTCATGAAATATATGGGTCTTTGGTCTGCTGGTGAAGTTGTTTGATTCTGAATGAACCCACCAGAAATCAAGTCTTACTGAGTGCAAAATCTTTCACACCATAAAAAATGAGACGGTGATTGTCACTTCATGAAACTGAAACTATAGATATGATATAATAAATGAGTTACAACTAAATGCAATCTCAAGTCTAGATTACAAGTGAAAAAGACTGCAGACTTGACTAATATGCTAGATGTTCAATTTATAAACTATAGAGTGATTCAGATCTAAAAATTTAAACCTGACATGTTAAGCAATGTTGACTTCTCTGAATCAGACAGATTTCAGACAATTTGAAAATGCAATTGATCAAAGAGAACAAAGTATTATAAAAAAAATCAAGTCAAAAATTGTAGAAGTCTCATTTTTTACCCAAATTTATTAATCTTCAAATTTTACAGTACATATAGGAGGGATGTAGACAGTTATAGAAAATTTGAAAATGCAATTGATCAAAGAGAATGATAAATTAGTAACTTCTAACTTACATTAAAAACAATTTTTTAAATCAAAACTAAAATAAGAGAATAAAAGAAGTAAATATAATAGATTATTTTCAAAATTTTAACCTTCATTTAAATAAATCTATATGGATTGCAGAAGAAAATTTCAGTAGTCAATCCAAATGTGATACCTGATTCCTGATGTTTGTGGTGTGTAGTTCTGCTTCTTTTTCCCCTCTTGGTCATTGCTGCTCTTTATACTATATAAAAAAATTATTAAATACATAATACCAATAAAACTTAAAAACATAAAAAGCTCCACATAACAAACATATCAAACTCACAAGAAAAATAAAAGCATAGGACTGACTAAGCCAAAAACAGAGGACTGAAACAGGCAAATAGGCAAAGAAACCAACAATATTGAATTGAATGACATATATCACTGAAATGAATCTGATTTCGGCTATCGGATGATCAACACAAAACATGGTCTATTGATATTCATACAAATATGAATTGAAGAATTTTATTGAAAATCAATTTAATGGAAATATACAGATTGTCAACATAGAAGATTTTAATTTGAAGCTTTCATCATTATAGAAGGCAAAAGCTAGATCTGAATTAGGTGAAAGAAGATGCAGACTGTGCAGGAGTAACTTCTTGGCTTTAAGTTTTCATCATTATAAGAGGTAGGGAAAATTCAAAAATGTGAAAAAGAATATGAAAAACAATACCTGTTGCTGATTAGTCCAAACCCACTAAATTAATAGCAAGCAACTTCATCTTCCTTTCTTTGCATTAATTCTGCCACAAAAACTTAGCAAATGGTGAGGACCAGAAAACTCACCATATGCCCATTTTAATGAGAACTAAATGTCTTTAACAGTAAATGCAATGGTGTTGTCTGAGGCATTGGCTTCCTTTGGGAAGGCTGACCCAGACATAATCCTACTTGCCCAGAACTAGAGATTAGTGACAATATTAATAAAGAAGAGTATTAAGAATCAATTTAAAGAAGATTACTGAGAATCAATTTCTAGGGCCATTCATTAAGCAAGCATTTATTTTAAACATCCAAATCTCTGAAGCGCCACAATGGCTTAAGCCGCAACACATGGGTTAACAAACCTTATGCCAGAATCTCTTTTCCAGAAGATTTCTGAAACCGTTTCCTAGATAGGCAGAGAGTCAGAGACTTACAAATTATCACCCCATGAATTGAATATCTATGCAAACAAGTAAAAGCTTGGTGGTAGACAGTTCTAAAAAATTTCATTGATAAGAAATTGGCAGCTAGATGAAGAAAGAATTAAGAAATGTCACTTTTGTGAGAAAGTTCATAAACTAGATTGAGGAGAACCAGTAGGCAATTTTCAATACATGCAAACAAAAAATTCGGCGTTCTAATAAAGATTTTATTCATTCCAACACAATTGCAAATAAATTTTTACGGCGATCTATACTGGAAATTTTAAGCATTAGCCACCTCCATAGTACCCTACCCTAACAAGTTTATCAATTTTTGGATGCAAATAATTTCCTTATATTACCACACAAAAGAAATATTATAGATACTAATCTAAGTTTTTATTATTTTTATTTATAGATGAAGAACATTTTGACAATCATTTAACAACAAACAGAGACACCATAGAATCAATGTTAGATAAAAAGTAATGTGAAATAGAATTATGTTGTGCGTCTGAGTTGAAACAGGATGGGAAAATCATTAATGAACTTACTGAGCCATCTGAGAATAGATCATCCCCAATTTGAGGATCTAAAACCCTCAAATCGAAGAGGAACTTCAATAGATAATTCAGGTCATTTCCTTACCATGCTTTCAAAAATCAAACTTAATTCAGGTCATCACCAATATTACAATAGACACCGAATTTCCTTGTACATTAGGTGAGAAATGTAAATTCAGTTCTCTAACCTACGATTTTATTGATTTTAACACAACTGCAAATAAATATTCACAGGGATCCATATTGGAAATTTTATATATAATATCCTTACCAAACTTTTGAAAAAACAAATTTAAATGACATCATCACCAATATCATAATATACATATGAATAATCTAAAACTAAAAAAGAAAATCCAGCAAATAGATTGGGTGAGAAACATACAGATAATTTTCTTGGTCGAATGTGTAGTTATCCTTGCTGCTGCCTGCCTCCCTCCATGCCCCACTGAAAAATCATCACCTATAGGAAGAAAATACAGAGAATGCCAAGAAAACTAAAAAAAAGAATTCAAACACAGAACACCAAGAAAGCTAAATTTTTTTTGAAGAATTCAAACAAAGGAAATGAATGCAAACAAAAATGTAAGGAATAGAAATGAAAAACACAATGAAAATGTAAAAAAAAATAAAATCGCAAGCAAAACTCAAAACAGAGGCATGGCCACGCCAAAAACAGGACAACGCATGAAAATTAAACAAAAAAAACAAGGGAAGAGTCTGCGCCACTTCTCAAATAAACCGCCCATTTATAGTAGGCGAACTCCTGCTTTTTCCAACGGCATTCTCTGTTTTAGAGCCGTTAGAAGACGCTCCAAATTTGAATTCAAATGCAGTTTGTTTCGAAAACCTTTTCTCGAATTATTCAAATGCAAAAGATTTTTTTATGTCCTTAATTTAGATAAAAATTGCGGTATTGGCTAAATCGTAGTAAAATGTATAAAGGAAGTTTGATAAAGTTTGAAAAAAAAATTAAGTGTCCCCCTTGGTAAGATTTGCGTTTTAGTTTACCAAAAATTGCTACTCTTAATTTTTTTTTGGTCTAATTAAATAATTAAAAAATAATATTAAATATTATATAAAGCTATGTATGTGGATTCAATTAATGCTGGTGATCGAAAAAACTACTAATCATTAATATAAAGCTCTACAAATTAAAATGGCTCTGCTTGTGAATAAGCAGGATCAATCTCGGTTTTCTATAGGCCATCGAAGACACTTAGTTTTCAATGTTGAAGTGCTAGATAAACAAATAAATTTCTTTCGTTTAACGAAATATGCAGTTTCAAAAATAACAAAAAGAAGGGAATGCCAAAGATATCAAGGCAGCGCTAGTTTTTTCTCCCATAACCTTCATGTTTCTCAGAATACTCACACAGGATACAAAGAATGGAAACCTGCTTATCTCCAAAATGCGAGGAGGGCGAGAAATTGGAAAAATCAAAAGAACCATAACATCTCCTTAAAGAACGCCCAACCTTTCCTGATTCCTCTTAGGAATCAATTTGATAATCTTCAAAATAACCTAGTAAAGGATTCCAGAAACCAAATATTTCTCAGCTATCCACTCCACATCAACGATCGGTAGGCCTAGGTTTGGATTCGCAAACCCTTAACAGAGCTAAGATTTACACTCCACCTCACAGACGAAGTCATTATGAGATTGATGGAAACCAACGACCTGAGTATAAAAAGACATCATCAGAAAAATACTCCCTGCCGCATCAAATAACTAATTCACATAACACAGAGAGAGTAAAAACCATTAAAGGGCTTCATACTTTCATAGAGGGCCTGTGGAATCAGTGTAACTCTTAGGGGCTTTTTGGCAAATGGTTCAGCTTTGGAGATGCTTTCAAAGGGATTAAAGAATGACTATGTAAGCAGCCATCAAGTCAAAGGTAAGTATAACTTTTCTCCCAAAATACTATTTCTATTTCGAATGTGAAGATTTATTCATCAGACATAAACTCATAGAGTTAGCTGACATTTTCTATCACGGACATGTTAAATTTTTAAAATGGTTACCTAATGTTAATAAGGATATCTTCAATAACATCGCAACCTCGATATGGGTGAAAATTTCAAATTTGCCGGTAGAATTGTTACATAGCCAAATTTTATTTCAAATTGGTGAAACCTTGGGTGAAGTAATGGGTCTTGAGGAAAACTATTTGGATTCCTCGGATGTTAAAATTTTGATCAAATCTTTAGATTTATCACAAAACCCTATAGCTATAAACTACATTAGTGATAAAACTTTCTATCACTTGTTGATGGAGCATTTCAGGGGAAATATTACAGAAAACATCCTCTTCTTCTCACACAAAAAACTAAATCAGAAGAAATCCTTTAGTACATCAAACCTAAAAGAGACTCAAGTATAAACAAAAAAATCCTTTGAAAAAGAGCAAGATTTTGGGAGTGATTGCGGAAGAAGAAGGTTACCCTAGGTTCCCGATCTCCATGGATAAACTTCCCAAAATTTTGTTTAACAAGTTTTCTGGAGGTTTTTGCTTCAATGACAGGACCAGTGAGCAAGTTTTAGTTCAGCCAAACTCTCGAGTAATAACAAACGGTCTTATAGAAAGAATAAACAATGACAGTTTAACTGATCTCTTAAGAGGAAGTGTATCCACTGAAACAAAACAAGATTTAGAAGGGGAATCCAATGCCAACAAAGGATTCAAAGAGGGATCTTTTAAGATTTTTTTAGACCAAGGAAATATTGACTTCTCACTCTCATCAGATGATGAGACTAGTGACTTTGAAGAAGCCAATAGGAGGAAATGTATACTTATTAGGGAAATAATGAAAAAAGACTCAACAGTATCCTTAACTGATATCATTGACAAAGCAGGAAAATTCTCAAAAAATAGACTTGATGTAGCAATGGGACTGTCCTTAAATACAATAGATAATGGGGAAAATATAAACTATCTAGAATATCATATCTCAAATGAAGCATGGTCCAGCAAGAACCCGAACTTTTCTCTCAATCCAACACCCCTAAATTTTATAAAACCAAATTTAGAAGGGTTAGATATGGGTCTCATAAAGAGCAGTAATTATGAGGAGTACGAAATCAATGATTTTTTGGGTTTAAACATCAGCATCTCAGAGCAGCAAAAGGATACCACAAATTCGAGACGTAGGAAAAGAATGTATCCTCAAATTCTTGAAACGGAGCTAAAAAGTAGAGGGGAAGATCCCACAAAAAAACCATCAATAATTAATGACTGCTTACCTCCCAAGAAAACAAACATTCACTTTGATAATCCGCGAGCAATTTTAGAAGACTCAAATTCTGAAAAAAATAAAATTGAAGAAGTAAATATAATAACAAATTATATAAAAGAAACACTTCCAGAGGAACTATTAGAAGGACTAATGAATGAGATTTGGGATCTAGAGGGAGCTGAGCTTCAAAAGGAACTCCTCACTGAAGATATTAATTTGAATAGAGTCAACTTAGATATCTCTATAGAAGAATTATTGATAAACCTAGATGAAAAAGAAATGAAAGAGCAAGTCTCCCTAGGCATAGCCCAACATGTGGAGAGTAAACTCTCCTCAGATTGTGCAAAAAAACCAAGGAAAAGAGGAAGAAGATTTGTTGCAGAACTCAGGGACTTAGCAAGGGACATTGTAGGACAAATAAAAATAACTTCTATTCTGAATGCAGGGAAGGGAAAGAACCTTCCCAAGGCACCATGAATATCCTATCATGAAATGTTAGGGGCATGAATGCCCCTAACAAGCAATGTTTAATCAAACGTTGTATCAAAATTTATAATCCAGAAATTATGATAGTTCAAGAAACAAAGCTAGATAGTTTAGAGATTGGAAATTTTAAAAAAAAATAGGGATAAGGGAAATTGAGGCCTCACTAGCTACAGGTGTATCAGGGGGACTGGCAATCATTTGGGATCCTCGTCACATCTCAATAAACATTCTAGAAAGATGACAATATTGGATGAGTGGTAAGGTCAAAAATTTCAAACTTAATGTAACCTTTAACTTAATCAATGTCTATGGACCTATTCAAAACAAAGATAAACTTATAGTTTGGAATGAGATAGGATCTTATCTGGATCAAACAAAGGATACACTTTGCTTTCTAGGTGGAGACTTCAATGTAATTACTAAGACTTTAGAAAAAAGAGGAGTAAATTCCCTTCCTTCAGCTGCTAAAGATTTCATACAATGGAGGGATAGCTACTCCCTTCTTGAAATTCCTATAGAAGATAATGCCTTCACATGGAATAATAGAAGACTAGGCTTTTGCAATATTGCAGAGAAATTAGGTAGATTCTTCCTCAAAGGTAGCTTGGCCTTATATGATATTTCACTCACGACAAACATCATACCAATTTTCGGATTAGACCATTTTTCAATCATTCTAAATATTTTAACACAATCTAGGCCAAAAAAAAGTGCTTTCAAATTTGAACAAGTTTGGTTAAGAGATCCTGATCTACTAAATCTCATTGAGAAATGGTGGCAGGAACCTCAGATTGAGGGCTCAAAAATGTATAAAATTGTAAACAAACTAAAATGGATTAAAAGGAAACTCCTAGAATGGAATGCGTCTAAGTTTGGCAATATATTTGAAAAGAAATTAGAACTTGAAACTGAACTAGGGGAAGTCAATTCTCAGGTTATTAAGGAAGGAATGAATGATGTTCTATACCATAGAGAGCAAGGTTTATTAAAAGATTATGAGGAAATCCTGGCCAAAGAGGAAATCTTTTGGAAACATAAATCAAGAGAAACATGGCTAGAAGCAGGGGATAGAAATACACAATTTTTCACAATAGCACCAAATAGAGAAGAATTACAAATAGGATCTCTTGTATCATTAATGAGGAAGGTAATATTATAGAGGACGCCAAGAGTATAGCTAGTGAATCAGTAAATTATTTCGATAAAGTTTTAAACAACAGGGAATCATCGAATTTGGGATGCCAGAATAATCTAATCCAAAACATCCTGAAAGTCATAACTAAACAACAAAATCAAATGCTAACTAGTAAATTCACAATGAATGAAATACATTCAACATTAATGCAAATGAATTCAGATAAGTCCCCAAGGTCCGATGGCTTTCCAGCCATGTTTTTTCAAAAATGTTGGCACTTTGTAGGGAAGGAGGTTATGGAAGCTTTAGAAGGAGTTAGAAATTCAGGCAAAATTCTTAAAGAAGTTAACAACACTTTTATCTCTCTTATAACTAAAAAAGAAAAACCAACCTACCTTAATGACTATAGACCTATTTCTTTGTGCAACATGTTATATAAATTGCTTACTAAAACCTTGGCCCTCAGACTCCAAAAACTTCTCCCTATGATAATAAGCGAAGAACAGACTGGGTTTGTTCCAAGGAGATCCATTTATGATGGGGTAATAATAGCTCAAGAAGCCATTCACTCTATCCTCAAAAATACAAATCCAAGCATGCTTATCAAATTGGACATCAAAAAAGCTTATGACAAAGTGGATTGGAGGTTTCTTTGCAAAAGCATGGAAGCCTTTGACTTCGCTAAGAGTTGGATCAATTTAATCTATGAATGTATATCTACTCCTATGATTTTGGTCCTAGTTAACGATACCCCAGAGGGATTTTTTAGCATATCTAGAGGCCTCAGACAGGGCAACCCAATTTCACCTTTCCTATTTATAATCATGGCCAAAGCTTTAGGTAGGGAAATAACAAAGGAAAGGAATTGGGAAGCCCTTGAGGGAATTTCCATCACAAGTGATTTGGAGCCCACATCTCATCAGCATTTTGTAGATGACACCCTTCTATATGGTGCCAATAAGAGAAGCGAGGCAAGAACCTTTAAAAGGATTTTAGAAACTTAGTCTAAGGCCTCGGGCCAAGAAATCAATCCAGATAAATTAGAAATATTCTTTTTTCATACTGATACTGGAACGAAAAAAGATATCTGCAAAATTCTCAACTTTAAGGAAGGTGAGCTTCCATGCAAATACCTAGGTCTCCTTTTAGTCAAGGATAATAGAGCAATAAAGATATGGGACCCTTTTATAGACAGGATTAAAAACAAAATAAGTTCATGGAAAGGAAGGTGGTTGTCCTCAGCTGGTAGAGCTACCATGGTCAGCTCGGTTTTGATAGCTATGTCTACTTATCACTTATCGTGCCTACACCTACCTACAAATAAAAGATCAGAAATCACAAAACATTTAAGGACTTTCTTCTGGCAAAGAAGTAATGAGAATAAGAAAATACCGCTAATATCATGGAAAAATATTTGTGAACCTAAAGAGGAGGGAGGTGTAGGCCTCAAAAATCTAGGAGATCAAGGAAAAGCCCTTGGAGCTAAACTTCTATGGAGGCTCTTTAGAAATCCTGAAGCAAAGTGGGCAAAAATTCTCATTCATAAATATCTGAAAGATCATTCACCCATTAACATCTTCAGGGAATCAAACCCACCTAAAAGCTTGAAGATTTGGGATTTTATGATGGAATGTAGATTTATCATTTTGAAAAAAATAACTTGGTGCCCAGGATCTGGAGAGGAGGTTCTTTTCTAGGATGACTCCTGGGGAGGCCATGAGGTAATATCTAGTATTTTAAATAACCCTACCCTCATCAAATCTTTAAAGGAGAAGATTGGTCTCTTTCTTAAAGACTACATTATTTTTGAAGATGGGAATTGGGTTTGGAAATCCATAAAAGAATATGGGGTCTCTTTATCCGAAGAATCAACATTCAGAGACATTCTCAAGAATAGAAAAATTTCTCTTAACAACTCTAGAGATAAACTAGTCTGGGATGGATCAAAGTTAGGCAAATACAACACGAAGGATGGGTATAGGCTCATTTCCCAAAGCTAGAACAGACCCAAAACCTCTTTACCAATCCACTTATGTTGGAGCAAGGAGTGCTCACCAAAAGCAGACTTTTGTACATGGTTAGCTTTGAACTATAGACTTTTAACTACAGATCGATTTAGGAATCTAGGCTACTCGAGACCAAGCAGATGTCCACTATGTGAGAAAGATGAAGAAAATGTGGACCACTTATTCTTGAACTGTTCATACACAAATCAATGTTGGAAGTGGCTACAAGGGAACTTAGGATGGTCCTTTTCCCTCCCCCTTTCTCTTAAGGATATGCTGCAAGCTTGGCCAATCATTAAAAAAAGTAGCATTTTTGCAAACTTATGGACTATCTCTCCATCTATAGTTATTTGGGAAGTATGGAAAGAACGCAATAGAAGAATTTTCAGAGAAGAAAAGCTGGAGTGGAAATAATTATGTAATAAAATCGAAGCAACAATAATAGAAAAAATGAACAGTAACATAATTAAAACCCAAAAAATAGATCTAAAAATGAGTCAGTGGGATGGAAGAATGCAAGGTAAGTGGGAAGGTTTAGTACTATCACTTTTCATTGGCTCTAATTCTCAAAATAAAACATCGAAGAGAAATGAATACATATGGAAACCTCCAAAGAATGATTGGCACAAGCTGAACTTTGATGGAGCTTCCAGGGGAAATCCGGGTATTGCAAGCATTGGATGTAGCATCCACAATCATGAAGGTAAGGAAATTGCAGCATTAACTGCTCCTATTTGGGTAGAAACAAATAATTGGGCATAACTTCTTGCCCTTATAAAGGGTCTTCAAAAATATGTATCATTGAGTTTACAACATTTAGAAATTGAGGACGATTTAACAATCATTATTAACGCACTCGGGAAAAAAGAAACTCCAAATTGGAGGCTAAATTCACTTCTGTCTCAAGCTTTATCCCTATGCAAATCTTTCAAGGAAGTATTATTTAATCATATTTACAGAGAAGGAAATAAGAGGGCAGATGAACTTGCAAACTTGGGGGCAGATGGAATATCATTGATATAAAAGGACATCTCTTATAGTTGTAGTAATTTTGCTTCTTAAATAGTCTTAAAATTCTAAAGGCAGGTCCAAGCCTCCTAAACATTAGACATTTAGCATTATAGTAAGAAGTATATAGATCGCAATCTATACCCCCTAAAGGTTACCTCAAGTACATCTTTAGAGTTTCATCCTAACGTGTACTAATTAATTTCCTTTCTTTCTTAAATGCATCACTGATAAGTGTATTTTATCCTTCAAAACTGCATCCATGCATCCTAAACAAATAATTTCACATATTGATAATCTATTATATAAATTCAAAGTTTAATAACAGTGTGCTATCTTTAAAATGTTACTAAAACTTTATCCAAAGCTAACTTTTTTCAAAATAAATACTAATCCTTCCTTCCCTTATTCAATTATTTTAAAAGTACTAATTATCACCCTAGATTAATCGGAAAACAAGAAACCTTTCGGCTTCCATGAGAATAGCTAGCACTTGGGTTTCTCATCTCTTATAATTCCCTCATGTAGCCTTTATAAGGGAAACAAGAAGATTGGAGTTACCATCCTGCAGTCTCCTTCAAGACAACAGAAATGTCTACCCCAATTAAATTAAGAAGCTTTCATAAGCAAATAGTCTTCGATGAAGTCATTTCTACTAGTAGGATCAGAAAAATCTTAATGATCAAATTCAACATTTTTGTTAGAGCAGTGTCAATAATTCTGGGAAAAGAGTTTAAGGAAAATTCAAATAAGTATCGAGTCAATTTAGATATCCCTGCAATGTTTCTTGCCTCGGCCCTCCAAGTAGATCATGATGTGGAGACTATTGGGAATCTATGTAGAAGGATTTTCAAAAGAAAATATCTCAAGGATCTGGACAAAGTATTAAAGAGCATCTGCTTGGATTTAACTATACCAAAACCCTACAAGTATGAAAGAAGTGTTGTGGAGACTTTTCCTATCCTCGAGTTAGAAGATTGGGATAGATACATAGAGGAGACTCCCTCTATCAGGCGGAATCTAGATTTCTTATTTTTCTTCACTCATTTAAGATCCCCATCTGAAGAAAACTAGATGAATGGTTTCATTATGGAAGATGAAATTGGACTTAAATTGGTAAAAGATGATAAATACTCATCAACATCATCAAGCTCTTCAGGATAAGCCTAAAGAAGTGAAGTAGGAAAGCTTTGTAATCTCTTTCTTTCACATAAGGAAGCTTCTACGTTTTGGAATTTTCTATTCTTTGCTTACATGTATGCACTTTCTTCTATTTTAAAGCTTTAAAATATTTACAATTAATAAAAATTAGCAAGCATCTGACTTGATTGCGGGATTATAAGCAACAGACACCTTCTATCATTTTTCCTAACAAAATCTTTAAACGAGAACCATCATTTTACCCTCTCAGAATAGATGATTAACAAGTTTCAAGGCCTTGGCAGGAACAAAAGATAAATTAAGAATAGATATAGTAGGGCTTTATACTATTAACTACTGAGTATAACACAAAGGAAAAATTTTCTAATTATTCTTAGTTAAAGAAGTGAGTCTTCTTGTAGCTTCTATAGATCCTAGGTAATGTTTTTTTTTATGATGGGTCTAAGCCCTAAAAAGACAAAATATATAGTTTAAGGTCTTGAAACCTTATGACAACATTATAATCATTGAGGATTAAAAGGATCTTAAACCTACTTTCAATTACCAGAATGTTTAAGAAGAACAAACTACTCATAGAAAAACACTACTTATTATTCCTAAACACCTTTTTCATAATCTATCTATCATTTTTGATAGATATGTTTAGATACCCCTTTTTTCCACAATCTAACCCGTAATCATGAAAGAGGAAGCCTAATTTTCATATCCAAATTTAGATTCCCAAGGTAGGGTACCTGGCTGTCAAAAATTGAAGACGTCATCAATATCACAGTACCTTGCGTGATCATTTATTGATATGAGACTTAAAGATCATAATGATCACATGATTTTCTCTAGAACTCTCCTCTTAGCATTTAACACCAATCTTAAAGAAAGGTCTTGTAGCTTTTCATTTTATCCTGGTTTATGAGCAGAGGCCTTAGAATGGACACCAATGTTATCACTTTCTCTTATGGAAAGTGACAGATGGCTTTTCAGGGGCCAATTCTCCCTGAAAGATGGAATATGATATTGAGAGAGATCCCCAATGACTATCACAAAGCCCTAGAAAAAAGCTTGGGGGAGTTTTACTTTGAGAATTCATTCACTATTCGAACCAATGGTCATATTGTGGGTTTTTTTAATCTCACTCACCATTGAAGCTGAATATTCAAAAGAAGAAATCGTTAATGTAACAAGGAGGATTTTCATAAAGGACATAATGGAAGGCTTTGAGAAGGTTGTTTTTAGTATAGACGAGACTAATTGCATCCCCATCTGGAAATATATATGAGAATGGAGGATAACCAACTGCCCACCATCTAAATTTCCTAGAAATGCCCTATATTGGTTCATAGGGAGAAGGTGATCTTCGAGACATTTTGGCTGGACATGAAGAGGAACATGGATTTTTTAATGAAATCCATGCTTAAAAAACCTCTAACTGCGGATTGGATGAAGAATTACTAGCGGGCTGAAGGATATGAAATTCCTGACGATTATAATAAAGATGAGAAGCATAGCGTTTGCTTCATTGGGCCAAGAGTAAAGCACAACTCTCAAGCTCGAAAACTCGGTGATGAAACAAAGGAGGCGCTGGTGGCTTATAAAAAAGTAAAGTAAGATACAACCTAGGATAGTTTGTTCTCTGTAAATATTATAGAACCAAAGGAAACTTTAGCTTTCTAGTGGCATCCCAGTTATTTTGAGTTTAAATACTATAGCTTTATGGAATAATGTGGATAAAAACCCTATCTTTGATAAGCAATACTAGGAAGAATGACTTTCTTTGACACTGGACAAGGTTTTAAAAGAAATATATATAAGTTTATGACTGAAGTTTGTTTTTATTGTAGGAAATAGAATAGTTGCTTTCAATTAAATTTCTATGCTCCTTTACAAAACTGAGTATGTATCTTAGAAGTTACAAAGCCATTTTGGATAGGGATGAGCAAAGCTTTGTTTAGTCTTTCCCTAAGTATTTATGGAATGCTTTAGGCTGCAATTGTTTCATAAGATTCCTATAAAGGCTAGTATGCAAGGTAATCATGCCTGGTAATGAATCTATATCTATGAAATCTTATCAACGTATACTTAAGGGCTATATGTGTTATAGCTTTTAAAGACTATTTAAAGCATAACTTCTCAAGGTTTTAGATAGTATAATTGTTAAGGGTTTCACATATATTTTGAAGGATCCATGAAGAAAAACTGTTTGCTGTCAGGCAGAATAATGATAATAAGGATTTTTATTCCCTTATCTTAGATTGTGGATTCTACATAGTGATGCTAATTAAAGTATAGAGCTTCTAAGTTTTCTTGTAATATTTGAAGGACATCAATCAAAGATAATAATTTTCATGCAGGAATGGCTTTCCTAGAAGATATAGGTAACAAGGATATTATAGGATAACCTTTATTTCATGAGCATATGTCTTATAAGTTTGAGTAAAGTTTCTGAATGGATTAGGAATAAGGGTTTATGGCAGATTATAGTAAGTCAAGGAGTGTCTAAATTATGTTAATGACCATTGTTACTTTATAATCAGTTGTTATACTTAATCATACGACTTAATGATCATTGTTTACTTAATCATACGACTTAATGATCATTGTTTACTTAATCATATGACTTAATGATTTTTTGTTTCTATACTTAAAGTTTCAGGAAGATCATTTGTCACTTAAGGATAATTTAGCTTCAGACTGAGTTTTAGGGCATACAAAGAATTATGTTATGCAGCAAGACTATTTCATTTACTGTTATAAGACATCCTAATCCTTTGTTTGGGCAAGGTCAATATTCTAATTATATTATGCAGCAAGATTATTCTCATATAATCACTTATAGATAGGGTTTTAGATATGACATATTATTTTGAAGTATCTGTAAGGAAACTCAGGTGCGGAAACAACTTCCTACACTAATCTCTATAGGAGAGTATTGTGCAAATTCTTATAAATCCTTACAATTTCAGATTCGTTAACTACTTTAACAAAGATATTGCAACCACATACCATACATACAGAAAAAAAGAGAATGACACAATGATATACCTTGGGGAAACCTTTCGGTAAAAACCCCAGCACTCCAAAACCTGCACAATGTATTGATCAAAACTTTTACAGCTTACAATACACTTGCAATGCAAGTTCTTTCAGAAGATTTCAAAACCCTTGAAGACAAATCACGGTAGCATAAAATGTTCCAACAATACACTCGCATCATATCTCTTCGCAACCCTAAAAAAGCTTATATCATGCGCTTCACTTTTTAGGGCTACTCCCAAAGATAAATGTATTAGGGTTTTACCATTCTCCGAGAAAATAGGAAGAGTGTACAGTAATCTAATTTATCAGTTGCCACATGTCTTCACCTGTCATTGAATCTTCCTGACATAGCTCTTATGTGTCATAGGAATCCGTCATAACCATTTTAGTAATGATCTCCTTACACACAATTCAAGATGTCGACACATCAACATTATTTGCAAGAAATACATTTTACAAAACAAATAATAAGAATAGGAATTATCCAAGGTTGAGACACCTTATTCCTAACAGTATCATATTCACATTCATGTATGTAGGTTTCTAAGGGTTAGAACATGATTAGATATCTGAGCATGACGACATTCTAACAAATGCTGAAAATAATGATAATAGCATGAATTGATTACATAAGTAGAATTGATGGTTGTAGAGAATGAATAGATGGTTTCTTTAGTCTACCTTTTAGCTTTTATGTTTCTTTGGATCTGTATTGAATGTATAATAGTATTTAGTATGCCACTTTTTTCCAATAACAATGTTACCATGGACGATGTTTTTTTTACAATCTTTAATAGTATTCATTAAGGCCCTTAATCCTAATAACGATGTAACCAGGGACATGTTTGAAGAACTCTCTTTTATTCTCATATTATGTGGCAAAAAATTTTCATGGTTTATTCCTTCCACAGATACTAATTATAGGACTATGCAGTTGTATTTATTACACATGAAGTTCATGTAGGGATATTCCCTGATAGTTTAAAAAAAAATAAAAAAATACAACTGGCAATATTATCCCAACTGGGATCTTTAAATAGACTCATAATTCCATGATAAGGTAACATAAGTATCAAATGCATGTTTATTATCCTCAGATGTTTGCTATGGAAAGTTGAGTACAGGTAGATTCAAATATGGCTATAAGGATAGTCACTAATTTTGAAGTCAGACTATAGAAATTATGTACTAACCTCAAGATTAGGGACTATCTGAATACTATGATATCTGTGAAAGGCAAGACACTTTCTAGCCCTGAGTGAAGCAACCTGCTATTTGGTGCTCTCTTTCTTCTCAATATAAGCATATTGTTTCTTATATATTAGCCTCTTTTCCATAGCCATATTTTATCAGTGTTTTATTATGACATTTTTGAGAAGCAGCATATAGTGTCTACTGGGAATAGTATTTTGGCTTGATACTTTTTAGAAAGCATTTCCAAGGCAGTCGGTTATCTTGAAGTCAAAATTTAGCAATCGACTTCAGATAAACCGTTACCAGGGGAAAACTACTTTCTGTCCTTTTCTCTCGTTTGATTTTTTATGTTTGGCCTTCAATTTTTCCTCTTAGTTAGCAGGTATGGTCTTGATCCTCCTCAAGTTAGTGTATAATCTTTAAGTTTTTCATTAATGTAATAATGAACTTCTAACAAAGATCTTAGCCAAAGGGAAGATATTTCAGGAAGGATGGGTCAAAAAGTTTCCAAGGGAGTTGTTTCAATATTTCGAGGGAACAACAAAGTAGCAACCAGAAAGAAAGGAATCCAAACATAGCAATCTAACGAAGGCATTTAGATATGGATCTTCTCTCGCTTACAGCTAAAATAACAATGTAACTTGTAATATTTCTATGGTTGATTTATGTAAAGGACAGGAATGCCCTCCTTTATTAGCTATGTATAAT
This sequence comes from Chamaecyparis obtusa, assembly GCA_027943335.1. Lineage (NCBI taxonomy): Eukaryota > Viridiplantae > Streptophyta > Pinopsida > Cupressales > Cupressaceae > Chamaecyparis > Chamaecyparis obtusa. Next base: position 1,104,029 of record BSBK01006134.1, on the reverse strand, counting down.
TTTCCGGACTATGATCCCAAGCAAGGTTGGAGGGTTTCTCATCCCCACTCTTCCCTACCAGCGCCTGCACTGAGCGGGGTCTATGTATTTCTGTTTCAACAATAATAAAACTTTGGCCTCGGCCTTTTACCAAACAAAAAAAAATAAAAATTAATGGTGGTGATCAATATTTTAGAAATAAATGTTAGTTAAGAAAGAAAATAAGATGTAGCTAGTTAAGGTGACAATAATATCTAGTAAAATCAATTTATTACAATTTAGAAAAATGAAAATATTGACATGTTAATAATTCTTAAATTTGAGGAAATTGGACTCACAAATCTAGGATATTTCCTTATGTTGTATTGCATTTATACAATGTAAGAAATTAAAGATTGGTGAACTACGGAAATCAAGAATAATTACCCAAACAATTAAGTAATGGGAAAAAACATGGAAGAGCTGGACTTGAACTAAGGAAATGAAGAATAATTACCCAAATAATTAAACATTGAAAAAACCCATGGAAGAGCTAGATGTGACTTGATGGGCAAGAGCTTCCTATGGTAAAGCATAAAAGTCTAGTCTCCCCCCAGCCCACCTAATGCACTACAATTTATAGGGGTGTTATACTCAATTCCTACACTTTAAAAAAAACCACGGAAAATAAAGTAAAGGTCAACTAAAATATGGAAGATGGAAGAGAGTGGTAGAGTGTCAATAACAACATAAAAGACACCTCTGTATATATAGAATCACAAAGAAAAAACTTATGTTTGTGAAATCCAAAGAATTATGATGGCATGAAAGAAAATCAAGATTAAGTAGTTTGAGGAGCCTAAAACTATGAATTTGTATTAAGTTAATCAAAGATCAATGAACAAAAATCACCACCATTATCAGTTTTAAGGCACTTGATTTTATAACCAGTTTGATTTACAACAAGAGCTTTAAACATTTTAAATTTTGAAAACCCAATAGATTTCTTATTTAGCATGTAAATCCATATTTTGTGTGTGCAATCATCAAGAAAAGTTACAAAATAATTTGCACCACCAAATGATGTTACCTTCGTTGAACTAAACACGTCCAAATGCAAAAGCCCTAAAGGAGATAATTTTGGTTCACAAACCATCCTTAAAAAATTGGTTTGATGTTGTTTACCATAAAGACAATGCTCACACAATTCCAAGTCAATTGATTTAAGACCCAAAAGCCGACCTCATTGAAGCATTACTTCAAGACCCTTCTTGCTTAAATGCCCAAGCTGACGATGTCAAAGTTTGACACCACTGTCCATAGTGTTGGTCTAGATATGTAAAGATGAGTACTAAGAGGGGAGGGGTGAATCAGTACAGTAAAATACTTTTAAACTATTTAAAATTTTTTCCTTAACCATTTACTGAATCCATAACTTTTTCATGCATCTCATAAGACATAAAACATAATACATAACTCATAACACATTCATTTTGGTATTGCATAAATCCTTGTTAGAGGATAAAAACTACGGTGGGGATGGCACTCACAAAACTTACTACTGCAGTAAAAATTTTGCTCGGTTAGAGCTATACTGTTAGCTATTTCTGATAACTTACCTTGTTAAGAGTATTAACTTGGTTAAGAGTCTTAAGACCAGTTAAGTCTACCTTGCTAAAGGATTTTACAATTCTAATTTGAGAACTGTACTCGATTAAAGGATTTACAATGTAAGATCTATTAGGATCTTCTCAATTAAGAGACTTTACAATTATGATTACTCTTTAATCAGTAACATAAACTTGTCTGTTAAACTTGCATCTACTTATGTTTTTTAGACTCTATATGCTCAATAACGTATTACCTCATACTATGCACCTCTCACAATAATAATGCAGTACTTGGTAGATTCAACTCTGAATCACAATTACTCTCTTCTCTTTACTGATATGTTACTCAGTGGCTTCTCTACTCATCACCTTCTATTTGCAATCTCTACTTCGCACATGCAATTTTCTCTTATGCTCTCTCTCTCTCTTTGATCTTCACATTCTGATCCATTTATATACAATTCTAGAAGCGGTGGAAATATTCTAGAATCTTCTCCTCAAGCAGTGCTAGCATTGGTTACTCCTCCAATGCATATATCATACTTAATTCTTATTCATAGATCTCACCTTGTAATCATGCATATAGTCATCATGTTTAAATCTCCAATGCTTTTTCATACAATCTCCTCGAGATTTGTAAACCATTTTCTATTTGGTGTCCAGGTTCAATGTATCTAGAGATTCTCCTTGTGTCGGCCTTCCATGCTTGGTAACACATTTTTCTCTTGCTCGGTAACCGTCTTATCTCTCAATTCGGTGGATGTTGTAACTCGGTATAACTTGGTGCTTGGTGCTTGGTTCTGCCTTGCTTAGTGACTAAACTTCCTTTGCCTTTACCAAAATTACTTGTTTTTTTTTTCCCTTTTACCGAATAACTTTTATGCTTTACCGACTTAACTTTTCTTCTTTACCGAATGACTTTGACAATCATGATCAACCTAAAGAAACAGAGGCATAAGAGAGTATACCACCTAAGTAAGAAAAGGCTATAGTTGATGACAAGGGTGATGAAGCAGGAAAAGATACCGAGCATTGTGGTGATTCAACAAAAGATGGAGAGACCACTAAGACCATGAATGCAGAGGCAAATGATCAAGAGGATAAAAATGAAAATAAAGTAGATGAATCTAGTACAAGAACAAGGCCACACGCCCTAGGACCTCAGACTGAGGGAATTTCTATAGGGCAGGACAAGGAAGATAATGTGTCTATTGAGCCACCAAAGATACATCAGGAGCAATGGGCTCTAGTTCCACCTAGTCAGTCACCATCATCAAGAAAGCATGAGAAGAAGAAACACAAGAAACATTCACAAAAAGGTCCAGTCATACAAGATGAAATTATTGAAATACCTAATTGTGACCCGAGGACATTGGACCCAGAAGCTCTTAGAAGATATGGAGAGCTATGCACCAGGAAAGTAGCTCAAGAAAAGCCAAGGCAAGAAAATAAGAACAAAAAGGTGCTTAAAGATGTCAAAGAGATATTGATGTAAGTTTTACCTGATGTACATGTTGATGAAAGCACACCTATCATTGACCAACTTGCTATCTTAACTGAAAAGATCAATGCACCTACCACTGATGCAGAAAAGAAGATAGAAAAAAGAGTTGAAAAGAAGATAGAGTAAAAAGTTACTGAGAAGATCAACCAGGTAGTGGAAATACATAAGGTAAAAATTTCTCAAACAATAAATGATATTGAAGGTATAATTCAGAAAATCCTTCAAGTATTGCAAAAATTGTGCACTTTAGATTCTTTTACTACATAAATTCATGATCAATTGAAGCAATTGGATGAAGACTTGAAGAAGAGTGTAGACAGTCTCATCACTGAACCCCATGCATTTCAAGAGCATTATTCCAAAGTGAAACATATTCAGGGGATGCACCATGATTTAAGGAAAGAAGAAGACCGAATAAGAGACCAAATAACTGAGCTACATGTTGAGTTATTACCACACATTGAGGTGATGTAGAAGCATGCCAAGAAGGAAAAAGAATTGATTGTCACCCCTTAGCTATCCGTAGTTGATCATATTTTTGATATGCATGCTCAATTAGGCATCGAGCAGATAACACTAGAAAGTCTAAAGGAGGAATGGGAAAACCTCATGACAAACTTACAGAAAACCCATAAGAATATTTTTGATAAGCTGAAATTACATACTTTTTGGCATTACTATAAAAAAAGGGGGAATAATATGTACAGTATGTACATTATATACCCAGTATTAGTATTGACAGGGGGAGTTTACAAGTTTTTGAAAAGATTTTGAAAATGGCATACATATGTGTTTTTGTCACTAATGCCAAAGGGGGAGAATGTTACACCTAATTGCATTAAGTTTTGTCATTAGTGCCATACATATAATTGGTAAAGAAAAGCAAATAGACAAGTCAGTCAAAGTACTAAGTATAGTAACTGAGCAAAGCATAATGAGAATGATATGTTAACTGAGCATAGACTTGACCGAGCATCTACACCGAGCCACACGTTATCGAGGATACCGAGTATAGTGATAATCGAGTATACCTGATTACCGAACAACAATTTTTTACCGAGCTAAAGATACAATATTACCGAGAAATGCATGATCCACATAAAATTTTGGAATGACACTAAATACAAGGCAAATTGATGCAGGAGCATCCTGGGTGTAAGAGCAATCTTGCATCACCCTAAAATATTTCTGGTTTCTTTTTCAATAAGGGCTATCTTGTGCAGAGCTGCTATTTTTGGAAAGTTACTATTTTTAGTAAGTTTTATGTTCGGGCTCAGAATGGTCTATTTTCTTCTTTGGAGGTTCATTTTGGTCATATCAACCTACCAGTAAAGTTCAATGACAGATCAAGTCTAGCTTTTTAGATATTGAAGATTTTCGATATTGGCAGCAGGGTACAGAAACTTTGAACTCAATTTTGAAGGCTTTAGAGGCCCCGAATGAGGTCAAATTTTCAGTTGAATGAAGCTTGCTTGATTCATATGTTGTAGAGCTCTTCATGACCTTTCCGAAATGGGGTTATAATAGTCAATCGGGTCAACTGGCGATGACTTATGGTCTTTGGAAGTTAGGTCACCTGAAATGGTGGAAAATGATTTTCCTTCAAAATTTCTGTTTGGGTTTCAAAAGTTATTTTGAGCCGACTTTGATGTAATAAATTGTAAAATAAAATAATTCTAAGTTTGGTTGGCCTTGTTGGCTAAAATTCTAGAACCTTCCCAGGTGGTGGAAAATTGCCTATATAAGGAAGGTTGTAGTGTTGTCTTAGGCAGTTCGGGATAGTTCTAGGTAGCAGATCTGGGTATTGACTCAAGGCTTTGTCCTACAAAATATTGTAAGGGAATGCCCATGTGGCTTTGCATATTGTAATTCTGAAAGTTTGTAATTCCACATTTGTGGAGATAATAAGAAGCCCATTTCCCATTCTTGCAAATTGTTTTTGTTTCTCTGTTTCGGTTATGTGTTTGTGGTATTAAGGGGAGCACCCTTCATCACAAATAATTTTTACCGAACTAGAAAAAGGTTTACATAAATCGAGGTAAATATTTCTTGGAGATTTCAAATGGATTGGTGATGATCCCTATGCAGATTTGAATTAGGTTATTCATATGGATCGTTGATCAAATATTTTCTAGATGTTTCCATAACCCTAATTAGGTCTAAATCGCTATGATTTAAGTGTTGCCAAGATGACATATTAGAATAAAAATAATGAGAAGTAGTCGCTTGAAGGAGACAACTGAAGATCAGACCAGGGTTATGATGCTAAGTATTGATTGAGTATAAAGGTTTATATCAGAATCAGACCGGAGGCTACCGAGCAGTAATTTGAGGAGACATTGTTGATATCTATCACATAAAGGTGATTTCAAATAAGGGCAAAGAAGATTTGATATTCTGCAAAGTAAGTTACAACAACCAGATCATTTATATTGTTACTTTCTAACAATTGTAGCATAAATCTCTTAAAAGAGCTTATATAACCGTCTCATTGTAAAATCTCTTAACCGAGTGCACACTTAATGAGTGTTGCTAAATCCTCTAACAAGGTAGATCTTAACAGGTCTTATATGTTACTCCTAACATGGTAAGATCATCATAAGTGATCAAATTTGTATGCTCTAATAGGAAACTTTATTATTGCAGTAGTGAAGCTTTGTGGGTCAGTTTTTACCTTCTAACAAGGGTTTTTGCAATACCAAAATCTTTGTGTCAAATGTGTGAAGTTTTATGAATGCTTATTGGGTGACCCCACAATAGTGGGTTACACTTTTTTAGACATGCTGATTTTTGTTGAAATAACATATTTTTAATAAAATATGATGATTTAAGCCTTGAGATGTTCCATTTGAAGGAATTAATTACAAATTATTAGGTTAAATCCTCTTAGATAAAAAAAAAAACATTGATATAACATCTATACTCCTCATTCATACCTATAATGGAGTCTCCTTCGCACCTATTAAAATGCTGACAAAAATTCACTTCGACTTTATCTTTTGGTAGATCAAATGATTCCATTTGGCAAACCTATCTATTTAGTAAGGTACTACTGATGAAAATCTTTCCAGTGATTATAATGTTAATATATATTAAGTTTATTATGACTTTGTATTTTTAGTTTTACTAAACATAAATATTTCACAGTATGTCTACCTCTATGTTTAACGCTTATGGAAAAATAGTAAATGAGAGAAAAAAATTCTAAAAAATATCTATGCCCTAGGTATTGAAGTTCTCTTTCTATAAAATAAAAATAAAAATGAAATTTGACAAATACGTGCGACAAGTTATAAGCTATGTAGTCAAGGTATGCCAAAATTATGGTTTAGTCAACTTCAAACGTTAATAAAATATGCAATAATCATGATTATGTCATCAAACCAATTGCATTCCCTTCGTATGGATGTTATAAAATTAAATTTGAAAGAAGCACATTGATATCTATTTTAGAAAAAAAGTTATGCTCTATGAAAACAATGTAACTCTTTGAAAATGACATTTTCAGCAACATACTAGTTTTCGTGGGAGAAAGAAAAAACCATTCAAATTGAAATTCAAAAATAAAAATAAAAAATAAATTTAGAATCTAGTCAGAAAATCCTAAAAGACTCTAATTTACTTCATCTTCCGATTTCAAATATTTTAACGACAATATGCATCTAAATATGATTTTTTTTTTCAAAATATAGAGTTCAGTGTCCGTTCAAGCAAAGAAGTGTAACCCACTATTGTGGGTTCACCCTATTTGATAGTTTAGAAGTATTTTACATTTTAGTTATGTTCATGAATTAATGGTAATTATGAATATGACAGTCGGTTAATGAAGGATATTATCTTGAGGATTGAGAATAAAAGTTTTTAGGGTTACTAATTCACCCCTCCCCTCGCAGTAACTCACCTTTCCATAATCCCAACAACAAGTAGGTGAAGTAGAGGCTTAGGTGGATATTTTGGTTAGGCTAAATAGAAGGCACCTTGTGATCATGTATAATTGCACAAGGTGCAATTTACAATGTTACAGTAATACATTCAGGCTCCTAACAAAAATGTTAAGAGAGGTAATGTGAAGCTCTTAAGGCCTCATGTGATCCCTTTGAAGATAAAATTGACAAGTTTATTGGGAAAAGAATGATTGAGAATCATATAAGGTTGCAAGAAGTGAAAAGGGATTACCTTCCAATACTATTTCCACACACTTCAATGGAGGTCAAATTTTGTGTAATATGCCCCTTAATCATGGTTGGCCAAAATATAATGAAAATAAAATAATGTATAGACAAGAAAATAAAAGACGACAATAAATGCACACACATAATCCCTTGAGAAAGGATCCTATGAATCTTAAAGAGGATTAATTCTAGTCCACAATATGTTCTACTTTACTCGTGATCTAGTGAAGTATGCCATTGCAACAAGACTTTAAAAGAGAAAGAGATCTCCAATAAATATGGTACAACTAAATATTATGAAGATTATGATGTGGACTATCTCTGTGCTTATCAAGTGTATAATTTCTTTATATAAGATCAAAATAGCTATTATATTTAGTGTAAACTTCCAAGTAAGACTTCAATCAAGTTAAATGACTCATGTATTAGATGTATAAGAGAAAAAACCTTAATGAGGATATTAAAGGTCTTAGCAATGTAGCTAAGTTCTAAGTAAATACGAACTAAGAAATAGTGGCTGACAAAGGTCACATTAGAAATGCAAACATATGATACATCTATTGCAAATGCCAACAAAGGAAAATATAAGAAAGATAATGTTGAGAGAAATATGAATATGCCTACAAAAAGGTCACAACCAAAGACATGCCAAAAGCTTCTTTGCAAAAGAGGTATCTCCCAAAAATAAGTGTTTGTTCACTAACATTATGAAAATATAATTTGATACTCATGTGACTCAACGTTAATGTCTTTGAATTATATAGAAGTGAGTTTTCTTTGCCACCTTAATTAATATTTCATTGAACATTGGGTCTTAATTTGCTAAATTGATTTTTACTTTAAAAGAATGAGTCTTATTTTTATTAATTGCCTATAAATAATTGTTAAATTTGTATTTTAATTAAAAAACAACTACCCACTCTATTACTTAGGGTCAATTTTAGGCAAACATTGTCATGAGGATATGTCTTTACATAGGGAACTCACAAGGATTTTTCTAATATTTTCTAGTGGTCAATTGTTATTTAAGTTTAACTCAAGCTTTATCCTTAGATTTGATATATAGTTTCCTCTCTTATTTCAACAAATATATTTAATTTAATTATGATTTTATAATATATATGTACATGTATATATATGCATATACATGTATATATATGCATATATACATGTATATATAGGCATATACATGTATATATATGCATATATACATGTATATATATGCATATATACATGTATATATATGTACACACACACACACACACACACATATATAGAGAGAGGATCTACTAATCATATGTTTTAGGAAACAACCTCCTTATTTAGTTGTGATTGTTATTCACATAACAATACACAACTCATACTATATGAGTTGTTAAAACAAATCAAACCATAATATAATAATTTATTATTAACATTATTAGTCTAATAATACTAAAAAGTTGTTTGTCAACAACTTTATATCTAATTTAATTACTAATGTGGACACTAATTTCCAACAAAAATGGAGCTTTTGAGCAATACAAAGAGCTATTGACATAGGTGATCTACCATAGGAAGCGTTACACTAGTAGAGACAATAGATGTAACGATCCAATTACCATCTTTAGATCACAGGTTCGCAAGATGAGTTTGTAGCATGAAAACATCCCCATGGCATGCATGTGTCCTGAATCAAAATAATCCACATGGTCAAAAATTTAGACTAAGTGGTGACCAGGCAAGTGGATGAAGTGAAGGCATAGGTGGAGATTTTGATTTGGCTAAAGTGAAGGCACCATGTGATGTGAAATTGCATAGGGTACAATTTATGATGTTACAATAATACGAAGGTTTCTAATATAAACATTAAGAGAGATAATGCACGAAGCTCTTAAGGCCTAATGTGACCCCTTTGAAAGAAATCATGTCACCACTAAAGATAAACTTGAAAAGTTAATTGGGGAAAAGAATGATCAAGAATCATATAAGGTTGCAAGAAATGAGAAAGGATTACCTTCTAATGCTATTTCACACACTTCAATGAAATTCAAAGATTGTGTGACGTGGCCTATTATCACGGTTGGCCCAAATAGAATGAAAAGAAAATAATTTATAGACAAGAAAATAAAGGGCACCAAGAAAGACACACCCCTAATCCCTTAAGGAAGGATCATATGAATCTTGAAGAGGATTCATTATAGTGCATGATATATTCTAATTTCCTCGTGATCCATTGAAGTGTGTTGTTGTGACAACACTCTAGAAGAGAAATAGATCAAGCAAATAAATACAGTGCAACTAAATAATTATGAAGATTATGATGTGGACTATCTTGACACTTAGCAAGTGTATGATTTCTTTATATAAAATCAAAGACACTATCATATTTAGTGTGAGTTTCCAAGTAAGACTTCAATCAACTTAAATAACTCATGTAGTAGATGTATAAAAGAATAAAACCCTCCAATGAGGATATCAAAAGTCTTACCAATGTAGCTAAGTTCCAAGTAAATACAAACTCATAAATAGGCAAGTAGTTTCCAAAGGTCACATTAGAAATGCAATAGCACATGATACATCTATTGCACATGCCAACAAAGGAAAACATAAGGAAGATAATCCTAAGAGAAATATGAATAAGCCTACAAAAGGGCCACAACCAAAGAAAAAATATACACATGCCAAAGGCTTCTTTGCAAAAGAGGTACGTCCCAACAAATAAGTGTTTGTTCACTAAGTTGATACTCATATGACTCATCGTTAATATCTTTGAATTTTTTAAAAATAGTTTTATGTTGACCAACTTAATCAATATTTTATTGAATATTTGGGCACAAGAATATGTTTTGTTTTTATCAATTTCCCATAAATAAATTTTACATTCATATTTTAATAAAAAATAGCCACCCATTCTATCACTTAGGGTCAATTTTAGACAAACATTGTCACGAGGATATGTTTCTACATAGAGAATTCACAAGATTTTTTTTTTAAAAAAATAATAATTTTAGAGGTTGCTTTATCCTAAATTTTATATATAGCTTCCTCTCTCATTTTAACAAATATATTTAATCTAGTTATGATTTTATCTTCAGGGATCCTAATATCAATTCATCATCTTAGGGTCCTCAAACTACTTATTCTTGATTTTATTTCATGTCATCATTATTCTTTGGATTTCTCAAGCATTATAAAACATTTTCTTTGTTATTCTAATATCTATAGAGAACTATTTTAAGTTGTTATTGGCACTCCACCACTCTCTCACGTCCTTCCATATTTTAGCTGACCTTCAATTTAGTTTCCATGTCTTTTTCAATATTTAGTTATTTGGGTAATTATTTTTTATTTTCTTAGTTCACTAATCTTTGATTTCTTTGATTTGGGGATCAATCTACAAGTTTTTCAATTTTTTTAAATTTAAGAATTATGAGCATATCAATATTATCATTTTCATAAAATGTTATAGAGTTATTTTACAAGATAGTATTCTCACTTTCTTATTATTATATTATGAACTAGACACATCTTTCTTTCTTAAACTAACTTATATTTTTATCATATACAATTTATTTCATCTAAATTATAGATAATATTATTTTTCAAAATATTTAATTAACTAATAAGTTTAACTATAGCAATTCTTATTTAAATTAAGGAGCATAAAAAAATATTTTGCTTTTAAATTAAAAAGAATAGTTTTAAAGTACATTTTTTTAATAAAACTATTTTTCTCGTCCTTTTTTTTAATCCAAACTTTCAATTGTTTACAAATTTTATCATCATTCCACAATAGAACATCTTCTAATAACTCTTCCATATTTTGCTTTCAATATTTAATTGTTCGAGTAGTTATTCTTGATTTCCTTATTTCACCAATCTTTAATTTCTTACATTGTACAGATGCAATACAATATAAGAAAATATCCTAGATTTGTAAGTCTAATTTCCTCAAATTTAAGAATTATGAACATGTAATATTTTATTTTTCTAAAATGTAATAAATTGATTTTACAACATTATTGTCACCTTCTCATTATATTATGAACTAGTTACATCATGTTTTCTTTCTTAACATTTATTTTTAAATTATTGATCACCATCATTAATTGAATCCACATGACTTCATATAATATCTAATGTTATTTTTAAAATTATTTAATTAGGTATTAAATTTAAGAGTAGCCATTTTATCTAAATTAAGGACATAAAAAAATATTTTGCATTTGAATAGAATGAATAATTTGAGAGAAGGTTTTTGAAACAAACTGCATTTGAATTCAAATTGTGAGCGTTTTCTAACGGCTCTCAAACAGAGAATACCGTTGGAAAAAGCAGGAGTTCGCTTCCTATAAATGGGCGGTTTATTTGAGAAGTAGCGCAGACTTTTCCTTTATTCTATTTTTCAATTTTCATGGGTTGTCCTGTTTTTGGCGTGGCCATGCCTCTGTTTTGAGTTTTGCTTGTGAATTTTTTTGTTTTACATTTTTGTTGTGTTTTTCATTTCTATTCCTTACATTTTTGTTTCTATTCTATGTTTTCATTCATTTTCTGTGTTTGAATTCTTTATTCTTTTTTAGCTTTCTTGGTGTTATTTGTAATTTCTGTGTTTGAATTTTTATTTTTTTAAGTTTTCTTGGCATTCTCTGTATTTTTCAATGGGGTGTGGAGGGAGGCAGGCGGCAGCAAGGAGAACTACACATTCGACCAAGAAAATTCTCTGTATGTTTCTCACCAAATCTATTTGCTGTGTTTTCTTTTAAAGTTTTAGATTATTTATATGTATATTATAATATTGGTGATGATCTCATTTAAATTTGTTTTTTCAAAAGTTTGGTAAGGATATTATATGTAAAATTTCCACTATGGATCCCTGTGAGTATTTATTTACAGTTGTGTTAAAATCAATAAAATCTTAGGTTATAGCACTGAATTTACATTTCTCATCTAATGTACAAGAAAATTCGGTGTCTATTGTAATATATATATTTTTTTGATCGATGAAGGGCTGAAGCCGGGATTTATATATATATAAATATAAACATAAATTAACAAAGTATCTATCATTAGTTCAAGCCCACTGTTGCAGGGTCTAATGTTCAGAACGAAATCATTTCAACTTTCAATAACAGTAACCGGCTGATACCGATATTTACTTCTGAAACCATCAATTTTGGTACTTCCTATCGCAGAAATCATCTGCAAATTTAAAATTGAAAGACAACGGTCATATCTTGGCACCTGCAGGGAATCGACGGCCCATATTCAAACTGAGATCAACTTTAAGTCCCGACCGTAGACCCTCTTATCTTTCCCGAGCTTCGCGACTTAACTTTTATCTTTAGTCGCGCAACTGCGATCACAAACCCACTCAGAAGTCTCCGGCCACATCACTAGTCAGCAGTCAACCAGAATTGAGCAACTCGACAACACTGGCACCATGGACCCGCCTTAACTCCGCAACGGCAACATTTAACAGTTGTCGCATAATCGCATAGCCAGAAAATGGGCTATGCGAACATGCGACACACCTCTACATCACCCTTCTACCTTGCCGCATAACCGCCACTGCTAACACACCGGGTTTGTCACATGATCGCATAGCATGAAACTGGCTCATGCGAACATGCGACAAACCGTCAACACTTGCCACCGTCAACCTCCAACCAGAAACCACCATGTCAGCGAGATCGAACAACTGGCGCCACATCAAACACGTGACAACCTCAGCTCTACTGACAACTTTCCACATCACCGCTCCCCGACCAATGAAAATCACGCACACCAGCATCTCCATAGCACGTTGGACCCACTAAAAACAAGCCCCTTTAATCGGACGATCGGCGTATGATCTCAAGGGGGGAGAATATTCTTTGAGATCATACGCCAGCCGTAGATCTTGATACACGCTGGCCAACCCGCAAACTCCTCTGACAACGGCCCCATCGAGAACTTCCATGTCGCCGCCACATCGACCAATCAAAAAATGCCACATCACCACCTACCACCAAGCTCAGGAACAGGTGTCAACCAATCGCATGATCGCATGTCAGAAAACTCTGACATGTGATCATGCGACAGCCAACCACAGGATGCCACATAACCGCTAGCGGGACCACTGCCCTCCCCGCCAACGGGCCCAGCACAAGAAGTAACCGGTCGCATGGTCGCATGTCAAAAAATTTTGACATGCGATCATGCGACAACCAATCATTTTAAAGCCCTTGAAGACCCGGGCCCACCAACTGGTCAGACTTGCGCAGTTAGGGAATGCCAACAAATAGGGCAAATAGGGATAACCATGAAAATCAGTACAAATCACGGCCTGCAAAAAGCTTCTCGAGCTCAAAAACCTACTCCACCAGGTACAAAACATCATTGTGAACAGTCACTGAGCCCCTCGGATCAGTCGGCAATAACTGCACCACCAAACTAATTGAAAACCATTGCTAAAGCCATCAATTCTAGTACTTCCTGTCGCGAAAATCCTCTACAAATTTGAACTTGAAATGCAATGGTCATCCTCAAAGCGCCAACAGTCTATCAACGGTCAACATCTGAACTGAGATCTACTTTATATCACCACCATTAGATCATCATGTTTCGCGGGCTTGGCAACTTTAACTCCGCAACGCCGACATTCCCTTAATGGTTGTCGAATGACCGCATACTTTGAAAATGGCTTATGCAAACATGCGACACCCCATAAACCTTCACCACCATTACCTGCCCTTGGCTATGGGACCCACAATGCATATCCATCTCAACACTTGCTGGTCAATCAGAAAGGGACATGTCGGCAAGACCCGACACACGAACCCACCTTTAATTTCGCAACAGCGTCTTTCAACAGTTGTCGCATGATTGCATAGCCAAGAAAAGGGCTATGCGAACATATGACACACCGTAGCCCTTTACCACCGTTAACTGTCGCCTCATAAAGTTACCACAAAGGGCTTGTCGCATGATCGCATAACTCAAAACTGGCTCATGCGAACATGTGACAAGCCTCCAGCACTCACCACAAACCTTAGTGCCCACTTTATCCGTGAACTAGCGAGAACTTTGACTAGGCCCGCATCTGAAAGATCGACAGTCGTCACATCTTTGCATAGACCTCCAAGACTCTACCAAAACATGCACCCACCGTCAGATCATCCACGCTGTGACCCCACTGAAAAGTTTGGGCCCACCGATGTGTCAACATTCCCTTTCCAGCTTAGCCAATCACAACCTGACACCTCGGCGGTGAATCATCACGCGGTCCCACTGCAGACAAACTATCGGCATCTAATCGGACGGTCGGCGCATGATCGCATGGGGAGAGAATATTTCATGCGATCACACGTCGATCGTCGATCAAAATCTCTAACACAAGCTCCGCTGACAACACTCCACCTCATATTTTTCTTATCGGACGGTGGGCGCATGATCGCATGGGATGAGAATATTCCATGCGATCATATGCCAACCGTCGATCAAAATCTCTAACACAAGCCCCGCTGACAACACTCCACCTCTTCATTTCCTTCAGCCAATAGGGGAGCGCCATTTGTGCATACGTGTCACCATGGACCCACAGTTTGAAACCCTACACTGTAAAGAAAAATCAATGGCCGGTGTGATTTCGCATAGCTCTGACAAATCCCTTGCACTTTAGCGACCACCGTTGATGCTCTGACATGTTAGGACCGTCTAACTCATCCGGAAACCAGGTCCCACCATTGAGATTCAGCAACAAAGGCAAACTCCCAGTCGCTGGATAGACTTTCTTCATTCCCCGACCTAGCAATGACTAACATGATAAAGAATTGGGCCCCACATAATCGCAGCAGCGTGCATAGGAAATGCTGGTGTCAGAGATTTAACTGCGTAGAGGCAAATGACCGAAAACAACCAAAATTTTCGATGCCAGAAGATAACTCATGTCTGGACGCCGTCACTCTTCGATGGACAATAGGTATTTGCTCCTCTTGTCCTAATCCTACTCCTCATTTAATGTTCTAAACTCCTACACGCACTATGCGTATGAGAGAAGACGCCTGTCTTATCACCACAAGGAGCCGTTCTGTCAACTTCTGAGGCAAAAATATATCAGGACCTGATTTGACCATTTTGATTTAGTGGTTAGATTCAATGAGCTCTGTTGAAACTCTGTTGACGTCGGATAGAATTTTCAAATTTGTTCCTCTAGCTGCCAGGTCAGCCAGCTCATCCGCTTCAGTGTTTCCTTCTCTGAAAGTATGGTTAATGATTTTCGATTCAAAATTATCCATTAACTGTAAGATTACCTCTAAAACTGCTATAAGACGCCAATTTGGGGTTGATCTGACTTTGATTGCATTGATGGTAATCAGCGAGTCTCCCTCAATTTCAAGCTTTGAGATCCTTATCCCGAACTAGTATTAGTCTAGACAATAGTGCTTTAAATTCTGCCATATTGTTGGTATCTTTGAGTAATGGTATGGCTTGTTTGACAATCACATTCCCAATTATAGAACGTATGATGCAATCACATTACCATGCTTTCAAAAATCAAACTTAATTCAGATCATCACCAATATTACAATAGACTGTCTGTGTCTATTGTAATATTGGTGATGATCTGAATTAAGTTTGATTTTTGAAAGCATGGTAAGGATATTGTCTATTGAAGTCCGTCTTCGATATAAGGAAATGATTGGCATCCAAAAATTGTTAAAACTTGTTAGGGTAGGGTACTTAGGTACTATGGAGGGGGCTAATGCTTAAAATTTCCAAAATAGATCGCTGTGAAAATTTATTTGCAATTGTGTTGGAAAGAATAAAATCTTTATTAGAACGCCGAATTTTTTGTTTGTATGTATTGAATGTGCATATGGTGAGTTTTCTGGTCCTCATCATTGTTTAAGTTTTTGTGGCAGAATTAATGCAAAGAAAGGAAGATGAAGTTACTTGCTATTAATTTAGTGGGTTTGGACTAATCAGCAACAGGTATTTTTTTCCATATTCTTTTTCACATTTTTGAATATTTCTTACCTCTTATAATGATGAAAACTCAAGAACTTACTCCTGCACAGTCTGCATCTTCTTTCACCTAATTCAGTTGTAGCTTTTGCCTTCTATAATGATGAAAGCTTCAAATTAAAATCTTCTATGTTGACTATCTGTATATTTTCATTAAATTCAGTGATATATGTCATTCAATTCAATATTGTTGGTTTATTTGCCTATTTGCCTGTTTCAGTCCTCTGTTTTTGGCTTAGTCAGTTCTATGCTTTTATTTTTCTTGTGAGTTTGATATGTTTGTTATGTGTAGCATTTTATGTTTTTAAGTCTTATTGGCATTATGTATTTAATAATTTATTTATATAGTATAAAGAGCAGCAATGTCAAAGAGGGGGACAGAAGCAGAACTACACACTACAACTATCAGGAATCAGGTATCACATTTGGATTGAATACTGAAATTTTCTTCTGCAATCGTTTTTTAAATGCTTTGATCAATATAGATTAAACGAAGGTTAAAATTTTGAAAATAATCCATTATAGCTACTTCTTTCATTCACTTAATTTAGTTTTGATTTAAAACATTGTTTTTAATAAAAGTTACTAATTTATCATTCTCTTTGATCAATTGCACTTTCAATTGTCTATAACCGTTTACATCCCTCCTATATGCACTGTAAAATTTGAAGATTAATAAATTTGGGTCAATAATGAGACTTCTACAATTTTTGACTTAATTTTTTTTATAATACTTCGATGGCTTTGATCAATTGCATTTTCAAATTGTTTGTCTGAAATCTCTCTGATTCAAAGAGGTCAACATTGCTTACCATGTCAGGTTTAAATTTTTACATCTGAATCACTCCATAGTTTATACAATTGAACATCTAGCATATTAGTCAAATCTGCAGTCTTCGTCATTTGTAATCTAGACTTGAGACTTCACCAAAATTTGTTTGGAACACGATCACAGCCTCATTTCTTATAGTGTGGAAGCCTTTACACTCAGCAAGATTTGATTCCTGTTTGGCTCATTCAAAACTAAACAACAACTTCACCAGCAAACCAAAAACCCATTGACATTTTATGAAATTTGAAAGTCTTATCATTCTTCAATCTAAAATACCATATGAATCTGACTTCACTAAATAGTTTAAATTTTTTTATATAAATTTTAGATTTCAAATGTTGATGACTATCTATTACTTAACTTTTATATCTTTTCATATTTGCATGTAACATGTCAAGTTTTTCCAAACCTGAGCTGCAATATTAATATTGATTTTAGTTTGGCGAAGTATAGGTTTGTAGGTGTTCTAAATCATAGAAGTCATGTTGTACCACATTCTCGTTGCACTGTTTTGGGCTGTTACTGGAAAACATGCACTTGCATCCTCTTTGGTATATCCATTAACAAGGAAGTGTTATTTTAGAGTTGTATTTGTTGACTAGAAAATCTGTATTAGAGGATATCTTTGTCCATATTTTTGTTTTATATCTGATGATTTGTTTACTCTGTGAAGGTTCTGGTTGATCTAAAAGATTTTGCAACATTGGATAAATATCTGCATATTTTCATTAAAGTTATTTATTGAGTCTATTTGTGTCAGTTTTATTTTAATAAATGGTACAAAGTGTTGAATATTTTATTGACAGAGAAATTGTTATAAATCTAAACTGTGGTAGATGTTGAGCGTTTAGAAACGTTTGGAAGCTTTAATGAGTAGCAGCTGAAGTCAAATGATAAATGTAATATTTAAAAAAATTAAAAAAATTTGAAATCTTGGATGGACTGTTAAGTGTAAGATTTATAATTAGAGAATATGTTGTTAAATCAGTTGTTGAAAGTAGTCGACTTCAACAAATGTAATTTTTAAACTAATAATGTAAACAGATTTGTTGTTTAATAAAAAAAAATTTGGAAGGGGGTTGAATTGACCCCCTTCTTGAGGCTGTGGGGAATGGTCATTGGCCACGGCCATGGCCATTCTTAGTGTCTTTGTGTTTTTTTATTTGGTCACCTTCCCAAGGTGGCCATGGCCATTTCTATTCAAATGTCAATGTGTTAATTTATAATATTTGTTGTGGTATATAATTTGATATTTTTTTATTTTAATTTTTTTTTCATTGTATTTAAACATTACAATATCCTTTAATTTCAATGTATTGTGGTATGTTGATGTATGTAGCATCAGGTCAGATAAAACTGATTATATATAATAAATTATGAGAAATGATAGATATATATATATATATATATATATATATATATATATATATATATATATATATAGTATTAATATACATATATATAATATTAATCATTTATTTATTATTATAATGACTATATAGTTATATAGTTAATTAGATTAATGAATAGACATGTCCCATGAAGGGACATGTCTCTTCTTGTCTTTACCATGTATATATTCAAGAGATCAATGCATTTGGAAAACACATACTTTTACAGCAGTGCTATTACATTTGCAACGATCTTAAACTTATCATAATATCAGAATCAGACTGCAAATGTGTAAAGAATAGAATTAAATGGCATCAATATGATGATTCCATCATCACACTGGACCAAACCTCTGAACACTTATCAATTGGGAGACATTACGTATATCGATAATCACTTAGTCTTCCATTCATCTCTGTGGTAATATCAGAATCCATTGGCGAACATTATACAAATGAGTGAGTGACTCTGTAAAGCAATTCATATCTCATCAGTCAGCAATATTTGTGTGGTGTCTAATGTTTAAATGGAATATTCACGTGAAGATATTATTGACCCCTAGTAGATCAATATTTGATCCTCAGTGTTTCATCCCTATTGCTTACATATGCAAATATATAGTTTGTGTGTTGCTTTAGATTATATGTTGGCATGTACTTTGTTTTCAATCAAAAACACCATAATACCTCATGTGATGATGCATTCCTTCATAATTATTTGTAGCGGTAATGGGTCAAGCTTACAATCCTCGTAGCAGAAGGACTTGTTCGTTCTGCAACTAACAAGTATAAAATGGTCGTCTAAGAGTTCATGGTGAATGACAGTAGCACAGCGCAAAGTCATTCGGCACCATCCACTCGAGTGTTCATTCTGAAGTGCACGGAAGTAGGAATTGCAAGGAAACTTTGTGTTTCAAATCCATGTTGTCACAGTGTATCAAAGATTCAACCAATACATAAGATGGTAATTGTCAAGATTCTTCAAATATTTGTTTGATATGGAGCAACATAATGAAAACATAAGACATCGGATATAGAAGCTTGGAATCCACAAACGCCTACAATCCTTGTTAATTATAGAAGAACTTGAAACCATCGTGTCATTTGGAAGAATCTGTGTTGGTGATTGGGTAAGGGCGAATCACTTAATATTGCCTTTCTTATGTTGTCTCTACTCTAGAATTTCCTGTGGCCCACAAACTCTATTATGAACACGGAAAGATCAAAGGAATATTGTTAAATGCCCAGCACACAACCTACGATGATCATTTCCTTATTCTCAAATCAAATGACGACTATGGTGAATGCATTAATATCAAGGTATTGGAATAAATATTTAAACAATTGAATAGAATACACAGATCAATATAAGTGTGCTCGGGAGAGACAAATATATCATCTATGGTTGGGAGGGCAATAACAGTTATTACCCGCGGATAATCAAGAAAACTGAGAAATTCAACATGGTATCACTAAGGCACTATCTGAGTACGCCTATTTGAAGCGATCCACTGAGTAATTGGTGGAAGTGGTTCCTCACAAGTGGATTGGAATTGAAACATGGGAAGATGAACAGTCACTATGGTGTCGATCTATGTTCGTCGGAAGGAAGCCTATGAATGCTTAATTCAGACAATGACTGCATTTTGAGGAATGCTTGGATGTTATCGTAAGGATGCCTCAAATTGTCCTACTCAATGTTATAGCACAGAGAATATAATTGCGATCGTATGATGCTTCGAGCTTTGTCACAAGTAATTTGCCTTACAACTATAAAGCATGTCAATAATGATATTAACTTGGAAGATGATGTTGCGATTATTGCTGAACTCCGAGATTTACTGGAAAGGTTTAAGTATCATTGTGTATTCACAATATTGGATAATTGATATGCTTGGTTCCGGAATGGATTTCTTAAGGATGTGATGATCGAACTCCTAAGTACCATGTTATCGACTTAATCATTCGCTATCATGGATTGTTGATTTGCAAAGCCTTTGGGTTGTTATCTTGAAGCTACCGACGAGCTACCAAAGATACAGAGTCTTTGGGAGTTGATGTGAATTGATGACTAAGGACTACAAAAATCAGCAATCCTTATAACAAATGACAACATTGCAAAACCAGTCCAAGCCACAATAATAGTAGTGATTCTATAATATCAAAAGTGTGATCCCATGCTTGGCGTATATATAGGTGAATATATATATAGGCCCATCATCCATGGAGAAATACAACAAAAATCATCGTGCACACATCATAGATCACAATGGTCATAAAAATTAGTTCCCTGTTGGTCTATAAAATTCACAGCAAGATTTAGATGGTGGTGCATATGTTGATGTTACGATGGAACTACACTCAAGCACATTATCAATCAGGCCTGTATGGGAATAATCCTTTCACGACTGAGTGATCTAACTATCTGAAGCGGCAGAGTCAAAGACAAATTGAACTCCAACGGTCTTTTGTATGCTAATGACTTCATTCTATTTCACAGAGCGAGGTTCCTTCTTTAAAAGCCCGAGCGAGGTTCCTTCTTAAAGGGAGATCTGATCAGACTGAAGGTTGTCATAGTACCTTTGGATATTCAAGACAGGTCATGCAAAGAATTCTGGCAATGTTCGAGAATAAAAACATCATTCTATGAATTTGCATGATATTTTCTATATGGGCTCATCTTACAGAATGAAATACTTGAAATTTATAAAAGGAAGGAAGAACTTGAAATTTGTTGTTATAAGACTGAGTTGGTAGCTGGAGACGTTTCCTCAAAAGAGGGAGTCACATCATCATGAAGATTTCTTGTAGTGTATATCTCTCTATGAAAGAGAAATATGAGGAGAAAATCCTCGTAGCATTTTTTCTATGAGATGAAGAAATTTGAGGTGTCAGCCCTTATAATGCATTCTTGTCTGTGAGAGAGAAGATTGAGGTGAAGACCCTTTCTTCCACCCTCTTAGAGTAGCTATGGTGGATCCACCCCCTGGGAGTAGCCATGATGGACATTACTCTATAACTCAGATGCCAAAGAAGACCCTCCTTAGCTAAGAGAGAGTGTTGATTTTAGTGTTAGGAGGACAAACTAGAAGTTATCAAGAAAGATTCCTTCCTAGCTAAAGAGGCAGTGTTGAATTTAGCTTCGGGAGGATCACAATAATAATTCAAGTTGGTGGAAGAAATTGCCTGAGGGTAGTAATATTTGACAATAAGAGATAAGTATTTCTACCCTTGAATAATGTTTATAAATTTTGAGTCATTAATTCATGCCATAAGATCAGGATAGTAAATCTTTTATACTTCTATGATTGATATTTTCCTTCGGGATGGTTTAGTTTTATGAAATAATTGTAATCTCTCTTTGAAGTGCATTGAGGACAAATATAGAAGCATACGAGATTGCATTCAAGGGAGAAAGAACTTAATGATTGCATTTATGGAACTGAGCTAAGAGTTGATATCAAAATCAGAGGGAGTCTAACAATCCATTAAAGACAACCTTGGAAAAAGAGGTCAGGAGGTTGATGCACAAACTTGAGCTTCAGAGGGAGCAACTAGAGGATATGCATCTGTGAACTTCAGAGTATCTTAATTTAGAGGGAGCAGACCATGTCAAGATGGGTTCCTTAGTGATCAACATTTAGAGGACTATGATTCATAGGATGGAGTTTCAGCATCAGAGATCCATTATTTTTGTATCTTATAGAGATTCCTTATCACTATGTAAGAGACATGGTAGGAAAGAATGTGATGCAGTTGGAGTATATTAATACAAGCGATCAAACAATAGATATTCTTACCGAACCACTCACCAAGGTGAAAGTTGATCACTTCAGGAAGAATCTTGGTATGGTTGAAATATAAAATTTTGATTTGTATCGATAAAGATGTTTTATGTGTAAACTTCTTTTGTCAGATGTGTGACTTTATGGGCTCATCCATCCTGTGTACATTTCTGAGAGGTGACGATCTCTTAGACAATGAACACTTGTATTTGATGTTACAAGGTGACGATCTTGTAATGGAGATTCATTATGGTAGACTTTTGATATGTCAGTGCACATACCATAATAGGGTTATATGTACTTGGGGAATGTAATGTTCTCAAATTTACTATATCCTTGTATCATGATCTGAGGTGATATGAAAATCAGGTATCATGATCTAAGGTGATTCCTCGTATCATAATCTAAAGGTGATGAGAAAACTAAGTATCATGATCTAAGATGATTCCTCATATTACGATCTAAGGTAATATGTAAAATTAGGTATCATGTTTTAGGTGATTTCTCATATCACATATTAGGTGATATGTAAAACTGGGTATCACATGTTAGGTGATTCCTCATATCACATGTTAGGTGATATGTAAAATTGGGTATCACATGTTAGGTGATATGTAAAACTAGGTATCACGTGTTAAGTGATTCCTCATATCACATGTTAGGTGATATGTAAAAATGGGTATCACGTGTCAGGTGATTCCTCATATCACATGTTAGGTGATATATAAAATGAGTAACATGTGTTAGGTGATTCCTCATCTCACAAGTTATGTGATACTTAAATGAGCATCACGTGTTATGTGATATCTACCTTCACAAGATATGTGAGATTTCTTGTCACAAGAAATGTGATATATGATTTTATCTTCCCTAGCTAAGAGGGAGTGTTGATGTATGTAGCATTGGTAAGATAAAACTAATTATATATAATGGGTGGCTGCAAGAAGTTGAGTCCCACTTTTGGCCAAAAAGCGGAAGTGTTTTCTCTATTTTTAAAAATTTATGTCAACTGATGTTGAAATTTGAGGCACTTAAAGATTGAATCTTGAAAAACTTTTGTAATATAAAATTTAGTGCTCAGAGTCTAGTTTTCAAATATGTAATTTATTTCAATACCCACATGGTATAAATTGAATTTTAGTATGCATGTTTAAAAACCACTTTTTCAAAATGCATGTTTCAGGACCACACCTCACACGTGTACGACTACCCTTTTTTGAAGTAAATGAATATATTTTTGTGAATCCTTTTGGGAAAATGTACCTAACACACTGAAGATTGATGAGAATATTTTATCTTATTTTTTTATTAAATATTTTTTAAATTAATTTTTAATTGACTATAAAGTACATTTTCAAAACCTCTCATGTATGGCCACCATAATTTGATGATAGATTCACTTTTTTTCATTTTTTTTTAATTTGAAGGAAATTCTATGTAGATTGATGTCATATAACTCATTTTTCAAAAAAATGTAAAATTAAAAAAGTTATTAAAGTTTTAGTTAACCTTAGTATTTCAAGTTTAGGTACCACGTTGGCTTGATAAATATTGTAAAAATATTAAAATTTATCATATCACTATAAAATTTATATTTTTATAATTTGCACAATAAGAGCTAAAATGAGTTTTCGTTTTATCAAAAAATTCATTTGGGAAGGTGTCGAAAAAATTATGGCAAGGCATAAATTTTATACTGAAATGCCTTAGCCATATTTTTGTAAGGCCAAGCATAGGCTTGGTCCCACCAAGTCTGTCCCGAAGCAAAAACCAAACTAGCGAGTATGGTTCTCGCTCATAGTTTTACAAAATAGGCGCTTATTTTTTAAACTCAAAAAATGGGCGCCCATTTTTTGAAATTACAAAACGGGCGCTCTTTTCATAAAGAGTTGTTGCAATCAAAAAATAGGACTGTGGGCCTGATCTCAATGATTGACAAATTTTCAATCATTTTTTTACGATTCGTACTAGGCAAACCGAATATTTGGATCAAAATTATCTTCCTTTGTCTTGTTTTGGATTTGACATTCAAAAAAATTATTTGAACTCAAATCTTGGTGCAAAAATGGGATCAAACTAACATAGAAAGAGGCTAAGGAAGGTTTTGACAGCTGAGGAAGTTGCAGCAAATAGAGAGGAGGCAAAACGACAATGGGAAAGAAGAGAAAGACTTTGTTTGCTGAATAATGTTAGAGCATTGAGTTCAACAGTTGTTTCAGAAGCGGAGGACAATGCAGACACTATAATGGATGCAGAGGTTGAAGAAAAAAATTCAGGTGCATCTTCTAATCCAGTATTGGATACAGGTATGTCTTCACATCCAAATGTAACTTATTTTGATAGAGAAGTTCATGATTTTCTAGAAGTAGGTTACAATTTCAAATAAAAAATGATGTGCTAGACAATCTACGTGATTTGGTTTCATGGAGACAGATTAGTACACACATGAGTAGATTGTTTAGACAATTTTTTTATAATAAGAAATTTGGATTTCAATGTCAATTAATGTTACAATTAATTAAAATATCTAAAATACGAAAAGAAATGAAGAGGTTAGGCATTTATGTGAAATCTGAGAAGAAGGATGAATCTCTAAAATAAGTTGTATCAACTGTTTCTAGTGTCTTTAACACAATTGGAAAGAAAAGTCGTTCTAAAGATAGTAATGCAGCATGATGAGCAATAACAACAGCTTTAGTAAACAAAACTACTACTGATAAAAGAATGATTTTAAACATAAGTGGATATCTTAATATTCATCGTGAAACTTTAACAAGAGCTGTAAAGAGAAGAGTCAACTTTGAAAGTGATCCGACAAACCATTTATGGACCTTCAGTGGCAGACTCCCGAGGTCTGACATGAAACTTACTGGTGAAGTTAAAACTTTGATTGAAAATTTTTGGCACGATAATACAAGAGTATCCCCTAATGCCAGAGATGTTATTAAATTAAGAGTTGGTTCAAAATTTTGTGATCCACATCCAAAACACCTTTTAGATATGACTCAAACAGAATTGTATAAAAAATTTGTGGATGTGTTAGGGTCAGTTAGAGTCGCCATTGTTGAAGTGTCAAAGACCCTTATAAGTCTACTAATGTGAAGTTCATTTAACAAATCCCTTTGGCAGTCTTTCCGTATAGAAATTCTTCAAAGCGCCCATGATCTTCAAAATTGTCAAGAATCCATCTTTAACTTTGCCAAGTTCAAATCTGACTTTTCTTTGGGTGAACCTTTTTCAAAGCTTATACCCTTCCTAAACCACTTCGAACCACTTTGAACTCTGGTTCAAAATAGTTCAATAAATGTTTTATTTTCTAATGATTGTTTTATGCAGGTGGGCCCTAGCCTACATAAGCTTTGGTTGGTGACCCATTTTGAACCACTTCGAACTCCGATTCAAAGGAGTTTGAAGAGGTTCAACAAGAGTTTGAGGGCAGAATCATAAGTGGAAGGACAAGTGGTGGGACCCGTGGCAATGAGCTAGCAGTGAAATGATTAAGTTTTAAAGAGCAGCGGTTTTTTATTTGACAGGATCCACGAAGTAAATTAATGAAAGTTTGCCGAGGGGAATTAATGAGATCTTTGGCATGAACGGGGGATATTATTCGAGGAAAAAATAATTAAGTTATTGAAGGTGGCAGGTTATGAGGATGTCCTTTTTGCTACATCATTATTTTTCACATCATTTGAGATTAATGCCTCCGCCTTATGCTCATTTAAGTCTATATTTCTGGGCAGTAACCCTCCAAAAAACATAAACAACTTTGTAAGTCTTTCTTT
The DNA here is from genome assembly GCA_027943335.1 of Chamaecyparis obtusa. Lineage (NCBI taxonomy): Eukaryota > Viridiplantae > Streptophyta > Pinopsida > Cupressales > Cupressaceae > Chamaecyparis > Chamaecyparis obtusa. The sequence continues at coordinate 1,078,007 of BSBK01006134.1, read as the reverse complement.
CCTGGTCTTATTTTCTACAGAGTCTCAGTTGCGGTGAAGGATTTATTCCAGGTCTGTGTGAAACAGGTAGCTTCTACAAGCTTTCTCTTATTTCCTATTGCTATTAGATACATTGATTCAAGAAGGGGGAAAAGCGCTTGTGTTTTTATTTCTAGGAAAAGATGAGGTCTAGTTTACATTTCTTCAAAAATGTTAAAAACATGCCATGTCGAGCCCCTATTATCTCAGATACATACCTATTAGGAATACAGGTAGACAAAATGGTAGTAGACCTCACAAACCGTGCAGGGGAAGACCAGAGTTTAGAGTTTATGTCAAGTGGACTATTAGAAGCTACAACTTTTCCACCATCAGCCGTATGCCTGGAACTAATCCAGCAATGTATAAATAGGTATGATGTGAAATCTAAGTGCATTTTGAATTAGGATGGACAAACCTCGTGCCAGTTAATAGGGAAACTATTACTGTTGTCTTCAAAATTCCAGAGGAGTCCCTTGCTAGTTTTACTCCTACCCAATCCTTGGCTCAATATAGAGAAAATGCAGACAAAAACCAGAGTCATGTGGCTAGGAAATGGACCCGAACTAATTACAAAGGAGGGTCGCAGTTGCCTAAGGTTCTTACAAAGGATCACATGAAACCTCACATATATGATGTGATTGTGTTGGTCCATCGAATTAAAGGTTCAGAACAAGTTTTTCTTTATGAAGAATGGATGTTTCATTTCATTGAAATAGTCTTAGAAAGTGGGCAACACATTTATTGGGCAGAAATTATTGCTAGTTCACCAAGGGATCAACTCAAGCAAGCCCAGGTCACTAGGCAGAATTTTTATATGTCTTCATACATGATATATTGCTTAGCCTGCACACAAGACTTGTCTCCTATACAACATGTTCCCTCGAATGAAGATTTATTTATTTATGAGTATTGCCCTTTGTTAAGGAAGGATAAAATTCTAGAAAATTACAGGAGAGTTCATGGCATTTTCTTGGGCAAACTATGTCAGCAATTGGCAGGCTTTCCAGATCAGAGAGTCTCATTAGAAGAGCGAAAATTGATTCAAACTTATGGAAGTCTCTATATTCAGTTTCCCTGCTTTATCTACATCTAGGTTGGAGGCTTTGATGATGAACCTATTCAGCTCCCGAGGTTCACCTTTGACTATTTTATTTTAGCATAAATTTGCAGGCAGTTGTTTGTGGTTGTTAAAAGCGCCTCGCTAGAGGAGAAATGGCTTTTTATGTTTCCAGTAAAGATTGGTAATTTGACCTGCAATAATATGATAGATGCTTCTGTAATTGGGAGAAATCTGTTGAGTTTTCATTTGCAGTTCTACAAGATGAGGAGAGGTTTCGACAATAAGGGTTTTGCCAGGTAGGTCTTAAGCCTAAGTAATTACCCCTCACCTAGTTCACACCTGGAAGACTTATGGGAGGATCTTAGCAATGAAAGAGCAATATGGAAAAGAGATCATTCCAGACTTACGATCTCGCAAATTAAAATGTTGCAGCTGAATTTGGATATTGAAGGTGTGGAAGAGAATAGTGTTAAAGCTACAGTTTCAAAAGATGGTAATGTGCAAGCAGGAAGCCTTCCAGACATAGATTGGAACAGGGTAGAGGAAGATGATATAAAACTAAGGGCTCAAACTATTTTAGAAGTCACAGAAAGCTGGTTGTTAGGGAAGAAAAAGAAGGAAACTGTGAACCCCCCTCTTGGAAAATCTAGTGCAAAGTCAACATTTAAAAATGTAAAACATACTTCATCTAATGCATCTCATGTGGTTTCCAATGCAGGGAAGGTTACATCTCCTAAGAAAAAGGTGCTTTCAAGTGGACATCCTACTCTCAAGAGGTCAAGACTAAGAACAAGATCAGAGAAGCGTTCACAAATGATGGCCTTAGGACTTGATTACTTGGATGTTGAAATTGAAGAGGGGGATATCTCATTTCCACCAGATGAGATAGAAAAAGGTCAAGAAACTCTTATCATGGATACAAAGGTTTCTCAAGTAAAAAATACTCTAGCCAAAATGCTTGATAATCAGATGGTTGCTAGTTCGATTCCTCCCTAGCTAACTGAAATGGTAAAAAGGAGAAAAACTTACAAACCTGTTACGTTAATCATGAAGGAAATTGTTACCAAGTATGCCACTCAGACTCCTAAAGCGAAAAAGATGAAGATTAATGCTAGACTATCCACCGATCCATCAACTGGAAAGGTGACTGCGGAAATAACCACATTCAAACCTAAGGAAGGGATTCAGGAATTGGAAGCCAAAGATTTTGAGATCACAAAAATGGAACTCAGGGTTCTAAACAGAGATTCCTGGGACCATCTGTTTAAATTCTCCGCCGATCACATGCTAGGGTAGTCACAAAAGGACGGAAGGGAGAAACGCGAGTTGAAGTAGCTGGTTTCCACTATGGCAGAATTCCTTTCCTCACTTGCTGATGATGGGGTACTTCCATTGTCTCAGTCTTCACAAGATTTCGATCCAAATTCAGTTGAGAATCAAAACTGGTGAAACAAGTGCAGCAAGGTAGAGCTCTAATGGAGGTTGTCACATCCTGGGTAAGTAACATTGTCACTGAAGGAAGTGCCTTCATCCATGAATTCATTTCTACCTGTCTGGACTGAGAAGGGTTACTTGGTGAAGTTCAAATGCTAGTTCTGAGTTGGGAGGTAGAAGAAGAAAAGTGTGAGGCAATTGTATTTCAGGTTCAGGAAATAGAGAGCTACGGTGTGACTAAGTTTTTGGTTGAAAATCTGATGAAGTTGGTTGATCCATGTATGCTCTTCATTTTAAAATAGAACTTTAGATGGAAGCATACACTGTTCAAAGCCGTGATCTCACAAGCCAAGGAAATGGAAAGGGAAGTCCTAGATATGCAAAAGAATGCTTTGAAAGATATTAAAATTGTGAACCCCTCAAGCATCCTACAAATCGATGAAGGTAATAGGGATGTAGATGTTATGGTTAAGGTCTTCACTGATACCATGCATGCCCTCGGGGAGAATGATGTGTTAATAGTCCAAGACTTCACTAGAATTGCTAACGTGGATTCCATGTTACTATTAAACAGGGGGCAGTTACCGAGACAAGCGGAGAGAATCAAGGAACTGAGATGGGAGAAGAACGCAACTCGGGCGAAGCTGATAGGCTTAAAGAATTTACATATCTAGCCAGCCCAGGAGTTGGCAAATGTATTTCGGTCATGGAAACTTATGAAGACAGCCACATCAGATGAACCTAGAAAGAGCTCGTAGTTCTTGAGACAATTTTTCTTAGTTTTATGTTTTAAGCATCACGTACATTGAAACTCTATTTCTGTTTGTATAACTGGTTTTAAGCGGTTTCTTTTCTATTGTCCAAGAAGCCAAGTTTTTCTGGAGGCTTTCTTGGACATGAAACTATTAATGCTGGGTCATTAGATTGAAAAAGGGTTAGAAATTAGATATAGATAATAGATACTTGCAGTTTAAGTAGATAGATGATATAGTCTTTTAATTTTCTGAAACAGTGGGTGACTGATCTTTTGATTAGACTTTGTTCCAATCTTTATGAATATATGGATGCATAGTAAAGTTTATGATCTTTGAATCAAATCTGGAATATATTGATTGCTTTAGAAATTTGTATATTTGAATCTGTGCATGTATTATTCATATTTAGTTGCTTCCAGTTTCTGTCAAGTATATTCTTCTTAAGTTATTTCATAGGTTGTTTATTTTAGGAGCACTTAGTTTATTTCAGAAGCATTTAGTAGATCTCAGATATTCTTATAGTTTTTCCCTTTAGCTATTGTTTCTACAAATCACCTCCATACCCAAGAGAATGTGAGTGGTCCTTCTACACTTTTGGGTTAAAGGTGTATGAGTTTATTTAATTGTTGATAATTCTTTGAATATCCTATAAGGGAGCTGTACCTTAAGAATTCAGAGGGAAGCAATTTCTTATGCTTACCCAACTATTGAGGAATTGTTTGTCTTCAAAATTATAGAGTCTGTATTCATTTTAATTTAAAAAGAGGAAGGCAAATCTGTTCGCCAACAGATTTTTGGCGACTCTACTGGGGAGAGTCCTGTATTAAATATCAGATTCTCCATTTATTATAATGCTACAAGATGGTGTTGCCTCATAACAATGTGTTTCCTTTGCTTCAACCTAACCTAAAATTGAGAGACATGCAAGAAGACATAATCTCAAGCCTAGCTGAAGTAGCATGGAGGTTCAGAGGCAGTAACCAACGATTTCATCAAGTCTGAGAATTTCTTGAGAAGGAAGAAGAAATAGCAGAGCAACTGTGGGGAATACCAGTTGCTCATGAAGCAGTCATAGTAGGTAGACTTGCACAAGTCCCAGCAAGAAATTAATATTTTTTTTTAGACATTGAAATTGGTAGAAAAGAGATACACGAGAGGCGATAGGAGTAGAGGGTTGGTTGATGAAGACTTTGAAGCTTTGAGGAATCTTAGTTTCACACCTGATCTTAATACTCATAAGAAGAAGAAAACTCAAACTTTTAGTAGACCATCTTCACCTCCACCTAACCCAGTTGTCCCACCTCTTTTTCAAGCTATTATAACACCTGGTACTATGGTACCTACTGTTCTCAATATTCATCCCTTGAATTTCCAATTACCTAATATGGCAGCCAATCAACCGTGGGGTCAGAATATTGGCCCATTGAACCTAGGAGTTAATCAACCTGTAGACTTGCCTAAAGGTGCTAATCAAGTCCTACCCAAGTTCAATGGAGATGGGAAAGTGACCTCTGATGATCATTTAAGTGCTTTTCATACTGCTTATGGTGTTATAAGTGTTCCCTCTGAAGAAGTTGTAGTAAGACTTTTTGGCAGAACTTTGGTTGACACAGTGGCTGATTGGTTCAGTCATTTACCCAATGGCTCAATTAGAAGCTGGAATGACATGAAAACTACTTTCGAAAGGAGATTCAAGACCCCTGATAATGAGTTTTCTTTGTTGTTCCAGCTTAGCCAAATGAAGAAAGAGATACACGAACCTATGTGGGAGTTCGTAGCTAAGTTTAATAGGATTCTGCAAAGGATACCAGCAAATTTCACACCCAGCAATGAAAATAAGAAGATTTTCTTCTTAAACGCAGTTCCTCCTGACATAAGCTTTCACTTGTTAAAAGATGGTGTGGCCAATTTATTAGCTGCCCAGACATAGGCTATTCAGCTAGAAGATACTTTCATAACAGCTGGGAAGTGGAAGAGAGAGGTTTAGGCTCCGAGAAATACTTCTTCTACGACAACATATCCTCTAATGCAGAGGTTAATGAATGACATGGCTATGCTCAAGAGATAGCAAAATAAGGTGAGTTCTCCATATTAGTCCCCTTATCAGGATGTTAGCCGAAGACAATATAATCAACGTTCAAGAAAGACTCCTCTCCTGCCGAGTTCACAACCTAGGTTACAGATTGAACCCGCACCCAAAGAAACAATGTGTTCCTTTCATCTAACAACTGATCACGATGGTGAATCTTCTTTGGATTGGTTAAGGTGTCTTCAAATCAATGCCACGAAGGATACCATCGGAATAGAAGAGGCTCAAGAGGAGAAGGATTCGCCTGATATTGGTTTATCGAGTTCCTTTTATTTGGAGTATGAGTCGGGCTCTGACAGAGGGGGAAGTGTCTTGGCCACATTGCAAGATCTTGCTTGTGCGATCTTGACAAGAAATCAGAGAACATAGAAGTTTGTCTTGGGTTTGATTGCTGCTAATGCTGATGCTAGGTGCAAAGAAGCTGGAAGTGGGGAGGCTCCTGCAGTTCCAAAGGGTCCTGAAGTAAAGATTTTACCAAGAGGTAGTTCATCTTCTTCTTCTTCATTTGATTTTGTGGAATTCTGTAAAACAAGCACAATCTCTATTTCCCCTATAGAATACCTTAAAATGAACCCTAAAGAACAAGACAAACTGGTCCGGTATGTTAAAGGAGAGTCAAGTTCAGACCCCAAAATAGATAAACCCCTTGTATGTGAGGTGACTACAGTTGAAGAACCCCTAGTGTTCAAACCCCAAGATACTCCACAGACTCCTAAAGAATGTCCTTTGGTTAATTCAATTGAGAGTGAAATAGAAGAAAGAAAGCCAAATCCCTTCTATATCTCCTTACTGCTAAATGGCCAAAAACTCAGTAATTGCATTATTGACTCTGGTGTGTCAGATAATATCATGCTAGCCCTGGGAGCTAGAGCCCTTGGTCTTACTTTAACTAAAACTTATGGTCATTGTTATTCTATGGATGGGAAACAAGTACCGTTAATGGGTCAAGTTAAAGATGCCCAAGCCATTCTCGCTACTTACCTTGACAAGCATCTGAAATTGACTATTCTAGTAGTAGATATCCCAGCCAGCTACGACATGCTGCTTAGTAGAACATTTTGCAAAGATTTAGGAGGCGACATTAAGATGGACTGGTCAGAGGCCATGATTCCAGTTGGTAAAAAGAAAGTAAAATTCAAACCTGAGCCTAAAAATAAGTATACTGTGGTGCCCTCAGACAACCCAAAAGCTCAAATCCTGTATGAGGATTGCCATTTTGGTAATTATGTTATTATGGCTGATCTCAGAGAAGATGGTGAAATTTCTCCTCAGAAACAAGAAGATATATGGGAGATGGAGTTCGATGGAAGCTATTCTAATTCAGGTTCTGGTGCAGGGGTAGTTCTTTTTCCTCCTAATAGAGAGTGTATCCCTCTTTCCTTCAAGTTAGATTTCAAAAATACTAATAATACTACAGAGTATGAAGCCTTACTCTTGGGATTGGAGGAGGCAAAACTGAGGGGAGTCAAGAAGTTGATAGTGAGGGGTGATGCGGAGTTAATTGTGAAGCAAGTGAAAGGACAATTTTCTATCAAGAATGAGAGGTTAAAACATTATAGAAATTTGGTATGGGATGAGTTGGACTTTTTTGACGCCTTTTCCATAGAATTTATACCAAGAAATCAAAACACTAGAGCAGATGCCTTGACAGTATCCGCTTCATTATTGTTGCCACATCCTGACTTTAAAACTCAAAAGTATCAAATTGAAATGATCTACAAGCCGAAAGTACCTGATAATGTGGAATATTGGCAAGTTTTTTATAATGATTCTTAGCTTAAGGATTTCTTGGACTGTGCTGCAGGTTTTTCTGATGTATATTTTGAAGGATCTAACAATGTTTGTAAAGAAATCTATGAAGATGTTGCAGGTAGTGAAGGAGTGATCCAGCTGAAGGGTAATAAGATCCCTAAGGGCCTTGTATCTCTAGAACATTTGTTCAAAAGAAAAGATGATAGTATTGTTAAGGAGAAGATATCCCATGTACATAATGCCAGGGAGTATGACAAGATTGACATAGGAGAGCAAGATAATCCAAGATGGATTTCTATTGGTCCGACTTGTACTGTGTCTGAGAAAGAAGACTTGAAGAGGTTGCTCATGGAGTACAAAGATGTTTTTGCTTGGGGGTATGAAGACTTAAAGAAATTAAGGGGAGGTCAATTTGAGCTTCAGATCCCTTTGAAACCTGGTTTTACTCCTTTTCGCTAGAAACTAAGGAACTACAATCCGAAAGTGTCAAAGGCCATATTAAAGGAAGTTGAAAAAATGCTACAAGAAAGAATTATCTATCCTATCCACCATTCGAATTGGATCGCCACATAGTTCCTGTGAGAAAAAAGAACAGAGAAATAAGGATTTGTGTAGATTTCCGTAACCTGAATCAAGCAAGTCTAAAAGATAACTATGCTCTACCTATAATGGAGCATGTCCTTCAAGCTATTTCAGGATTTGAAGTCATGTCTATGCTAGATGGTTATTTCGAATACAATCAAATCAGTGTAGCACGAGATGATTAACACAAAACATATTTCATCACCCCATGGAGAATGTATGCATATAACTGCATGCCCTTTGGGCTGATCAATGCGGGTGCCACTTTCCAAAGGGCAATGAACTCCTCTTTTGAGGATCTCCAGAATAAAATCATAGTGGTGTATTTAGATAATCTGACTGTATTTTCTAAGAAGAGGAATCAACATTTAAAAGATCTTGAAACAGTGCTTTTGAGATGTAGGAGTCATGACATATCTCTGAACCCCAAAAAGTCAACATTCTTTGTGGAGGAAGGAAAACTACTGGGTCATATAGTCTCAAAGAATGGTATTCGGATTGATCCTGAAAGGGTTAAAGCAATTCAACAGCTCAGCTTGCCATTAAATAGAAGTGGATTGAAGTCCTTTTTCAGCCAAGTGAATTTCCTTCGTGCTTTTGTTCCTAAATTCTCAGAAATTACTAAACATATGATTGATATGATGAGTGAGAAAATTCCTTTTAAGTGGAATGATAATGGGCACAAAGCTTTCAAAGACATTAAGGATGCGATATCTCAAGCACTCATGTTGAAGAGTCCTAATTTCAAAAAGGATTTTATCATATATTGTTACGCTTCCAAGCACACACTATCTGGTATATTAACACAAAAAGATGAGAAAGGACAAGAAGCACCCATAGCTTTCATGAGCACACCTCTGAAAAGGCATGAGCTCAAGTACTCCCAAATGGAAAAACATGCCTTCGCCATGGTGAAAGTGGTGAAACAGTTCAGGTATTATATTCTGCATTCCCATTGTACAGTCCTCGTACCAGATACTACGGTGAAGAGTATTTTGACTCAGAAGGAGATTGGTATGAATAACAGAGCTATTTGGATAGCGAAAATTAAAGAATATGACTTAATGATAAAGCCAACCAATTTGGTAAGAGGGAAAGGTTTATGTAAGCTAATAGCAGAAAATGATCACCTGTCTGAGAAAATTGATGAAGTACCCATGGCATTACTTGTTAGTCTAACTGATTCTTGGTTTTCAGACATTGCCTATTTTCTTACTTATGGTGAGTGTCATGGTCATTTAAACCCTAAGGAGAGGCGTAACCTGAAGTTAAAAGCAAGTAAATATGTGATATCCCAGAGGATGTTATACAAAAAGGGCATTGATGGAACCTTTCTAAGATGCGTGGATGGTGAACAATAGAAAGAACTTTTGAAGGTGTTTCATGATGAGGCTTGTGGAGGCCACTATTCTTCAACTATGACTGCATTTAAGATTCTTTGGAATCAGTTTTATTGGCCCGACATGTTCAAGGATGCGTACCAGTATGTTCACAATTGTGAGAAATGTTAGCTTTTTACTGGGAGACCTCATCTTGCGGCTCTACCTCTTAAACCAGTGATTGTTGATGAACCTTTCAAACAGTGGGGAATAGACTTTGTTGGCCCTTTAAACCCACCATATAGTGCTGGACATGTTTATATTCTTACGACCACTGATTATTTTACTAAGTGGGTGGAAGCAATTCCCACTAAGAAAGAAAACTCTCATATTGTTTGTGATTTCCTTCTAAATTACATTTTTGTTAGGTTCGGTGTGCCTGTTAAGATAGTAGCAGACAATGCTACATACTTTTCCTCTGAGGAGATCTTAGCTTTCTGTTATGAGCATGGCATTTCTCTAGCACATTCTTCTAATTATTTCCCCCAAGAGAACGGTCAAGCTGAATCTAGTAATAAGAACCTGGTAACAATCATGAAGAATTTGATGGATGATAATCCCAAGGAGTGGCATAAGAAGTTGTTTGAAGCCTTGTGGGCAGATTGAACCACTTTGAAAAGAGCAATTGGAATGGCCCTCTTTGAACTGGTATACAGGATAGGAGCACATGTCTCCTTGCCTTTAGAACTCTCCTCAGCTAAGCTTCAAGCTGTCATTGAAGATCAGTACTTTAAATATCCTCTGGAGAAATGGGTTATGCATTTGAGTAGACTGGAAGAAGAAAGGGAGGAATTAGTAGACCATATCACAAAGCATCAGTTGAAGGTGAAGCAGATTTTTGATATATGGATGCGGCCTCGTAACTTTATGGAGGGAGATGAAGTGCTTTTATGGGACAAAAGATGAGCACCTAAAGGAGCTCACAAAAAATTCAAATCTTTATGGAAGGGGCCATTTATCATCTCTAAAACACTGGGTTCAAATGCTTTCCGATTGTCATATCCTGATGGTGTGAATCTGCCTTTTACCTACAATGGGCAGGACCTTAAATTATGCAAGATTCAACGATGTGCTTGGTTGGTTTCTTTGTACATAGTAGGTAGTTTCCTAGTTTTCCTTTTTGGTGTGTCGTAGTTGTCTGTTTTTCTTTCCCTTTGTTAGTATTTTCTGTGAAACTAGTTTACCAGAGTTATCTGCACATTGAGCAATATCCAGTCCCCAGTTAGAGCTGATGTTAGGTTTAGTTAGAGTCACCATTGTTGAAGTGTCAAAGACACTTATAAGTCTACTAATGTGAAGTTCATTTAACGAATCCCTTTGGCAGTCTTTCCATATAGAAATTCTTCAAAGCGCTCATGACCTTCAAAATTGCCAAGAATCTATCTTTAACTTTGCCAAGTTCAAATTCGGTTTTTCTTTGGGTGAACCTTTTTCAAAGTTTATACCCTTCCTGAACCACTTCGAACCACTTTGAACTCCATTTAAAAGTAGTTCAATAAATGTTTTATTTTCTAATGATTGTTTTATGCAAGTGGGCCCTAGCCTACGTCAGCTTTGGTTGGTGAACCATTTCGAACCACTTCGAACACCGGTTCAAAGTAGTTCGAAGAGGTTCAACAAGAGTTTGAGGGTAAAATCATAAGTGGAAGGATAAGTGGTGGGACCCGTGGCAATGAGCTGGCAGTGAAATGATTAAGTTTTAAAGAGCAGCAATTTTTGATTTGACAGGATCCACGAAGTAAATTAATGAAAGTTTGTCGAGGGGAATTAATGAGATCTTTGGCACGAGCGGGGGATATTATTCAAGGAAAAATTAATTAAGTTATTGAAGGTGGCAGGTTACGAGGACATCCTTTTTGTTGCGTCATTATTTTTCACATCATTTGAGATTAATGCCTTCACCTTATGCTCATTTAAGTCTATATTTTCGGGTAGTAACCCTCCAAAAAACATAAACAACTTTGTAAGTCTTTCTTTCCTGGTCTTATTTTCTGCGGAGTCTCGGCTGCGGTGAAGGATTTATTCCAGGTTTGCATGAAATAGGTAGCTTCTAAAAGCTTTCTCTTATTTCCTATTGTTGTTAGATACATTGATTCAAGAAGGGGGAAAAGCACCTGTGCTTTTATTTCTAGGAAAAAGATGAGGTCTAGTTTACATTTCTTCGAAAATGTTAAAAACATGCAATGTCGAGCCCCTATTATCTCGGATACAGACCTGTTAGGAATATAGGTAGACAAAATGGTAGTAGACCTCACAAACTGTGCAGGGGAAGACCAAAGTTTAGAGTTTATGTCAAGTGGACTATTAGAAGCCGCAGCTTTTCCACCATCATCCATATGCCTGGAACTAATCCAGTAATGTATAAATAGGTATGATGTGAAATCTAAGTGCATTTTGAATTCGGATGGACAAACCCTCGTGCCAGTTAATAGGGAAACTATTACTGCTATCTTCAAAATTCGAGAGGAGTCCATTGCTAGTTTTACTCCTACCTAATCCTTGGCTCAATACAGGAAAAATGCAGACAAAAACCAGAGTCATGTGGCTAGGAAATGGACCCAAACTAATTACAAAGGAGGGTCGTGGTTGCCTAAGGTTCTTACAAAGGATCACATGAAACCTCACATTCATGACGTGATTGTGCTACTCCATCGAATTAAAGGTTCAGAACAATTTCTTCTTTATGAAGAATGGATGTTTCATTTCATTGAAATAGTCTTAGAAGGTGGGCAACACATTTATTGGGCATAAATTATTGCTAGTTCACTAAGGGATCAACTCAAGCAAGCCTAGGTCACTAGGCAGAATTTTTATATGTCTTCATACCTGATATATTACTTAGCCTGCACGCAAGACTTGTCTACTATACAACATGTTCCCTTGAATGAAGATTTATTTATTTATGAGTATTGCCCTTTGTTAAGGAAGGATAAAATTCTAGAAAATTACAGGAGAGTTCATGATGTTTTCTTGGGCAAACTGTGTCAGCAATTAGAAGGCTTTCCAGATCAAAGAGTCTCATTAGAAGCATGAAAATTGATTCAGACTTATGGAAGTCTCTATAGTTAGTTTCCCCACTTTACCTACATCCAGGTTGGAGGCTTCGATGATGAACCTATTAAGCTCCCAAGGTTCGCCTTTGACTATTTTATTTTAGCAGAAATTTGTGGTTGTTAAAAGCACCTCGCTAGAGGAGAAATGGCTTTTTATGTTTCCAGTAAAGATTGGTAATTTGACCTGCAATAATATGATGGATGCTTCTGTAATTGGGAGCAATCTGCTGAGTTTTCATTTTCAGTTCTACAAGATGCGAAGAGGTTTCGACAATAAGGGTTTTGCCAGGCAGGTCTTGAGCCTAAGTAATTACCCCTCACCTAGTTCACACCTGGAAGACTTATGGGAGGATCTCAGTGATGAAAGAGCAATATGGAAAAGAGATCATTCCAGACTTACGATCTCGCAGATTAAAATGTTGCAGCTGAATTTGGATATTGAAGGTGTGGAAGAGAATAGTGTTGAAGCTACAGTTTCAGAAGATGGTAATGTGCAAGCAGGAAGCCTTCCAGACATAGATTGGAACAGGGTAGAGGAAGATGATATAAAACTAAGGGCTTGAACTATTTTAGAAGTCACAGAAAGCTAGTTGTTAGGGAAGAAAAAGAAGGAAACTGTGAACCCCCCTCTTGGAAAATCTAGTGCAAAGTCAACATTTAAAAATGTAAAACATACTTTGTCTAATGCATCTCATGTGGTTTCCAATGCAGGGAAGGTTACATCTCCTAAGAAAAAGGTACCTTCAAGTAGACATCCTATTGCCAAGAGGTTAAGACCGAGAACAAGATCAGAGAAACATTCACAAATGACGGCCTTAGGACTTGATTACTTGGACGTTGAAATTGAAGAGGGGGATATCTCATTTCCACCAGATGAGACAGAAAAAGATCAAGAAACTCGTATCATGGATACAGAGGTTTCTCAGGTCAAAAATACTCTAGCCAAAACGCCTGATAATCGGATGGTTGGTAGTTTGGTTCCTCCCTCACTGATTGAAATGGTAAAAAGGAGAGAAACTTACAAACCTATTGTGTTACCCGTGAAGGAAATTGTTACCAAGTATGCTACTCAGACTCCTAAAGCAAAAAAGATGAAGACTAATTCTAGACTATCTATCGATTGATGAATTGGAAAGGCGACTGCAGAAATAGGCACATTCAAACCTAAGGAAGGGATTCAAGAACAGGAAGCCGAAGATTTTAAGATCACAAAAATGGAACTTGGGGTTCTAAATAGAGATTCCAGGGACCATCTATTTAAATTCTCCGCCGATCACATGCTAGGGCAGTCACAAAAGGACGGAAGGGAGAAACACGAGTTGAAGCAGCTGGTTTCCACTATGGCAAAATTCCTTTCCTCACTTGCTGATGATGGGGTACTTCCGTTATCTCAGTCTTCGTAGGATTTCAATCCAAATTCAATTGAGAATCAAAAACTGGTGAAACAAGTGCAGCAAGGTAGAGCTCTAATGGAGGTTGTCACATCCTGGGTAAGTAACATTGTCACTGAAGGAAGTGCCTTCATCCATGACTTCATTTCTACTTGTCTGGACCGAGAAGGGTTACTTAGTGAAGTTCAAACACTGGTTCCAAGTTGGGAGGCAGATGAAGCAAAGTGTGAGGCAATTATATTTTAGGTTCAGGAAATAGAGAGCTACGGTGTGACTAAGTTTTTGGTTGAAAATCCGATGAAGCTAGTTGATCCATGTATGCTCTTCATTTTAAAATAGAACTTCAGATGGAAGCATACACTATTTAAAGCCACAATCTCACAAGCCAAGGCAATGGAAAAGGAAGTCCTGGATATGCACGCGAATGCTTTGAAAGATATTAAAATTGTGAACCCCTCAAGCATTCTACAAATCGATGAAGATAACAAGGATGCAGATGCTATGGTTAAGGTCTTCCCTGATACCATGCATGCCCTTGGGGAGAATGATGTGTTAATAGTCCAAGACTTTGCTAGAATTGCTAACGTGGAGTCCAAGTTACTATTAAAGAGGGGGCAGTTACCGAGACAAGTGGAGAGAATCAAGAAACTGAGATGGGAGAATAACGCAATCGGGCAAAAGCTGATAGGCTTAAAGAATTTACATATCCAGCCGGCCTAGGAGTTGGCGAATGTATTTCGATCATGGCAACTTGTGAAGACCGCCACGTCAGATGAACCTAGAAAGAGCTCGTAGTTCTCAGGACAATTTTTCTTAGTTTTATGTTTTAAGCATCACGTACATTGAAACTCTATTTTTGTTTGTATAACTGGTTTTAAGTGGTTTCTTTTCTGTTGTCTGAGAAGCTGGGTTTTTCTGGAGGCTTTCTTAGACATGAAACTATTAATGCTAGGGCATTAGACTGAAAAAGGGTTAGAAATTAGATATAGATAATAGATACTTGTAGTTTAAGTAGATAGATTATATAGTCTTTTAATTTTCTGAAATAGTGGGTGACTAATCTTTCAATTAGACTTTGTTCCGATCTTTATGAATATATGGATGCATAGTAAAGTTTATGATCTTTGAATCAAATTTGGAATATATTGATTGCTTTAGAAATCTGTATATTTGAATCTGTGCATGTATTATTCATATTCAGTTGCTTCCAGTTTTTGTCAAGTATATTCTTCTTAAGTTATTTCATAGGTTGTTTATTTTAGGAGCACTTAGTTTATTTCAGAAGCATTTAGTAGATCTCAGATATTCTTATAGTTTTTCCTTTTAGCTATTGTTTTTGCAAATCACCTCCATACCCAATAGTATGTGAGTGGTCCTTCTACACTTTCGGGTTAAAGGTGTATGAGTTTATTTAATTATTGATAATTCTTTGAATATCCGACAGAAGCAATTTCTTATGCTTACCCAACTGTTGAGGAATTGTTTATCTTCAAAATTATAGTCTGTATTCATTTTAATTTAAAAAGAGGAAGGCAAATCTGTTCGCCAACAGGATGATAAGGTGTTAACTATTGGTATTAGTGAAAGATCTTTTAAAAAATGTAAACCTTGGTATGTAAGGATTAACAAAGAAAGAATCACCTGTTGTTGCAAAATTCATGTTCAATTTTGTTATCATTATGATGTTTTTCGATATATATGTTCTACTATGCATACTAATGAAATGTTGCAAGAATGTGGTGTAAATATACCACCTCAAACTGTAAAGGATTTTATATCAAATTTGTTTTGTAACCCACCTAATGAGCAATTTTATCTTTTGAATGAATGTGTTTCTGGTGTATGTGATGTATGTGACAATCTTACATTATTAGATGAATGTTTGCATGAAAATGTTTCATTTGATTTTGGACAACAATTAATTGATGTACAAAGATTTAAAACTATTGAGTATCCATTGAAGGATGGAAAAGTTGGAAAACGGTGCGACCTAATAACTGAAAAACTTAGTGTTAATGCTTTTATGAATGAATTAAAGAGTATGGTCATACCTAAATATGTGAAATACTCTCAAAATTCTAGATGGTTTGATGGACAATTTTACATAAGCAAAAATACATTTCCAATTGGTAGTATACTTTCAGTCGTTGACTTTGCAGAGAACTACACGATTGCCCCACAAGATGAGATCCAACCACAATATTATAATTTAGTGCAAGTTAAAAATTTTGTTCATATTGTCTATAAGCATGCACCTGATCTAGTAAAGAAGAAGATCAAAAAATATTGAGAGAGTACCATTTCTATATGATTGATAATAAGTTACATTCATCAGAGTTTGTCCAGTATTTCTTTAAGACCTTTTATGAAAATTTAAGGGAGAGATAAATTCATATAACACAACATCTAATATGGTCAAATAATTGCATAGGGAAATTCAAGAATGCTAGAATGTTTTATTGGTCGAGTAGGAAACATAAGAAAATAAATATCCAACATATTTGGAGTTTCTTTGAGGCTGGACACGGGAAGGGAGAACATGATGGTGCTGGTGCATGTGTTAAGAGAGCCCTTTAAAGAGAGCAATTCAAATTTGAGAAAAAATCAAAATTTAAAGATGCACATGCAATTGTTGAATGGTGTAAAATAAGTTTGTCTACAGGATCAAGTCAGAACTCTACAATCAGACATTTTTTCTAACTAGTTGAAGAGAAGAATATCCTTTCAGGATATGATTGTAATACAATCAGTGGATCGGCTAAATGACATTCATTTAGGAGTTCTAATTCTAATACTTGGACTATATGGACTAGGGAGCTTGCATGTTTTTGTCAATTTTGTGTTGCATGTGAATGGGAAGAATGCGAGAATACAAAATAGGTTGAAAAATGACAACAAAAATCCTTAACACCTAGTGAGACACAAGATGAAGATGATATAATAAATGAAGACCTAGATCATGTCTTTGTATCAGAAGATTAAGATCATGTTTCAGACCTCATACAACCTGGTAATTTAATTCAATTTATTGTAAAACTTTAAATTATTTTAGTTACATGTGTATGTCATATAATTTATGATTATATTTGAATTATAAACCTCTAAACAAGTTTTATTTGTGCATGTACTTTATTTTATTTTGCAGGACATGTATATGTTGTTGTTGCACCCGAGGATAATGAAGAGCAAACAGAGTATTGGTTAGCTCAATGTGTAGAACCTAAGAAAAAATTGATATGTCATCAAGTAGATGATGATGATTTCCAGTATCCAATTGGGTCTGTTGTGGTAGTTGGTACATAGCTATGCAAATACCTAATAAGAAGGAATGGTTTACCAGCTTTTGAAGACTACCAGTCAGAAAAGAAGATTATGCATTATTCCCATTTGGTCGTGGCAACAAATATCAAATTGGAAAGATACAAAGGGAGACCTGCTAATAAGATATTACAGACACTTTCAATGGAAGAGCATGAGGCAATCATAGACACATTGCAGAAAAGAGAAGATGTTGATTATACATTAGGTTGAATCAAATTTATACATGTAAGTTTTTGTTCAATTTGTCATGTATTTTTATATGTTTTTCTAAATATAAATATCTATGCCTTCTTTGAAGTGTCATAATTTATAATTTAGAGATATAGATTTGAAATAAATTAAAATTGACTTTAAATGAACTTGTATAAATTCTAACATTTCAACATTTATTTTTATGATGCGGGATGTCTAGAAGAACATAGACATGAACTATTTATGCAATACAATGCACTCTTGTATTCGTCCAATTTTGGTTTTATAATTTAAGTTCATGAACTCACTTTTATGAATGCATCCAATTTTATTTTAAATATTTAAGTTAAATTCATAGTTACATATTCACCTAATTTTGTTCTAAATATTAAACTATGCATATTGGTCAAATTATGTTCACTTAATAGATTATAATAGATTTATTTGTGCATCCATAAATTACTTGTAACATCGATATTGTTCTTGTCAATTACATGAAAAAATCTAGATCTCATTGAACTATCTATAGATGGTTTTTAATTTAGTTAATTATCAAAGTCAATATTAAGTTTGTAACATCCATATTGTTCTTGTCAATTACATGTATTAATAGATCTCATTGTTAGATAGATTGTTTTTTTTATAGTTAATCAAAGTTTTCATATTACTTGTAATGTATCTAGATATTTTCTTCTCAATTACACATGAATTAATAGATCTCATTGTTAGATAGATAGTTTTTTTAGGATATTGATAAATTTAATTACAATTGATATTAAAAATGATCATATTACATTAGCTCATATATATATCTACATTCAAACCACTATTTGAAAAAAACATGAAATAGGATTAAAAGTCCATGAATAAGATAAATAACATAACAAGTCCTCAAATAATTTACATCATAATGTCCATCATATCAACTCATGGTATATATACAATCACAAAACAAAGTCCTACTCTAAACAAGTACTA